>WBMV01000295.1:102214-266925 GCA_013396655.1 Campylorhamphus procurvoides | reverse complement strand
GGGATGGGACATGGGCACGGGGATGGGACATGGGCACAGGGATGGGACATGGGCACTGTGATCATCTCTTCGAACACAGCCCAGGATAGGGCCTGTAGCATCTCTTTAAACTCAAAGATAACGCTGTCACAAGAACGGGAACAGTTGAAGCTACACATCAGTGTTCACACTTATGGTGGATAGGAAAGGGACAGGGACATCATCAGAAGCATCATCAGAAAATTTCATGGAGTACCATAAAACTATTGTTGGACCATAAGACCATTAAGGTTTTAGCTATATTGTTTGTGGCATCTGATACTTTTAACGTTGATCACTTTATTTACTTGAATTACTTTAAATTTATAATCTATGAAGCCTCGTATCTTTTTTCCAAGTGCCATAAAAACATCAACTGAACAGTTCTTGCAAACTTCTTATGTATTAATTTCTTCTTAGATATGCAATGAAAACACTTACTTCCACGGGGAAAAAAATAAAGAAACAATTTCCTTATGCATCAGCAGAGGCTGCTCTTAGGACTCCCAAACCTTTGAGTAGTAGTTCAGATTTGTGAAAAGTTCGTATATGGAAATGACATTTTATCACAGAATGACTAGTTCTTACAATGAAACACATAACTTTTTAAATAATAATGAGTAAAAATAAGGAATCTAGGATACGTAGTTGGAGCTATATTTAGCTTTTCAGTTAGCATGAGAACTGTTTTGTCACAGAATGAGTGAGCAAGCCTCCAGGAGTGTGCACTCCGGGGAGACTTCAATCTGCTTGTTTCGCGAAGTCCGGTGTGCTCCTTGAAGCCCTCCAGGGATGTCCTGTTTAAAGCCACCCCCGGAGCCAGCGCAGCCTCTGCCGAGCCACAGCAGCAGAGGCAGCTCCTGTTGCTCATTCAGGGGCTGAGAACCCGAGGGCGGGCGGAGTTCAAAAGGCAGCTCGGATTTCTGTCTGAGCTGCCTCTGCCTGGAAACCAGGTCTCGGGAGATGCTGCTGCTGCCTGGCTGAATGGAAACCTCCCCACCCCAGTGCGGGGGCTCTGACTAATGCCTGCTGAGACATTTCACTCCCGTCGAAATCCACAGCACATCACTGCTTCATCACTTTGCTGTTAAAATTCTGCAGGCTGCAGAGAGGAGGACCATGCAAGCACGTGAGGGACATCTTGCTTGTCAACGCAGGGTCTTTCCAGTCCACAAATGTCCAAGAAATATTAAAGCTCACGCAGAATAATGAGACAGACTTTTTGCTGTACATGTAAGATTAATTAGTCACATCTCTGTCACATTACAGCTCATTTCTGCCAAATTACATTTGAAGCAGTATGAAAAAATAATAAAATAGGAAAATGCTGGATTTGCCTGCCATTAAGGCCTCTCACCGTACTGTAGGACAACAGTAGTCTATTGCCTTTATACAGCTTCATTCCATCCTCTATGACATGAATTGTGATGGTACTGTGTGAAAATAACCTCATACTACAAAATTCTGATCTTGATTTTAAACCCCACTTTACAACTCAGAGCTGTTCCCAAACAGATTTTGACTCAATGTATGACAGTGATAAAGGCATTGCTTCCTTTTAAATTCAAGCAATGTATAGCTCAAAGGTTTTGCTTAATTACAGATAGATTTTTGTCATGATCTGTTATTCTGGCGAGCTGAGAAGTAATACAAGCAGCACCAAGCAATAAACTTCTGACTTCCAGAGTTCTGTAACGTATAAGGTGGTAAATTGCTCATGACAACAAAAGTATTGTCCTTTATTACTATACTGTTTCTTCTTGACAGGGGAGGTCAGTAAAACAGGAAAGAATCCCAACAAAGACACTCAGAGATGTCAGTTATCACACAGTGGGGTATAAACGTGGAGGACATGGAGAAAGGCAGGTATTATCCATCGTGCTTCTTTTAACATCCCTAATATTTCGCTGTGGTACTTCAGTGCTTTCAGAATTAAAAGGAGGTGACTGTCCTGCTCTGCTCTGCACTGGTGGGGCCTCACCTCCAGTCCTGTGTGCAGTTTTGGGCACCACAGTATAAGAAGGACATTAAGTTGTTAGAGAACATCCAAAGGAGGACCACAAGGATGCTGAAGTGCCTTGAGGGAAAGCTGCAAAGAGCAGCTGAGGGCACTAGGTGTGTTCAGGAGACCTCACAGCAGGGACAACTTCCTCGGGAGGGGCAGAGAGGAGGGGCAGGCACGGATCTCTGCTCTGTGGGGTCCAGGGACAGCCTGAAGTTGTGCCAGGGGAGGTTTAGGATGGATACTAGAAAAAAAAAACACACCAGAGGGTGTTTGNCTCTGCTCTGCACTGGTGGGGCCTCACCTCCAGTCCTGTGTGCAGTTTTGGGCACCACAGTATAAGAAGGACATTAAGTTGTTAGAGAACATCCAAAGGAGGACCACAAGGATGCTGAAGTGCCTTGAGGGAAAGCTGCAAAGAGCAGCTGAGGGCACTTGGTGTGTTCAGGAGACCTCACAGCAGGGACAACTTCCTCGGGAGGGGCAGAGAGGAGGGGCAGGCACGGATCTCTGCTCTGTGGGGTCCAGGGACAGCCTGAAGGTGTGCCAGGGGAGGTTTAGGATGGATACTAGAAAAAAAAAACACACCAGAGGGTGTTTGGGCACTGAACAGGCTCCCCAGGGCAGTGGGCACAGCACCAAGCCTGACAGAGTTCCAGTGTCTGGACAACACTCTCAGGCACATGGTGGGATTCTTGGGGCTGTTCTATGCAGGCCCAGGAGTTGACTTTGATAGTCCCTCTGGGTCCCCTCCAGATCAGGATATTCTGTGACTCTATGAACCCAAACAACATGACTTACCCCATCTTACCCCACTTGCAGATTAAGACCTAAATTTAATGCATGTAATAATTTATTGAAACACTTCTTGTGATTGTAGGCAGTGTTTTTTCATGTTGAAGGCCATATAAATCTTCATTTCAGTGACTGGCATGCAGCAGTACATTATCATAAATAATAAATCATTAAAATTTTGAGAACGTCTATCATTTTTACATCAACATATGACATGTTAAGGCATAAGCAAACTTAATACTTGATCACTCAAGATGTTTTAAAAAAGAGGGCTTTTTTTTCCTTATGACCAAGATGAACAGTTCATAAGCACCGTGATATTTCACTGTAGCATAAAAGTCACTTGGGGTAGAGGGGGAAGCACAGAGACTACAGACAACTCACCGTTGCATTTGAGAGGTTTTTAAAACTTCCTGGCTCTGTGGCTGTCAGGCAGCCTAGTGTGTCAGCAGCCCACAGAATGGAGTTTTAATTTTTAATTTAACTTTGACAGTTTCTACTGCCTTCAAAAAGGCTTTATTCTCTTTGGAAACAGCATTTGCATACTCACTGCTCTGTCTTTGATGCGTAACCGTGGCGTCTAACACTGGAACTTCAGTGTCTGTGTAAAATGCATTTGGATTCTCAATAACATAAAGGTTTTGTGTTTAGGATGGAGGTCTGGAATTCAGCAGATCTGACATGAAACTTGGCTAACACGCAACTGTCTGGCCACTACCACTGACACAACCTTGCAAGCACTTCTAAACAGATAGGAGACTCTGCCTCATTTCTGAGATGTAGCTCAAGGATGTGAAAGGCACTGTACAGGTGACTTTAGATGAAAGATTGGCATCCTATTTTATGATCCTTTAGGTTTGTTCCACTCATTATTGTCCAGATATTCAGTCAAATACTGGTCTGATTATCTAAAAGGTCCAACTTAACCTAGAGCTACAGATACAGGTTTAGATCCTTTTTATAGGTGGCTTAGTAATTCAGGTCTTATTGTAAAGGAAGTTAAGCATTTAACTGCCTAGAGAAACTCTCAAAAGTACCAGCTGTTCAATGCTGTCAGTAGGGGAAAAAACCCTCTGATTTCTCCACACTTCTCTAGCATTTCTCAGATTACAAACTCTGTATTACAATGGTACTTGATGCTTATTGTTTGTATCACAGCAGTGTTTATATTAGCTAGGTTATATTACATTACCTAATCCATTTGCTTCCAAGAAAATGCTACTTGGGCAGCCATTTACAATATTCAGAAGTTGAAAAAGATATAATTATATATTATTTGAGTAATTCCTTAAGTATCACTGTCAAACCCCATCAATTTCATTTATATCATAACAAGTTTAGCTATTTACTGTATAACTATTTAGCCATTTGCTCTAGTAACTATAAAACTATTCACCAGCAATGAAGTCTGAAATTATGATCTTTGTTTAGTATCCTTAATATGTTTGCTGAAGTAGTCAGATATGATCTGACTCTTTATTTAATCTTTAATATACAGTTCTGACTGCATAAAAGTCTCCTGGCCACTGATTAGAGCTGAACTCCAAAATTTTTAAGCATGTTCCAAGAAATTTGTTCTCTGGCAAGTGTTACTACCAGGAAATTTAGTGGGTGACAGAGACAAAGAACCAGTTACAGGAAAAGAAATATGAAACTTGGGCTTGCCTTCAGAAGTTCAAAATCACAGTATCCAAGGACATTGTAGCAGAAGGATTTTGTTCCACATGCTTTAGGTGTTGTTATTATTCCTGTCTTATATAGTTTTTATGGATAAAATACAGGTAGAATATTAGAAGAAGCCAATCATTAAGAGCCATACTCTCTTTTTCTTTCCATATCCTAGGCTGGTCTATGAAAATCATAAATGAAAAATGTATTCCCTTTTAAGTCAATAGGATTTTTGCTATTGATCTGAATAAATTCAGGATTTCTCTAGATCATTTAAATGATATATCACTTTTCTGAGAATCGTTAATGTAGATGATCTTCCTTCTAGCAGAAGGAAAGCAGAACTCGCTGTAGAGGTACTGGCTGTAAAAACTAACTTTGCCAGAGAGATTCACTGCAGGAACTTTCAAAGAACATCAGATACTTAAAAGAGAGCTCAGAGGCTGCAGCGTTCCCCTGTGCTGTGGTGACTGAAGGACAGGAATGGGAGGCTTTGTGGGAACACACTCAAGCTGCCTGTCACCCTGATGCCAATCACCAGCCAGGGACACAGCGGGGCAGCCACGGCAGGACCTGCTCTCTTCCTGCTATTCTACCAGACATTTAGCCCAAAATGCCAGGCTTAGAAATGCATTTGAGAGGTGTAATAGGTTAGTGGTATGGAGAACAAACCCTGAGAGCTTCACATTTATTGTTCAGTTATTGTTAATGGATAGCTCCCTGAAATAGAGTGAATTGTGCCCAATTCCAAGAGCGAGACAAATCACAGAATTTGGCTAAAGTCTGCATGTATATAAAATACATTGCAAAGGATTAAATGCTTTTATGTGTTCAGATCTGGATATTTATCGCCCAAGTTGCTTTTCAAACTTCTTAGTCCACTTAGATTTGGTGTTTTTGAAAAGTAAGATGCCAGTGTGAAAAGACCTAATATCACACTTCTTTCTGGAACACGTGAGAGGCATTTCCTCTCTGCAGACTCCATTAGCACCACTTCCCACATGCACTGAAGTTCTCTGTGCAGGAGCTGGAACTCATTAAACTCCAGTGCAGGTGACTCAGTGCTTTGCACAGGAGCAGGATAAAGTACCTCCAGTTATATCTCCAGCTACTGCAGAATGGATAATTGTTACAGTCCACACTTGGCCTGCTTTGGTGGGTTTCTGGAGTCAATAAGCTCGTAGGGGTGCCTTGAAATCTTCCCAATCCTACAAAGTTTAAAGCCCACTGTTGCTGGGCAGGAAATTGTGACCCTTGACCAGATGGTTCACTGTCACTCTGGTATTGGAAAGTTCTTTTTCCTTTCCATGACACAGTTACATGCACCACAAATACATGTTTGTATCAGTCACCCATCTCTCTGCATGAGTGTACGAGGTGCACACTCACACTCACAGGCATATGTCAAATCAACTGTATTTTTCAAGCTACCTACACTTGGATCTAGAGCTAGAATTTACAGAATAGAATGTTATGTACCCATCTTGTGACAAAGAAAGAGAGAAAAGAACACATGAGAGATTAGAAAGCCGGGACAAAGGCAGAACCTCTTTCAGAGCGTTTCCATCACAGAACATGACTATAGAAGCAGCTCACTCTTTCATGTTGGTGAGTTGGTTTCTCAGTTCTGTCAGGAGCAGAGTGATGACCTTGAGTTCTCCCACCAGGGATTTCCCTTCTCCTCTCACTATTCTTGTGCCTCACTCTGTGACTGACAATTAGAAATGCTATTATGTCTCGACCCATATGACATGTGAAATGCCAGAGCACCAGGTGTTCTGAGATGATGTTAAGTCACCTCAATAGGTTTCATCTCAAGGTCTAATGAGTGTGACAAAGTAAGGATCCATGGAGAGGCTCTGTGGAGTTCTGGTAGACCAAGGGGGGAAAAAAAGCCATTTTCTGTGGAGTTTTTGCAAGAAACTCGAATGCACTCAGGTGGAGGAAGACTGACACAGGAAAATGACAAAATAAAGGGTTGTGTAACTTTAGCTAAGGATGCTGCACCGTGTTTCAGACAAAACACCCATGGCCAGGCTGTAGGTTTGACAGTCAGTCTGGAGATTAGTTTATTTACACCAGCAGTTACATTTGAAGTATTTGGACTTTACTATAATCCATAGCAGCTCCACTATTGACCCATGCAGGGCATTTCCTCCCCTGGTGATGGTAAGGTTATTTGCACTGAGAGGACTTGTGGATGAGGAGAGTTAATCAGCTCAAATCAGCCCCTTTTTAGATTTTAGTTGTCAAAAATGCATTCACTTGTCATTGTACTAATTCTGTTTGGCCAGATTGCAATCATATTTAAAGCAGGGTGGATCTAAATCATTTTATTTGCTTTTAATGTTCACAGCAGGTTTACCTGATCCTTCTTGCTGCTTGCCCAGTTCCATTTTGATTTAACCTGTTATCTTTTCATCATGTAAGATGGCAAGCTCTTTGGGGAAGACATTGGCTGTTTTCTGTGTGGTTTATAGTACTTAGCTAACTGCCCACTGACATCAGACACAGCTACTCAATATTGTAACAATATTACTCCCAACTATATTGTCAATATCTAATATCTGAAGTCACTGGTAATTTTGCATTTAATTGCTTTGTTCAGTATCTTTTACATCATGAAATGATGTCACAGACTAAGTTTCTTTCTTTACAGACTGATGGATATTCATTAGAAAATATACACCAAAACAGTAGTAATGCACTGTTAAAATTTTCAGTCCTTTGCATATAAATGCTCAGCAATATTTTAGGTATTGCTAAATGAATGGCATCAAATTAATTAATTCATGAAACAGATCCCATTTCAATGTTTTTATTCTTGTCAAAAACGTGCAGTTGCAAATTACATAGATTTCATCTTCAAACAAAATGGAAAATATTTTGCCTATAAATCCTTAATCTTCAGCCTGTGAAAAATATGGTGGACTATGAAAGAGCATGTTCTATATCCGTGCTGTGCCTCAGCCAGTCTGAGCAAAGGGCTAATGAGTCTCTGAACAGTGTGAAAAATATCACTGATTGTCTGAGTAGCTGGCTGTAGGGCAGGGAAAAATCCTATTTGTCTAGATTTGATTGAAACTTGAGTTAGCTGTCAGTGCCCACACAAACCAGAAGAACAGGATTAAAGGCCAAAGAGATATTAACAGAAGAAATGTTGTACATCTGCTCTGACAGATGATTTTCGCACTTCACAGGTATAACTAAAGATTACTTTTGCAGCAGCTCTTATGAAGCTGAACCCCTTCTGAATGAAATGATTAAACAACAGCTGAGGATTAAAGGAGTAAAATCTAAGCTCTCATAAAACTATCCAAGATGTTAATAGCAATGATAAGCAAAGATAAAGTAGAACACTTACATTCAAATTTTCAAAATAATTAGGTGTGTATATATCAAAATCCAATCAGGTTGTACAGTGCCAAGGGCCTTAGTCAGCTGTTTTTTTCCCAAAATCCACAAATCACTAAGCACACACCAAACTCATTTTTATTTGTAATTATGGGAGTACAACAATACTTCATGGACTGTGAAAATTGTAAGGGTGAGACTGAGACAATCACCTTCTCTCTGCTTGTACCACGACTTCACCCAGATAGCTGCCAAAAACTATGACTTGTTATCCGGGCCACATGAGCTGTGTATGATGCTGATTCAGTCTGGATCAATGGCAAACAATTCAATACAGGGCCATGGAGGACCACAGCCAAATGAGCCAAGGAGTTTCTTCTCTCTGGTTTGATCTGATAACAGGCTTAGTGTCAGAGCTGCTGGAGGAGATGCTGCAAATCCAAAAGTGTAAGTTCAGATCCTGATCCTGGCTTGTGTGCCGAAGCCCACAGTCAGCCAGAGCAATGGGAAAGGAGAATGTGGCTGTTGGAGCTGGGAAGTCAAAGGCACCAGGCACAGGAGTGGCCATAAGTTACACATGGGCCTGGCTTGATATCTCCTCAACATGCTGTGAAGAGATGAGGGAAAGTCTTAAAATCAGGAGAAGACTTTGGAATCTCTTCCCTAATATATGAAGAGATGGAAAATATTTCTTTTCCTGCAAGAGTATTTTCGACCTTTTTTCAAGTGCCTGAAACACTAGGCTGCAATAATATTTACTAATCTGCACCCACAATTAATTTTGATGTTGTCCTGTCATAATTACATAAAATACTGTTTATGAATGAAAGGCCCTAAAGGGAATATTCTAAAAATAAAAGAAAAAGGAAAGGGAATGTTCTTGAAATTTTGTCTGACTCGGTTGCCATTGTACAAGTACTCACAGTTGTGTTTTATATCATACTGCATTGGGCTCCACCACCAAACCATCTCCATTTTTCAAGTTAGAAGACAGAGTTAATGAAACAGTGATGACACTGATTGTTGGGAAAGCTAAACATCTTCTCTTCTGGTTATTAAGGAACTCCTGTTAGAGGTTGCAATATTCCTCCTTAGTTCAAGTGTGGAATCAGTTATTGGTAACCCTCTTTTTCCTGGGGAGATTCGATACAAGCACCTGGTGTTTGGGATCGACAAAAACATAATAAAACCAAATGAGAACAAGTGTGAGCACTGCTCTAGAGCAAGGCAGAGTGCTCCTGTGAATGAGGTTCATTACAAAATCCAATTTACTCCACAGTTTCCCTCCAGTTGCAGTAAAGGGAAGACTTGTATGAATATATCACTGCTGACCACAGCACTGGGACTCCTGAATAAATGGCTTGATCTTTATAGTAAGTGGAACTTCGATACAAAAGGGATTGCTGAGCAGCAACCAGAGGGCTCCAGATTACAACAAGTAGATTATCCCAGTAAGAACCACTTAAAGAGCAACTGCCATCAAGACCTTTTATCTACAGCATAGTTCTTCGTGGCTCTTGAGAAAGTTGGGCAAAATCCATGGTATTTAATAACACAGAGGAAATATCCCAGCTCAAAATTCAGAGTCTTGGCAGGTTTACACTCTCACAGCAACACTAATCACACACATCAGAAGAAAAGCAGGGTAGCTCCCAGCTCAGCTGGGCAAGAGAAAGGGTCCCTGATTTGTCTGAAGCTGGCCTGGAGCATCTGGAGGCAGTTGTTGAGAGGAGTTTAAAAATCCAAACACTCTTTAAAAATCACACATGAGAAAATGTTTTCGGAATAAGCCAATTCACAGAATCCTGGCCGTTGTGTCCGAGGTGCATTAGTGAGCTGTCAGAACATTGCAGCTGCTCAGCACAGGCAGCCTCTAATTAATCCCTGGAGTGCCATCCATCCAGATGCTGGTGGGGGGTATTCCTTGCATACCAAACAGCCCCTTGCACCCAAACATCATGGTGTGAGTGCAGGAGATACCTGGTATCATTTCAATACAGCGTGTTTGTGTTCGAAGGCCAATATACATCCCATTAAGGGAACATATATTTTGCACATTAGCTTTCTGAAGAACAATTTCCCACATTCAATTGCAACCTCTTTATACTTCTCTTAATTTCTTAAGTCTTCTATATACAGTCATGCTCTACCCATGATTTCTTTCTTCCTGACCATCCACTGGTGTCATGCAGGATCATTTTCCATTCTTCTCATCCCCACTGACTTATTCATAGGTCATTTTTAGAATTTTCTCCCAAGTTTTAGCATTGTAAGTTTGACCTATCTGGCTTCATTATTCAAAGGTATGTTTTCTTTTTCAGAATGAAATTCTTAATACCAAATCTTCCATGTGGATGCTGTATCTTATGGAGATTATTGTTGTGCTTACAAAGGTTATGCCATGATTTTTTGGTAAACATTCCCACTCATAAAGCCTCTTGTTTAGAATATTTAAAGAACCCAAATACACAGGGCACAAACATGGCTAAAATAAATTCAACTCAACATTCAAACAGTCACAAACCACATTTGTTTAAAGTCTATTCAGCTGCATGTGAGCTTTCTGGAGCAGTTAAATTTCTTTATAGTGAAGTCACTACACTTCATAGTTTAAATAATTTTCTTATGTAAGGTGGATTTCAATAACCTAACAGTCCAAGCATGTCCCTAGCTAAAGCTGCAGCAGTAACACCTCTGTGTGCTATGTCTGAATAAGCTGTAAACATGTTCAGGCATTACTTTCTGTGGCATTTGTAATACAGTACACACAGAAAGAAGTGGCCAAGTTTGTAGCCTCATCAATGAAGCCTTAAGGGAGCAGTTATGGTATAACTACATGGGCCCAACCAGATGGAACTCTTCGGGCTAAAAGACAAAAGATAATGATGTATTCCAAGTATCACTTCTCAAGTCCATTTCTGCAGGGTTCAAGTGGATCCAGGAAATCATTTTCTGAACCAGAATTAAAGGGTCACAAATAAGATTCATTAAGGAGTCCTTGTTTTAATACAAAATTATGTTTTGCCCTTCAATTTCAATTAAAATTACTCACTTGAGAACTCCAGCCTAAGAGGGAGATTCAGAATGTCAGATACTTGTTGCTTCCAAAAATCATATTTGCAAGTGGGTAAAATAAAATGTTTGAAGAGTAAGCTTGAACAAGAAGGAATGTATGTCATTGATGGGAGACCAGATGCATTTATCACCTACACTTTACCAGGGTGAGAAATTCCACTTTGCCACCAGCTTCATAATCAGCTCTGAAGAAGCCCAAAGTGAAACTAAACATAACCCACTGAATTTCAGTCTAAAAATATCACCATCTTTGTTTAAAACACTATTGTGATTCCACATCACTTGCAAGATTTTATTGGATGAATTTAACTGTACATAATAAATCTTGACGTAAGAAAGCATTTTGACTGTTCAGTAAGAACAGCTCCACTGGCTTTTTACAGCAATCAGCTCACTAACTTTGCTCTCTAAAATGAATGAATGGTTTTATTTGGGTTGGGTTGGTCTGCAAAGCTACATAATCAGTCTCTTATACCCCTGTGAATAAAATCAAAGTTCTCTCTTGTCAACAAGAAGGTGATTAGAGCTTTGAGCATACAGATAAGCTCATTACAGCAGGCAGCGAACCTGTTCCCAGTAAATGGTTGTGGAGTCTGCCCATGCACTTATAACACTTGATAGGTGTTCAGCTAATCCACTGCCAGGGACTGAAGCCAAATGCAGATCAGACATTTTCCTATTATTTAAAACTTTAAGTACATCTCAGTAATCTAATTACTATCTACTTAGTGGCACTGGGACAGACTATTAGTCTATGCAAAGGGTGTCTGTATAGAAGAAATCTAACAGTTCTCCTTTGAAAATATTTAATGAAATTAAACTGTTCAATTGCCAAACATGGCTGATTTCCAAAGGCCAGTAAAGATCCTGGTTCTGCCTCAACTCTGCGCTTAGTGTGTGCTTCTAGCTCTGTCCTAGGTCCTAGGAAGGCTCCTCTGGAGTTATATTTCAGCAGACTTGCTTTGATAGCTTTCAAATCTATCAAATACATATTTAATAGAAGTGTTTTTCAAAACATCCAAGCGGAGACAGACAAAAGAAAAAGTGCATGAAAACTCTCCTTGATGGCACCTGTCTTTCAAAGCCTGAGCAACGTGTACAATTTTAATTCCACATGGAGCTGCAGAAAGGTAATGGCTCAGACTCCTCAGACTGTATCTTAAAAGCACCCAGAGGGTGAAGAAAATCCAAAAATGGAAAGGACAAAGAATTTGGGAATGAACTCTAACATAAAAGCACATCTCAGAAAGCACTGAAGTAACATCTGCTTTTGAATAGTAGGAATGCAGAGAGCCAGCAAGTAATGCAGTTGTCTAGAGGAGTATCACAGTACCACAGCATCAACCAGGTTGGGAAAGACCCCTGAGGCCACTGAGTCCAACCTATGACTCAATGATCAACCACATCACAGCAAGTGCCACATCCATCTTCCCTTAAACACCTCCAGGGATGGTGACTCCACCACCTCCCTGGGCAGCCCCTTCCAATGTCCCATCACCCTTTTTGTGTTAATGTAGAGAGGTACATGCTGTCCTGGAGGAGAGCTGGGAGGTGACTCAACTATGCTTCTGTACTGTTGGTTTTTCCTTTTCTAACTGCAGGAAATACGATAAAAACTATGACGTCTGGATTACTGACAAAAAAAATAAATCCATATAGTAGAAGCAAAAAAATCGTGTTGAGCAGAGTAGTGTATTCCCTTATCCACACCAATTTTCTCTGGGCTGTGCAGAAGAGCCTGGTACACATGCCCTGTACAGTCACTGTATGACTAAACAATTTCTTTCTTCACATTCCCATTTTTCAGCTAAATTCCCACAACTATAAGCCCTCAGTTACTTGTATATTGAACTGGTATAAATCAAGATTTCCAGGTCTTACTTTCCAATTCCAAATAGGCCTCTGAGATACTCTCCTAGCATATAAAAGGTGTTTTTTCACTGTACACATATTAGCATATTATGAAAGCAATAATTAGCATATCAAATGCTAGAGATCAATTAGCTGCCAAAGCACATGTCTAGACACAAACGCCTGACACTTGTAATGAAATCAAAGCCAAGCTGGCCAAATGCTGCTGCTGCCTCAGCAGGCTCCTCACAACAGCAGCACTCAATGTTCATTCATTACCCTCTGCACCAACAGTGCAGAAGCCGATTATCATCTGCTCCCATTTACTGTTATTGTTGTGCCAAATCCTAAATGAGTTCACAGATTCAGTGCCTATTCGTTCATTGTCTGTGTCTACTGACTGCGTGGTTTTATTGCACAATTACTACTTGGTTCCAGTAATTCCTGCCCTGACTGCTGAGCTGTCCTCAGCCCCAGCTCAGGAGCTGCAAACAGCGAACTGCAGTGGAGAGCCAGGGACACGCTCCTGGGGCACAGCACAGCTCGGCTGCAAAAGTTCTGCTGTGACACGACTCTTTGAGCTTTTGAGGGAGTCTGAAGAGGATTTAACTCATGATGATGAAACAGGTCCAGAACAGTGCACTGCACAAAGCAGAGATCAAATACATTTGCCCTGAAAAGAAGCATAAGAAATTGTGAGCTTCAATGCCTTGGCGAGCTGCGAGTGAACAGCCTGAGGCAATACATGTCCAGAGAGCAGGAAATACAGCAAAACAGTGGCTAAGTACCTCATTCTGCAGTCTAAGTATGACCAATGCCTCATGAGATTTTCCTATACCTAAAAAAGAGGAGGAAGAATTTTCTTTCAAAGATGTGATCAAACCTCTGCTCTGAATTCACTGAATTCACCTTCAATTATTTTATGGTTAGAAATGCTGGGGGGCAGAGCATGGAGAGAAGGGGTGCATTTTGATTTCACCTGCTACTATAATTTGTGTGGATTTAATGTGCTAATTATAACTTGGTTAAGATAAATTCACATACATTATCCTAGTAAGAAAACACATAAATATATTCATAATTCAGGCATTTCAAACAAAATCATCTATTGTCAAGAACTGAGAAACTGCTAAACATCTGCACTGAGCTCCTACAAAATACTGCAAATTGCTAAGAACTCCCTGAATATTCATTTTATTTGTTTGTGTTTAATTTGCAGCATATGATGTTTTATGCTAGTAATTATATAAAATCAACACTTACAAACACAGATAAAGACCTTCACAGAGTCTAACAGAGAGCACAGTACTGTGTAACAATGTAATCCATTTAAAAGCAAAAGAAAAAATACTGGCATCGTTTCAAAAACATAAAGCACTCCGTACAGCTGGAAGAAGCATTTATTATTTATACTCTGGAGGCTTTTCATTCACATTTACCAACTTGTTTACCATTTGGAATGAAGATGAATTAGCAAGGCAACAGCCAAAGACAATTTTTTTTTCTGCAATAAACTTCAAATCCAGTAACATTCAGGTGAACCATTCACATCCCTCCTCTCCAGTGACTGACAGACATGTGAGAGGCTTAGTAAGATATGCTTGGATCAAAGTGGGAGATGCTGTGTCACATGTAATTTCTGGATTTGGATACATATCTGAGGTTAAATGCTAGAAATACACTTAAGCCTGCCAAGACAGGTTGGTATCATGAATAATGCATTGCATTCTGCAACAGAAAACCCACCTTAGAGGCTTTTATATCTGCCCATGTAACTGCTGATCCAATATACAGAGTATGAATTTTTCACACAAAAACCTGTCTGAGGGTTTTGGCTGTGGACACATGACAAGTGACTGTTCAGGACACCATCCCATCTAAGTCAACAATATAAAAAGTTAACAAACTTGCAGAAAACCACACAGATGTTTTAAAATCTGCCTGCACAATTTGTATGATATTATGCTTTTATCGGACACAGCAACAAAATACTTGCACTGCCACTGTGGATGGAGTGAGCACAGGAAAAAACATTTCAAGAAACCTTTGAGAACCATTCAACTATCCCTTGGCGGAGACAGAGACTGCTGAAGGCACTGGTCATGTAAACCAGATGGTCTTCACCTGATTTCACACCATAAAAATCCAGATTTTCCTGTGACCCTTAAGACAATACTGGAATATCCCAACTTCTATAAAAGAAGGTTGCACTTTTTGGAACAATCTCTGTATTTACACCTCAAATTACAGCTAGAACAGCCTTGCCACAGTTGCCTCCCAGCCAGTGAGAAGCCTCTGCTTCCCAGGCACTTCATTTTGACCTTTGAGCTCCCTGAATGCTGAGAGCTGGAATTACCCACCCAGAGCAGGTCTAAAGGGGGGTAGTTGCTGAGGGCTTTATTTTCAGGGTATGTTCAAGCCATCCTGTGGCCAGGCAAATACAGAGCTGGCAAATGTTCTTTTCTAAGATAGGGGTGCATATGTTTAGATGTTGTTATGTGTATTGGAATAACAGCCCGGAGACAGAAAACACCTCCCAGCAGTGGGAGACGTGGATTGCATTCCCTCACTGCTGAAGGGCTGCAAACCCCATCTCCCACATCCCGGTAACAGCTTCCAGCCTGTGCCTGTTCTGGAGAGCAGCAGCCTCCTCCTTACCTGGGCAGCAATTGCTCTGCAGCACAGAAAGGACACAGGATTCACAGAGGAGAGGAAAAAAGCAAACATAATGCTATTATTCATATAAATTATGGAATGCAAATCTAAAACTCTTTTGCCATTGGCTATTTATCATGCACAGCCAAACTATGTGCCAGTTAGCATCAGCTGAGGGGGGAAAAGCAACTATCTCACAACTAACAACATTGCCAGAGCCAAACCCCAGTCCCAGATTCAGCTAATACTGTATGATCAAATTCCTGTCAATAGAATCTCACGGTGTTGAAGCTTCTAACTTGACAGCAATCTGCTTCCACAAAACCAAACTGCATGTACCAAACATGCTGAGTGGGTATGAGACAGTATCTGTTTACTGATTACTATTGAATAAATTTAAAAAAATAATTGCTGTCACATTCTAGCTTTGATGTTCTTCAGAAAAAAATTTTCAGCCTTCAGGCAGGGGGAAAAAAAGAGAACACTTAATAAGGTACGGTTTTACTGAATCTGATAAACACAATCCCAAAGCATCTCTTAAAAAAAGTCAGAGCTTGTACTTTACAGATAACTGTGCTCCTGGCAAAACACCAAATTATACTTAGCTGGAAAGCAAAATCTACACAGGGCATCAGGGACTGGCTTAAAGATGTAACTGAAACACTTCCTTAGGAAAAATAATAAAAAATAGGAAAGATGTATTATGAAAAGAGAACACTCTTTATAATCTGTGGCATAAACAGCCACAGATTTTCAGTCACTGAAATTCACTGAACGGGGTTCCCTGGTCTCTAAATGCTTGTAAGGACAAAACACTGAATATTCTGAAGAGCCCTGAGTATAAAGGAAAGCTGTATATTCACACTAGGATGGGGGAAATCTTTAGAGAGATGCTGAATGATGAATACACATCAGGATATGGCTGGGTCACCAAGGGGGAGGTGAGGACACAGTATCTGCTTAGGTAATGTTGGGGTTGGCAGGAGTCAACCTGGGGACTCATTTATGGGCCAAATTCGTTTAAAATATAGACAATGGGGGAAGTACCCTGGTCAGAAGACTGAAGACAAGTTACAGTAAGAATGCTTAAAACTGGACATAACTGCATGAAAACAGAACAATGACAGGTGAGAGCACGGATAGCACCTTCTGTAAATAATGTTGTACAAGAGATTGGAGTTTAATAAAGCTGAAACAGTAAACAACAAATAAGAATCAATTTAAATTCCCCATCTGATTTAAGTAATACTACTGCAAGTTGTTTATGCTGCATTATGCAAACTTCTTTCCATTGATCTGACAAATCTGATTAAATGTTTCTAAGCACTCCCCAAGCTGAAATTGAGGTCATGCACAAGATTATTTTCTACAACTCAAATGACTATTGCATTAAAATAATTCAAAGCAGTGCAGTGGGGTTATGAACAAGGGTATGTGTTCACTAATGTTAAATCAAAATATTAATGCTAAGATAGATGTTGATTACAGGTTTTCAACAATCCAGTTTCATCACATCTTTGTGAATATCACTGTGTTTCAAAATTGAGTAAAACTTGCTATGGTACAAACCCAAAGGCTGTCCCAAGGAGGACGTTGCAGGGGAAGATTTCTCCAATACCAAATGTGTCCTGCATTTTGCTGTCACACATCAGCCACCGAGGGTCCCCCCACAGCTCTGCTCAACTCTGCCACAGGAAGAGATGCCAAGGTTTGAGAAGATCTATGTGGAATATTTCTCACCAGTGAAGAAAAGTGGTTGATTTTCCAGCTCAAGGATTTTTTACTCATCTGTAGGAATGAATAGGTGACTGACATATGCTGGGAGGACTCTGCCCATTTTACTCTTCAGTTTCAACACTGTTGACAACCCAGAAGCACCAGGATAGAATGGCAGGTTTCTTTCCCTTCTTCTCCAGTTTTTTCATTCCCCATAAAAAGGCACACTGACAATTAAGATTATGGCAACATAAACCTCCAACTTAATATTAAAAATCTGTAAATCCATTAATATTCAAATCTATTCAGAAGGGAAAGCAGCAGCTCCCTTGGCTCTGAGAGCCCAGCTGAATGGGGTTGATTGGCTTTCTTTGACATTGGTTGATGTCAAAGAAGTCACAAGGTTGCTGTGGCACCTCCAAAGGAGCAACAGGTTCTAAGTCCTCAAGCATTGTCAGAAAAGCCCCACCAACAATCCTCTCCAAGTCAAACTCACTAATGCCAACCCCTCCTGAACCCTCTCTACTCCTGCAGAATGCCATCAGGAGACAAACAGCATCTCAGACGGGTCTCAAGATATTGGTTTTTCATGGTTACTTAATTTCAGAAAACAGATACATTTCCCTTCGAATGAACTGTTTTGTCAATATTTCAAAAGAGTAAATACTGTGACTCATACTGCTGTGAGTCATCCACCTGAATATTGATTTCAAGGAAAATTATGCAATATCTGCTTCAAGATTATTAGTTACTCCTAGAGGATTAATTCTATTTTATAGTACTCAACAAGATAAGTCTTGTCAGATCAAATACTCCCACTAACAGAATGGCAGAAACTGTTCACAACATATTTCTGAACACGTTTTAAGCTTTGAACTCAACACTGCACAAGTTTCTGATTTTAAGAGACAGGAACACCCAGAATCTGCACGGCAATATCAAATTGGATCATACTTTCTTCATATTACATTTCTTAATAAGTCATTAGCAACTAAGGGTGAAAAGCTTCCTACAGACTGATTATCAGCATGTGACATAATGCATTCTTTTAATACAAATATACAGGGAAATCTGGTGATGTTTCTAAAATGATAAGGATGAATAGAATGGAAAAGAGTAAACAACAGTTTGTTTGATAAACTCAACTCAAAGGGTTCTTCTAAACAGCCACATAAAAGGCTTGTGATCTCAAAATTAAACATTGTAATCCCTGACTAAAGCACCTAAAGAATTGTCAACAGTAACTATCTCAATAGGAGCTACCAATTCACAAGCTGAACCAAGAACTGAAATTTATTATCTGTGGTTTGCAGAGAGTTGTATTAGATGGTCATTATTCTAAATGTTACTGCTTGTAAAATCTGTAAGTAACAAGTGCTGCAGAAATCATTTGTGTTGAGTTTCCCCCATGTAATCTCATAATAAATGACATCAATCACAATGCTGCTGCTGCTGCTGCCATTATTGACAGATTTGTAAATTGGAGTTCGTTCTTTGATGTTTTTGCAATTCTGACTTTGATACCTGGAGCATATCAGGGAAAAAATCTATAGTGGGCAACTATGGGTTGTCAAATTGCTCACATTTGATTTACAACAAAGCCATAATGGATTTGATCAATGATGTACTAAGCTGATCCTGGACACAATTATTAACAACATCACTAGCATTTGTATAAATAAACTTTCACCATTTTCCAAGTAAAATTACAAACCTGTAATAAGAGAAACTTAGAGAAGCCAAGTCAATGCCAACTCACTGCACCTTCTTTAATGGCTGCGCAGAGCTCATTTATCACTCCTTTGTAAACATTCTGTTGGCCTTGATGCAGTGTCTCTTCTCACAGCACAAAAACAAAAACCTTTTTAATTATCACAATGAGAGGCAGAGGTAATGAAAAACAAAGATATTCATTAAGCCTTTCCTAATTAATTTTTTTACACAGCCCTTTTTTAACCCAGTAAAGTACAACCTAAAAGCTAAGTAAAATTATTGTTATTATTATTCAATTTTAAGATTCCCAAAGAAGAAACTGTGGCAGAATTTGTATCAAATTGAGGAAAGGATGTACAGCTGTTCTGACACATTTAGGGCATAAATAGAAACATGGATTAAAAGACCAAGGTCTGTCTGCAATTTACAGTCTTAAAACAGAGATAGATTGAATAATTAGGAGGGGAAAAAAGCACTTTCAAACCTTGAAGACTGTGGTTTGGAAGCGTCTTTGTGTTAATGTTTCATATTATAGTAGATATTTGGAACAAAACTAGGCTGATCTTTATCCTGGAAACAGGATACAGAGAGAAGTGAAAAATATTTAAAAAGCAGATCAGCAGATCTCATCTTCCATTTGGGAGGAATTTGTTTGCCTCTGACAGCATCTCTTCTTAATCCAAACCTATTAACTGAGCTCTGCCAGAAGTTCTGCTCACATTAGCCCCCTTGTGAGAGGTAAACATTTGTCTTTGCAATCATTCAACATACACAACGTGCCAGGTATTTACAAAGCATTTCTTTTCTCTATAACTGCATCATAAGGGTTAATTTTGTTAAGAACTGATTCCTAAAATAGCGGCATTCTCACTGTCACATGACAAACAGACAGTGCAAAGCAGAGAGAAGGGACACTCTCAGTAGGGCTCAGGGTACCCTCTAGAGCTTGGAAATGAATAATAATTGAATAAGGCTCTCTTGGACACAGTAAAAAGTACTTCCCGACAGCTGGAAACACTGATTTTTTGCAGCATGTTTTACACACCCACATCTGCCAAAGGAGATTTAATAAGTACTTCTAATAAGTCCTAAAAATAAATAGCTTAAATTCCAAGTTTACAGCAGAAGATTTTAAGGAAAGGGTGTTATAGGACACATCACATTGATATCAACAATGAATGTTTAAATCCCATCGAATTCCAGAGAATACTGAAGCATTTCTGTCATTTGAGCAGTTTAAACGAACGTATAAAAGACACGTACAAAGAATATAGGAGGTACTTAAATGGTTTCCTGACAAAGGAAATTATCTTTTCTCAAAAAAACCCCCTGAATTCTAGAATACGTATAACTGTAGATTGAGTATGAAAGTTTAACCTCAAACAGAGACCATTTAGAAGCTGTAAAAAAGAAAATGGGTCCAATCCAATTGCAAAGAAATTGGACAATAAGCAATCCAAAGTTTAAAAAGACAAAGAGATCACAAGATCCTCCTGTCTGAGGGCAGACTTGGGCAATGAGAAACAGTATTTCAAAGCAGATAAATGAGAACAGGATGAGGTTTTATTAGAACAAGGGTGCTAAACACTCACTCCTAGCAATGAAATTATGGAACAGCATCCTGTTACATTTATATTTTTGCCAGATCCCTTGGGATCTCAAGCAGCTTTGCACCACAGCCCTTATTTCCACTTGGTAAAGTGAAACACAGAAAAGGAGGTGAAAAGCTCAAGCACTTGGGACAAGCAGGACTGGGGAGCTCTGGGTTAGTGAGTGCCCAAGGCCCTGATTCCACTGCCTGCCAACATTTCTCACAAAGCAGTAACAAAGGGCTCTAAGAGGCTGCTGATGTGCAGTCTCTCTGAACAGAGTTCACTCACACAATAGCTTTTATTTTTAGAAGTATGAACACCTGGTAATGGGCTTGATAATACAAAGTATCCCACAAAATTACTGTATTTTTATTGCATGTTGGCAGCCAGTGCCAACAATGATAGGAGAAAACATTCCTTCTTTGCATATTAGTTTTTCTTCTTGTATTTCCACTTCTTCATTATCACAAGGTACCACATTTCTAAAAAGGATTGATTCTAAACTACAAACGCTATCATAAAATTTATCTAATAAAAGTCCTGGCAACTGAATAAAAACTGAGTTTTAAAATTCTACACTAAAATTACTGAAGAACAGTTTTATTCCTAAAAACAATGACTCCTGTTATTATATTATGGTCAATTGATTATATTGATTGATAAGGAAACTAACCCATGAAAATATTAATCCCATGGACTGAAAAAAAAGGAAAAAAAAAAAAGGAAGAAAATATTGTGTGGCATTAATCTTATGCAGAGACTCTAAATTATACATTTTATTATCCTAGGGAGATTTATACTCCCATTATCTCTTACACCCACATAAGACAAAGCAAGTGTAAATCTGTCTTACTCCGTGCAGGGAATTTCTTAATGCTGTATTAGAGAGATGATTATTCTACCCTCACAATTCATAACACTGTTTTCTTAACAACCAGAAGCACCCTCATTTAATATTAAGACAGATGTTTTGACTGAGAGGAACTATGGATGTGTGCTGAAACTAAAAATTAAAACCCTATGTGAATTAATACTGAAACGTCCATTAATCCTTATTCTAAGGGCGATCTTCCACCACTAAGTAAGGTGCTTGACCAAGATTGTCTCTAGATATTTGCAGCAGCCAAAGGGATTACAACTTTATACAACTTTTGTAAGCTATATTTACTCCAGTTGCAAAACACCCAATTCCTCCTTCTTCTGTTAATTGTGCATAGGGTAGGGCTGTCACATCTGTGCCTGTTCCCACTCACAGAAACACCAGAAGTACAGGCTGATTTGCATCTAAACTGAGACACAATTTTTAACAATACAACTGGTATGAGGAAAAAAAATTGGTAAATATGTCAAATTTGTATTTGCTATATTTTCCTCTGTCATCCCACAACATGACATTCAGCATCGATTCAGCTGTGACAGGCTCCTGACCGGAAAGTTTGCTGGCAGCCATTGGCACGTGGTAACTACTTGCTCAAACTCTAAAAACTTCAGCTATCACGATGTTTCTGGAGAACAAGGTGGTGTCTGGGGTAGATACACTCAAGACTTGTGGTTCATTATAGATTAAATTCATACTGTGACTTTGAGATTTAATGGATAAGTGTAACCATTAAAAAATACTATGAATACTAGTCTTTATTGGTATTTATAGAATAATTGAATCACAGAGTGGTTTGGGATAAAGGAGCATTAAAGATCATGTAGTTCCAAGCCCTCTGCCATGGGCAGGGAACCTTCCACTATCCCAGGTTGCTCCAAGTCCCATCCAGCCAGACTCTGAACACTTCCAGGGATGGGGCAGCCACAGCTTCTCTGGGCAATCTGTGTTAGAGCCTGCCCACCCTCACAGGGAAGAATCTCTTCCTTTTATCTAATCTAGCAAACGTACATTGCCGGGTTTTCTATGAACCAATATTCTCATTCCAGAGAGCAGTTTAATGAATTGCAAACCCATGTACTGGAAGCAGCAGTAACACACCTTCGAGAATACTCTCATCCTGCTGCTTGAGAAGGTTTGCATACAAAACAGCACTTCCTCAGATGAAAACATAAAACTCTGCCTTCTCAAGTAAAAATCACAATTCACAGACTGAATGTTTCATTGAAGCTGGGACACACCCCATATAGCTGGGAGAAGAGGGGACACATCCCCTCCTCTTATCCACTATTCCCACAGCCACCTCGGCCCTGGAGCAGTGAAGGGCAGCTTTAGGGATGCTCTACATCATGCCAACCCCCCAGGTCCTTCTTCCGGTGTGCAACCACCCATGCCCAACAACACCCTGGCCAGCTGCTTTTCAGTAGCTCTCCAATCAAGCAGTCCCTTGTTCTAGTTCTGTGTCTCCCCAGGATAGTCTCCTTCAGGGGAACCCCCAACCTTCTGGTTAGCTCTGTTTTCAGCCAGCTGTGATCCAGCAAAGTGGCTCAAAGCAGTAAGAAAACAAAAAATAGAGATACGTCTCCATATTTTGCACATATCAAACCAGACACTGATTAATGTAAATCCAGAAGAACTTCACTGAGGGCAGGGATACAGGGCAGGGAACATGATTATGCTGCTCTGCCCAATATTAAACACAGCTGGTTTTTAAACAAAGAAAACACTACTGTGCAAAAAAAGAAATAAAAATCTTCAGCTCCCATAAATCAGCATCGCCTCGGTGAAGTCAAGTGAGTTATGAAAACCTACATCAGCTACAGATTTGCTCCCATGCGTGATGAAGAGTGCTCTGTTTGTTCCCCTGGGCCCCAGCTCAGGCTCTGTATGAATACAACTGCATTTTTTTCCAAAATGAGGATAAACACATTTTCTCCCAAGTCACATATTCTTAGTTTCTACACACTGCATGCTGCCAAGATGAGTGAAAAAGCTCCTTAAAAGTATTTAAATTTTTTTCAATTAAAAACCCCCCAATGACGTTATTTTCTTGTACATTTAGAAAACTCACCTAATTTTATTGCCATTTATTGTACCAAAATGCTAAAAAGGCAATCTGCTGTATGGAGGAGATCTCAGGATAACATACAATACTGAACAAAATGAAAAAGGAAACTTTGAGACAGAGCAACCCAACGCCCTGTGAAGAGGCCACATAAAATGGTGTGGTGTGACAGACTTTGGCCAGGAATTATATGGAGCAAGATACCAATAAAGTGATGATGAAAAACCAAGTCTGCACACAAGTAACTAACTGTAATCTGTAATCAAATTTATTCTTACATCAATTTCATTGACTGAAATCTAGACACTAATACTTGGATTTCAGAAATAAAACCAGGCTAAGATGTTCTCCATTCATGAGCAGGACACACAACATCTGAGTCCTGAAGCTGGAAGTCTGTTTTCCAAAGAAAGTAAGGTCCTATCTGGATGTCCACAAACATCACATTATTATGTTTTCACAGAAAAATGCAGCATTAGTATTTTCAAAGCATACACAAGACATTATTTGTAATTTTCAGGGAAAAGCACACATTTTAACAAGTCCAGACACTGTGTGTATATCCTTGCATTGTCTCATGAGAAAAACATTCCTAAGCAGACAAAGGCACCTATTCAGTTCCAGACAAGGTACACACAGCCTACCCTGTAAAGTCAGGTATGCACCAGGCAGAAAGCACCACAATTAGAGCTGTTGGTGTTAATTCCATTTAGCAAATCCTTGTGGATGTGCTGAAACCCTGGACTGTTACCTTATCTTTCACATGCTCTCTCATTTTAGTGCACAACAGAGTCATTCCTCATGTTGGCTTTGCTGCAGTAACACGAAGGGTATCTTTTTAATACAGAAAATGTTTTATTCTTAAAGGCTTATTTCTGCTGCACTGAAGCCATTACCAAAATGTCAGTCAAATCCAGTGGGATGATGATTAGTCATATTAAATCCTGCTTGAAATTCTACAGATCGTTGTGGCTTACTAACAGTGCTCGCCACAGCAGGGGGGTTGGTGGAGAAGGAAAACCTTCCCTTATTCCAGGGAAAGTCATCTGCAGGTCCATTGATGTGTCCTGCTCACGAGCCTCAGAGTGACACACCTAAAGAGTCTCACTAGACCTGGAGACTGAAACTAGCTAAAATAGCCTAAATTTTAAAATAATTCTGCAAAATGTCTTGCACTGCACTGAAACCAAACTGAAAAAAAAGGACATTACCCCAAAAAAATACACACAAGAAGACAAAAAGTAATTTTAAGATGCTCAAGTCTTTTAAGCATTAAGGCTGTAGCAACAGAATTGGTTATGCAGTTATATATCTGCTGAGATGGGTAAAAACAGAAAATAAAATGATTATCCCTTTGATCAGCACAGGTAGATAAGTGTTCCACTCCTTAATGATTTGGCAGCAACTTTGCAAGTAATTATCAGTTTGTGAGATTAGGAGATGGAGAGAGAAAGCAAATTACTGCCCAATACTCAACTTTCAGTGTTTTGTTTCAAAAAATACAAGACAGAAGAATTTCCTCTTTTAAAACTAAAAATGTACTCTTACTACACCCAAAGTAATGAGACCTTAGTAATACACCCAGCCTGAACTTTGGGAAAGGCTTGATTATGCCTTGAGCTGTAGTTACCTTATTTGCTCTACATTTATTCAGAGCAACAGTCTAGAACACTAAATTTCAGTTCCACACTTATAAATTGGAATCCTGCATGCAGTATCTTCATGGCAAGGCAGACCCAAAAATCCTCACACTTGCTGCAATTGCTGGAACACCCAGGCTATCAGGTTTGTAACTCAGAACCAAAAAGAATACTAGTTTTTGTAGAAATAGGGAGGAGACAAGGTCAAAAACATTCGGTTAGGATTTGGAAAATTATAGGATCATTTGATTAGGTGAGCTGACATATTAAGCATCTTATATCAGGACTATTTATGCTGTGCTCTTTTTTGCTTCAGGGTCCGAATACAGATGCTGCTTTCAAGTGGTAAAGTCTAGGCAGAAAATTACAAACTGTTTTTACACAGAACCACCAAACTGGAACACTCTCTGACCCATATTTCTCAGTTTTCTCTTCCCTGCATGAAGCCCATTTCCTCCCCAAAATTTTACATGAAATGGATCTGGACTGGTGGCCCAAGTCGTGAGAGCTGATGGCAGTGAAGTCATCTTATTGCTCTTGTTAAAAATAGGGCTGAAGGATATGTGTTCTCACAACTAGCAGTTATCATTCTGACATAACACTTATCACAATGTGAAAGTGCTCACAGACCCGGGCAATGCATTTTTAATATGTACAGAATCAAGAGACGCTTTAATTTCTTCTTTAAAAGGATGAAAAATCTAAAACGCACTAAAAAGTAATTTCATTCCCTTTTAAAAGTGCTTTCAAAGAGAGCGTTAACAGCTGATTTATTTTATTCCACCTACATTCGTCTGTTTGTCTTCATCATTTCACTTTGAGGAAAAGCTGTTCCACTGTTTTAACTTGTGGGCTGTTATTTTTTTTAGCCTGGCTGGCATTGTCACATCCAGTTCCTCTCTAGTCCCTCCATAAGGCTCTGCACCCTTCCCGAGGTTCACTTCTGCCACAGTTACCTGCCCAGTCTGCATCACAGCAGTGATCCTGCCCAGCCCATTTAAACTGTTATGCCATGTGGCAGTGACACGGCTCCAAAAACCTTTGGGAGCTTTGCATTCCAGGTAAATACTCTCACAGGGGTTTATTCACAGCAGCAGCTGCTTCAGGAACTCCTGTTGTATTGAACACCCACAAGTATCCAGCCTTAGCAGTGCCAGAGATACACGTGCATTTCCTACTTATCTGATGTCAAATTTGCTGGCACCTCTCCCACCCATCAGCAGGTAAGCTGAGCAGTTTTAAAACACTCATTTCCAAGTGCCCTCCAACCTCCTGCTATAGGGATTGCCTCCATGAAGGAGCATTACTGGCCTTCCATTAGGAAAAAGAAAGCAAAGCAGAATTCAGGAGAGCCTGAAATAGAAGAAATTAAGTTGAATAGCAAAGCTCCCAGCAGCCATTCAAGTATGAGAATCTTTTCAGTAAGACATTGAAATCAAGTTAGAGAAAAAACTATGATTTTAGTACATTTACAAGCACAATGGTAGGGCTGTGAAGATCACCCTACTTAAAATGCAGCTTTTATTGCATTATTTCATTTGATTCAGTTCTGCTTTTGAAATAAGACAATGTAGACTACGTGGAGTTAATTACAAATATGTCAATGATTTTACCACCTCCAAGCTGTTTCCTATGTGGGGTGGAAGACATTGCTAAGTATGAATGATTTGGATTCACTTTCTTGCTCTAACACAAAAGCAATGTTATATTTAAGTTGCATGACTTCTCTTTGCCTTAGCTTTCAAAGTGTGAAAGAAGCAGGAAGTTTCTGCACTTACTACAAAGTTGCACTGTAAGACTCTGTTAATTCAGATCTTGTATTATCATTCCTCACAGCATCAGTTCTACAACTAGTCCCATTCATCCTAATGAAAATTCTCAGGAGAACTTCTATTGCTCTTTGTGCAGGACAGAGAACATTTTTTCATTAAGAAACAAAAGCCTCTTCCCAACCACAACCCCCCCACACCCCAAGCCTTCAATGCTTTTTCTAATTAAAAGTATATTAACTCCTTGAGAGGAACAGAAATAAAAATGCTTTGTGTTTCTTACCTGCTGTTCTTAAATGGGAAAAGACCCACCTTACAACCAAACTAGCTGAAGCCCTGGCAGCATAAACAGAGTTTTCCCTTCTCACTATACTTACAAACATATACAAGTTCCCTCTGCTTTTTGCTTTAGCCTCAGGCTTCCAGTATGTAGAAACCTGCTGCCTAAAATGAAACTTATACATTTTATAAGAATTCAAGGCTGTCTGAAGAGAATTGGCTGTTTTATTAACTACATAAGTCTGAAACTCAGTTAGACACTGTTCAGAGTTCTGTAAATATAAGTCTATATTTCACCATGGACATGTTCAGTAACTTAAAAGCAATATAAACAGGGTAATCCCTAAAGGGACATGGCATCCTTTTCTCACTGCAGTCACATCCATCCCAGTTACTGGGTACTTTACTTTACTGTACTTGATTTCTTACAATGTTCTAGCAGGAAGGTTGTGTTGGTTTGGGTTTTTTACTTGAAAAAAACTTGCAAAGAAAAAGCAGAATGTGAATAGCAAAGATATTGCTCATGTTTTATACAACATCCAACATTCAATAACTATATAGACAAGGCTGGTACAACACGTTGTTTTGGTTAGGAATAGAGCTACATTTCTATGCTACCTAAAAAATCAAACTGGAAGAGACTGCAAAGGGAAAGATATTCCTTCTCTGCCTACACTCTAGCATTACAAAGGCTCCGTATAGCAGGATATCATGCACATGCCATATCTTATACAGCAGCCCCATTTTTATTTAAAAAAAACCAAACCCAAACACAAAAGAGGAACTTCTTAAGCCTAATGCTTCAGAAAACTGTTGCCATTTTGCAAATACTTCTTGCGTACAAAAATCAAACAATTCTTAAATCTAAAAAGTCTCTCAAAGTTCTCCTGGAAAAAACCACTAATTTTTCTTTGTAGTCACATTGAACTGGCAATACTTCCCTACAGAAAATCTCTAAACCTGCAGAAGATGCAACTCTTTGACCCACAGCCAGAGACTGTGGATGTGGAGGAACAACAGTGTGGAAGCAGCACCTTGGAAAGAGGAAGGTGCAACCACTGACACCAACAGTCTGCCAGAGTGGGCACTTCTGCAGCCTCCTTGGAGAACATCTCCTCACTGGCCAGCCTTACAATCCTCTGCTGGGACTGCACAGCCAGAACAGCACTCAGGCCAGGGCTTTAGCCCTCAGGAGTAAATGCTGGTTTAATTTGCACAGAGCTAGGACTACACACGAGAGCTGGCAAGGAGAGGAGCTGAACAAAAATTATTTCCAGGGTCTAAACTAAAAGGATCCAACACAATGCAGCAAATAGAAAGGGCACAAAGAGGGACCACACAAGATGGGAAACATTTGTGGGCCATGAGATTCAGAGTGTTGAAGGACAAAGACCAGAAACTACAAGAACACACACTTTCTACTGAATGTGTGCAAATAACTGCCAAGTGCAGACTGTCCTAAAGAGTGATATCAGAGGATTTCAATTAAAGATAGAAAGGATTTATTGCATCCATAGTTTCACAGGAGCTATCAAAGACAACGTATAGGGACTGAAATTGTAAAACACTTTAATGCTTCTGAAAACAGATAGTGAGGAAAGCATTTTCCTCCCAGATAGTATTAAAGCCTGGAACAGTGAGCAGTCTATATTAATCCTCTGTGTTGCAAAGCAAGCTGGGCATGTACTATTTGGGAGTGAATGACAGATTTAGCTGGTGACACAAAGTACTAAAGCGAAGGATTTCATCAAAATTATGTGAAAAGGCAACCAATGTCATTTGAGATGACATCAAAACCTTACTTTAAAAACTAGTCTAAATTTTTTCAAGTCTCCAGAGACAGCCAAAAATAGAGACTGAAATTACTCACTATAAGGCTCCGGAACCGTAACCAAAATTAACTGCAGTGACTAAGCATACTTGTCTCGCCAACAATGGAAAAAAAAAAGAAACATCCTTTATCCAGATAATTTGACAGTAGTTGTTATTATTAACACAGAAATACAGTGATCAATGCCCTCTCTTTAAAATACAGAATTTTTCAAATTAACAGGTGACAAGGTGAGCAATCTCACTGGAGCCCAATGGATACTGAAATGGAGTATTTCACACTGAATGAGAACTACAAGGACAACACCAAGACTGCTGAAGAGCTGCAGAGAGCAGAAGTCCTCTTCAGGACTCTACACAGTGGGCAGGGATGGATAAAGCAGTGAAGAAAATGTCAGTGTCAGCAAAACCCCACCGTTCAGTGAGCTGTGCCACAGGCTAGGAGAGAATTCCCGAAACACTTACGGTCAAATCTGCAGCTATTGAGTCCTAAGTGATCTTAGTGCAGACACTTGAGAGCAGTCCCAATGAACAGTTTTCATCAGAATTTTCATTATAACACACAGGTCTGTGAATCTTGCAGGTGATACCCTGATCTCTCCACCTGCACCAGAGTTTCCAGTCCATTCAGGAAAGCAGCAGAATTAAGAAGGCTGAAAAATACCGATTTTCATCAGGTGGGCTGAGATTTCCGTCTTGGTTTCAGTTTAGAGCAGTTATTTTTAAGCATTCAGAGATATGAATTCAGCCATCATTTCATTATGGAAAGTGAAAAATGATGCTTAGAGTGTTACCATTCACTTGTAAGGGAACACCCTGCTCATGTAGCTTGACATTTTGGAACTTGCACATCTTTACAGAAATAGTTTCCCAGGCTTGGTTAGATCCAATACAACTTGGAAATCTGTTCTCCAGCATAAGAAATGCAAGCACCTAAATTCAAACACCCATGTTTTGAACAGCAAAACCCAGAGAGCTTCAGAAGCATTTCAGTGCCTATTCCCAGCTAATTATGATTCAGCAATGCCATGTAAAGATGCGCCACTCTGCCCACAGCTCTGCAGAATCCAACTGCAGCAGGAGTCCCCCTCGGACTGGGACTCAGCTAGGAGGGGAAAGATGTTGGTTGTGCTCCCAGATCCCTGCATTATTTGTGCTTCCAGACCAGTGGATTCCCTGTTGACTTAACTCCCAAACAAATAGGTTGCAGAAATAGTGTTTCTATTCATGTTTTCCTTCTGGGCCCACTTTGCACTGTGGCCCAGCTTCAGGAGGCTGAGGAGGACAACCCTCTGTCTGCCCCCAGCCTGACTGCAGCAATCCTCCTCTGGGTCTGAATTTCCCTGATTTGGGGAGCTGTGAACAGCCTATTATTATTGTAACTAGTTTGCATAATAGAAAACCATAAATACCATTTTCAGAACAGACTTTTTTTCTGGTTCAAAGATTACAGTAATCTGCAATTTAAGCTTTTACCTGTGAGGTGATACATTTTCTGTTTGGCTCTGAAATTCCACAGGCTGAAAGGTCAAATGTCCCTCTGTTCACTCAGGAGCCAAGAACCTTGTCCAGTCTGAAGGGAGAGACCTTCCCAAATTTCACAGCTCTGGTGTCAGAACAATAAGGTTTGGAAAATCCATCACCTCAATATATTTGGGGGGTTAACTTTTTACAAACACATTAACATCTGAACCTTTATTTTTAAATCTCTAGGCCAGGTACCAGCTTGCCAAGCCATGCACTGTGAATGGGACCTGTGTGTTTGCACCAAACCACTGGAATCTGGCACAGCCTCACGTGCCTGGAACACTTTACAGAATCACTGGAATCAGTGACCAATAATCAAGGGATGGAAGAATACAGCCCATACTGTTCTAAGGTATTTATGCCTTTACTGCACTTTTTACTATAATCTTTACTTGCATAATCAGAATACTGCTTTTCAAATATTCCAGTATAATATCAAGCACTTTTCTTAAGGACTCATTTAGAACTGCACACGCTGGAGTGATTTATACTTTAATTCCCGTGCACTTATCTAAATTGAATTTAATCTGACATCTTATTACTAAGTTCTATTCCATTCTTCTGGAGCTCTTAGTAATCTTTTCTAGTATTGCCTAATTTATACAAATTTATGGCATTACCATGTATTGACACACTGCTTTTCACCATTTCTCTAGGCAGATAATGTAGTAATATATCAGCTGGTGCCTCAAATAACCCCCATATTTGACTTCTTTCTACTCGTTCCCAGCCAGAGGACTTGCTCTTTATGTCTCCTGCCTCTTCATGCCACAAACATGATTGGCCCAGCTTTCCCTCTTCCTTAGTTGCTCCAATTTTCTTTAATAACTTTGAATGAGTTATTATAGCAAAAACCTTTCAAATGTCCAAACATATTACCGTGCTCAGTTCTCTTTTATTCTAGGTTTCATCAAATCCTTCAAGAATTTGTGGCAGGTGAAAAGATCTATTTAACTTTACAGAAGTTATGTGGATTTGTCCTTTGAATTGCTTTATATAGTATCATTCATAAATATATATATAATAGATTTTTTATTACCTTTTATGGTTTTCTCAACTGCTTTTCTGGATTCTTCATATTCTTCTAAGACAAATTGTTATAATTTAGAAGGGTGACTAGAACCTGAGTACCCATCAATCTCTGTCTCACAGACGCAACTGGCAAGTTGTGGTCTTGCTACCATTATTATTCTGAAAAAGTCTGTAAGATTTCCACAAAAACTTCCACTAGATATTTTCCACAATATATATTTGAAGCCTAATTTCCCTACCATTACATGGGATTAATGAAAAATGGGTAGAGAGGTGATAGATACTGAGGTTCTTCTGTCATCCTCTCAAAGAACTGCCATCTCCCAAGTCCTGCTGGTTCCTTTTAACAGAAATTAGAAAAAAAGTATATATATATTCTTCAAAAAAAAGTTGGAAACACCTTGCTCATTCCACTTAGAGTTTTAGAGCTCTCACCCAACACACAACAGACCAAGGTTCGAGTCTTGCCTCAAGGTGAAGGAACTCAGAGCTGCAGCTGACACCTCTGAGGAGAAAATCCCTGTGCTCCATTAGACTATGGATTGTTTCCATGTTCCTGTAAAACAGGTACTGGATGAGCACTAAGGAATGGGACACAACACAGGAACGTCTCTGGCAACAAGGTGTCCATTCAAAGGCTCTCCACTCACACCTGACCTCACACAGTATTAGGATTGAGTTCATCCCATCCTCTGGTAATGATAATCTCAAACAATTTTCATGGATAGTAACACACTTCCGACCAAAAGAGCTGCCACTTCAGGTGTCCCAAAGCCTTGGAAGGCTTTAAGATCACGACTCTAGATAGGAGAGCCCACACTACAGCTAAATTTACTCAGCTCAGAGTATTTTTTGACTCTGACATTATATTCCTGAATAACTGAAATACATTAACTGTCATTTTGTAACACAATCAAAACAAATGCTATATCTAGACTTCATCTCATTTGAAGACTAAGGTTCCTGCAAGTCAGTGGCAGCTGTGACATTTGGCACAGTGAAAGGTGACTGGGAAACAGGGCCTGAAATTGCACTTATTTGCCTCCTCTCTTGAAAATATTCAAGGTCAATGGCAATGCCTGGGTTTGTTGTAAAGAAGACAGGTATCTGTAGAGAACTATTCCCCTTGGAGCTCTTAAAAATTCAAACCAAAGAAAATAACAATGAACATTATTTGAATATAAATTGAAAAATATATTTCAGTTCTGTTAAGTTAATCAGACTTAAATCTCCATGGGAAACTTGCAACACGTTCTGAGTTTAAATGCTTCCAACAATTTACAGCTTCATATTGCCAACTTTTCCCCAAAACAAACTCCCCTGAATTTACACAGCCTGGAAGGCTGTTCCACAACAGTTGAACAAAGCATGTGAAGAAAAGGTTTAATATGCTGATGAGAAATGGTGCAGGAAAAAGCAGCAGCAGCAGCTCCTGAAGAGAGTCCCCCTTTTATTCAGATGAAAGACACCTCAGTAATGCATCGTGCTTTCTACACTTAGATCAACATTGGCATATCAATTTTCCTCTTACATTTGCACATCTCTCTATGACCACAAATGTTAATTAGCATTAGGTTACTCTGGCCCATCATTAGCATCAAAGTGAGAAAAGTATCAGGGAGGGGGACAGAGAAAATGGTGTAAAAGCTACTTAGAAGATGAACAAAACTTCACAGTTTCTCATAAATTTGTGTAGAACTAAAAAGAATCAGGCTGTAAAACTGCTCTAGCACAGAAACCGGTCAGAACCTGTTACATGGAGAGCAGGTAAAGAGGAAGTGTGAATCAACACTACTATAGTTTGATCTGTTCCTCATTTCCCTCTCACACCAAAGCATGAGAATGTGTGACACTGCAGTAAATGCCAACTCCCTTGGCTTGGAGAGATTTTCCTTGCAAAGTCCCCAGGGCTTTCTGACCCACAGGAAGGCAATGCTGCCAACAGAGCAGCCAGCTGGGATGAGCTGTGCTCCTTCCCAGCAAACAACATGGAGAAACAGAGCCAGGATATGCTGGATTTTCTTCCCTGCTCCCAAAGGGTGACACTGCTGCAATTCCTGGAATCAGCCAGCACTGAGCTGGGCTCTCGGTGCTGAAGGAATGCCATGAATGAAGGCGGCACCTGCACCATCAAAACACACCAGTCTGCTGGAACAATTCCTTCTCCTCTGTGTGTGTCTCTCCTACACTGTCAGTGCCCAATTTCCAGAACAACACATTGTTATATAAATGGCTGTGTGAAGAGGGAAAGGGACAGAGCAGGACTGCAGGACTCATGCAGATGGATGAACATTAGCTCGGGGTCCTCGACGTGGATTTTGTGTTCAGAGGTGGCTGATTTTAACACAGAGAACACAAACTCACATTTACATGTTTTGCAATAAAAAGGTGAACTTCAGCTGTATGCTCACTGTGGGTTCGGGGGTTAAGATGCTTGTTTCCATAGTGAAATAAGACAAAAAGGCAAAAATCTAGAAAAAAATAAAAAATCAGGAACTGATAGTCCTGTTCCCAGGCAAACAGAACTGCATCCAGGAAAAACATTTGATGCAGGTAAGACAAAATTTTTCAAAATAGTCCATATTTTTATCTGCTTTTAAAACATATGGAGAAACCCAAACATAAAAATATTTTGTTTCACTATAATAAACGACACCTGAGCAATTTCAGGTCTAAAAAAAAGTGTGTTTTGTCCAAAAATTAAACAATCTCTCATGTAAGAGTCCAATTTCAATGAATTAGCCTTTCTAACAAACACACACAAAAAAGCAATCAGAAATAGAATTAACTGTTCCAGCCCTCAGCAGCTTACACATAATTGGCAATTATTTGATGGCTTTCTTGGCCAAGATACTGAAACTTCACATGCATCCACCAGTTGCTGTGTTACACAAAACTCTCCTGGAATTGCATTTTCACTCTAGTTCCTTCAGTGAAAGACTGAATTCTATTACCTGCTCCATCACTGGTTACATTTGGTTGTTATTCTCATTTTCTTTCCAATATCTGCACAGAAGATGGACTAACTTGATGTCCCCAGGAGCAACTCCTGCTACAAGTCAGTCAATAGCTTCAGTTTCTGTCTCATGTTAGAAACTGTGTGATAGCACAGTATTTATAACTGCAATCCCAAAGTAATAACTCTATTTCACAGACCCCTGATGATTACTTTTAATTTATATACAGGTTAGTCCTTTTTCCCCTTCTGGTCTTGTTTAAGAATATAACAACACAGCAACCTTGACAAAATCATAAACTGTTAATTAGTACCCCATGTAATGGAGATGAAAGCCAAGGCGTTCTGACTGAGAGGATACTGCACTTATTACATTAAGCTATATATAACTGCATCAAATGGAATATTTAAGCATTTTAACTTGAGCATTTTATGCGTTAGCAATTCACTTAATTATTTTCTCTAGAGAACAAGTGGTATAATATCATGCTGATGCATAGGGAGTTATATGAATAAATCTTCAGGCATGAGGATAGGATCAGACACCCCAGAGCCTCACTTAAATCAATAAAAGCAGGAGGAAATAGTGGGAAGGATGCAGCTTCTGGCTTATTTCACAGCACTGTACAGCAGGTACACCAATCATGCTGGAGAGCCAGTTGCCTTAGCTTAATGAAAGTGTAACTCAAATTTTCACACTGTCATAAAAGTAAAAAGCTACTTATGTTACATTTTCATCTAAAATGTCTCTGCTAGACCTCTTGCTTCATGATAATCATGTTCTAATGAATCTGAGCTTTTAGGTCACACTATATTTCTCCAAGGTCACTACAACCTCAGAAAACAGGTGAGAATGAATCAGCGGAAAGAGTGAGAGGGCATAAACAAGAAAGTTCACTAACAAATCCCTGGAGACAAATAAATGAATGTGTCACTATTCTCCAACACATAACCTCACTAACTCAACTAAACCAGCCTCTTTCTAAAACATTTTCTGCACTGTGGCCTATTTTTATAGGCCTAAATTTGATATGGGAAATATTACATCTGTAATCAATGACTGCAGAGAGAAATTGAGATGGGAGAGAATAATAAAATGAGCAGGAAAGGCAAGGAGAAAGGGAACATAATGTTAGAGAGCTGAAAATGGGAAACAGGACTTCTGTTAGTTTGTGTGTATGTGCTCTATTTTATAGAATATTTTCATTTTATTATATTGGTAAATAGAACCTGTAGCTGGGGCAGGAGAAGTTGAAAGTTAAAGAAGTAAAATAAGAGACTGGCTCAAAATTGTTAGCAAAAAAGGTGCTCAGAATTCGGAGTGTACCTGATCCCAGCTGTACCTGCTGCTACAGGTGGGTGGCAGCCAGGGAGTTCCACCCTCAGACCTGGAGCTCCACTACAGCCGTGGTGAAATCTGGACTGTGTTGGCAGCTGAGGCTAAATCAGAAGTGAACCCAAATTTCCACCTCTCGTTTTGCTCAGAATTTTCAACTGATTGGACAAAAGTTTACATTAAGGTGCTCTGGTGGATGTCTGTTATCCAGTGATTCCTCCTATGTAAGTGGGATTCCTACCTAGCCACTGTCTGCCTTTTCAACTTCTTTGTGCTGCTGAAGAAGGGAGGTGTCTTTGGCCCACACTGTCTAGAAACTAAGAGCTAATAAAATATTACACACTTTTATATTAGCTCATTACTATTACCCAAACAGCGCAAACTGTTGGCTGTACTTAGCGAGCTGAATATTACTGAATATTTTGGGAAAAATATCCAGCTGCTAGCTGGTGAATCACCATAACAAAATGCTCTTTTCTCTGAAAAGTTATCCCTCAATGTAAATAAGGTGAGGTTTTAAATTCCCAATTACACAGCCCATTTGTCCTGGTCACTTTGATGTGATTTCTGATGTGATGCTACATAATTGCCATAGTTCTCTTGAGGTCATGGAAAGTTCCCCACAATGAAAGAAAATCAAAAGAGATTTGCTGTTCTTTTTTCTCTCCCTGCCTGCAGTTATTGCAGCACCCAGTTTCACTGCTGTTGCTAATGAAGGTGTTCAAGATCTCCTTGTCCATTTGCTACAGTGCTGCCTATTTTTCACCTTTCTGTTTTCTGTGAGTACAGGTTTTGGTCCTTGACTGTCAAGGATGCTTTTATTCTTTTTATAGGCATTATCCCACTATGAATACACAGTCACCCATAATAAGCCCAGATTTCAGCCCTCCCCTTAGTAATGGCAATGCTGTCACCATGGCACTGTTCCAGCTCTTATCTTACCTGTATAATTTGCAACATCCTTTTTTGCCAGAAGTGCCATCCATGGGTATGGACAGACCCAAAGTGGTTACACTGCCCACAGCTCTCACAGTCGAGCAGTTCTGCTGCTGAAAGGCTGCCGGCCTATAAAATGAAGTTTGTGGGAAAGAGGTTGTAGCTATTCTCCCCATGAATTTCTCCTGCAGTGCTGAAGAATAACTGCTTGTATTGCTATTTTCAGCAGCAGCATTAACCCCACACACCTCATCCCTCAGTAATGTCCAGAAATATCAGTACAACAGGTTAATACTTGCAGTGTTACCTGAGGAGTTAGCCATGAAGCTGAGATAGAAAATGGACTAGAGGTGTAGGACTTCTTGAAAGACAGACCTATCCCCAGCTGCTCACAGTGAGGGGTTTGAAGGATTCAGAAACTGTAGGAGAGAGAGGAACCATCTGTTCTGTCATTTGGGGGAGGAAGGGGCCTTAGGATACTGATCTAGAATAAACTCATAGTACAATATTGCATCTTTTCTGGGTATTCCAAAAAAGGAGACAATCTTAATTGTACTTTTTTTAAATTCATTACTATGTATGGTAATACTTTTGATTACATCTTATGTCTTGGCCTGTAAATACTATATATAGAACCCAAAAGCAGAGCCAGGTCACTCTGACAACTTTTCACACTTAAAGCAGAAAACCAATGTCAGATCCCCGAACTTCTGACAATTTCAGATTTAAACTGATACCTGAATTTTGCAGCTTAGGCCCTTCTCTGTGTTGTAGAGAGGGAGTTTGAGCAGGTTTTCATTACTATTCTTTTGATTTACTTTCAGTTGCTAAGCAGTGCTACAAGAGTAACAAATGTGGGCAGAGATATAGAACTTTATATAAGGCTTTAACTTCAAGTACGTGTGTTCCATGATACTAATGAAAAACAGCTTTACAAAGAAATTCCACTGACACAGCACAACCAACAGGTGGATGAAGAGCAGGTAATACAAATGTGGCATGTGCAACAGCAAACTCCCAATATTTAGGAGTTAAAGAAGAAGTAAATATCAAACTGTTTCACAAATCCTATCAGTGTAAGAGTTTCCTGAGAAATTGTTTTCTCCCTTAAAAGTTCACGCTATTCAAAGTTTAGCAAGAGAATAAAGAGAATAAAAATGAAAGCTGGGCTTCACTAAATCAAAATTGTCACTAATTCTAGTTCCCTAAATCTAAGAGAAATACAAGAATCTCACAGTCAGAAGAAGATCCACTACACTCTTTCTCTCCTGTTTTAGAAAAGCAGCCTTGTACAGGCTTTCTATCTGAACAAGAGCTTCAGAGTTTAACATATCATCCATTTAGAAACCCTTGAAGTTAATGAAAATCTTGATATTCAATTCAATGTATTCTAGAACGGAGCAGCAGTTATATGCAGCATAGAAGCAATTTGATTTATCTCCTGCATCCAAAAACTAGGTTCTCTGGTTCCAGGACAGTTAGTTTAAAATATCCCCATGAATGTCTGAAACTGAAATTATAGTCCTTATGTGAAGAGGACAAACAAATAGTAAAATGCTTCTTCCTCAGGAGCCATCCAACCAAGCAGCTGCACCATCAATATTGGATCACAGCCCAACAATTCTTACCTAGCAAGTTTATCTCCAACTCTAGTAATTGCCTGCTTAATAACATGGAAGAATTATGCCTCAGAGCCCTACTGAAAGTCAGTGCCCCCTGCACCATTATCAGAAGCCAAGTGCTTTCTTCTGCTCACATGTCAGGTCAGGATGACAAATAAGCTCCTTAGTTCACTCCTAGATCCCAGTCCTCATGATCTCCCACACAACACGTCACTTTACACTCACCTTACCTTTCAGATTCAATTTGAGCTGTGTCCTGAGAAAAGCTCATTGCAAGGAGCTCCTTAAAGGCCGAACATGCCCAGCCACACTGAATCCAGCTGGAATCCCACAGCTGTGACCCCTCGGTGTGCCCTCTGGCTCTCACAGCCTCCTGCCAGGCCCCCGGGCACACACCAGCACCTGCACTGGCATTCCATGGTAATGCCCTCACATCAGTTCGGGCACTGTGAACCGACACACACAGACCACAGGAATGGTGAAGGGTTCCCAGTGACCCAGATTGGATGCATCCAGGATGTCCTGGAGCAAACCCACCCAGAGCCAGGTGCATTTGAGCCATCCCACACCCCTTTGCCTCAGGGAGAGGAATCTCTCCCTGTGCTACAGGCCACATATTTTATTTTCAAATGAGAAAGCTGAGCAGGAATGATGAATGTCAAGCCAAACTCAGGAAATCCATAGGAACTGAACTGGCTTCAATGAAACCAATTAATCAGGAGCTGAAAACCACTCCTAATCACGCTAACTTCCCTAACCATGCTTTTTTCCCAACCTTGATGTAACTGGAAGTCTAATTTGACCTAGAGCTATCACCTTTCATACAACCAATGCTTATTCAACCATCCTCTTCATGCAAATCTCCAGGAATGCCTGTGGCCAGTCTGATCTAATCATCATCTTGCCATCTTTGCAGAACAGTCACAGCCTCCACCCACCTCCTTCTTCAGACATTTTGCAAGGTGCAGGACCTTAAGTGGAGACACAGACTGCCATCAGTGCTTTGGGCCTGCCATGGGGACACCTTCAGAGTGCACACCAGGCTGGCGAGGCCCTTGAGACAGGCAGGATTGGAAATATCCATCACAGGCTGCACAGGCTGCCCCCAGGATTTGCATTGCTCTGCACCAACCATCCCTGCCCCTGCATTTTCTGGAAAACACTGCTAGTATTGTCACTAGCCAGTGGGTGTCTAAGAACAAGGAGTGGGCAGGCACAGCAGTGTTAGATTCTACTTCAGCAGCTTCCTAGAACAGCAACTGAACATAAGAGGAGAAGGCAGGCTCATAACAAGTCCATACAAAGAAACTTCAGTGTGGTTCAATCCAAAAATATCCATCTATGGTTTTGGAATCATATTTTTGTTACCAAAAAATAGAAATGGATTACTTTTTGGGTATCAGTACAGCTTCTAAAAATGTTCACAGCTAAATGGTTACACAGGAAGAATGTAATGTAATATTTTTAATAGTTTATTTTTAATACAACCTACCCTGAACATTTTTCTAGTAATTCTCCACGACAGGAAGGCTGCATAAAAGAGGGGGTTAATGAGCTACAAGTTTCTTTGCGATATGAAAATGCAGTTCTAGGAGTCTTGCCATTTTTGAAGTACTATCAAATTACCAGTATTGCGTACTTAGTCTATCTTTTCCTAGCTGTGACAGGGAAGAGCGAAGTACAGCATCACAACTTCTGTTTGAGCTCTCTGAAAACACTCCTGGAGATGCTACTTTACACCTGGTGCATGAGGAGTTGCCAGCCCAGCAAGAGCATCACATTGCAGCTGAGGTCTTTGTGCTCTACCCGTCCCAAGCACTGCTAACTCCTCCTCTGGTTCCCATAGCCGGGGTGTTGGCAGTGCCCAGAGCAGCACTGGGCAGATCTGTGTGAGCTGCACACTCCACACTCAGCCCCGGGCAAATCCAGTTTAGCCAACTGGAACGGGGCACACCTGTTGTTAGTTAATCCCCAGCTGACAAATTACAAAATAGAGAATAACAAATATGTAGGCATTTAAAATACTGTGTTTTCGGCATGAGTCACCTCATAAAACCCGGGAACCTAAATGGATTAGAAGTTTACAACAGGAGTTTCACCATGATGTTGGCTTGCTGCTAAGGCTGACTTCCAAAATAAAGTTACAGATCCCAAGGCATGTTTAGATTTCAATAACATGAACATACTAACAGCACTCAGACTCTTGAAAAAAAAGTCCCAGGCTGTGTCTGAGCAATATAAATGCTGCTTCATTTGCTTACCACTAATATCTATCTAGTTACATTATAAAGCACTTCGGGAAAGCCGCGTGCATACAGATGATGTGTATCTCCTGTCCTCCATCGTGCAGAGCTCGCTTGCCATCTAGTGGGCACAGCACACGAACTAAAGCACAGCTACTTTCAGCTAGAAATAAGTAGTCACAAGACGTGTAGGTATAACTGTTTTGAAATAAGTATTTCAATTAAGGGCAGAAAAATTTTAGCACTTCTAGCAGTACTGCCTATTAGCTTCCCTTGAATGCTAAATTTTGTCTAAATTCTAGGCAGTCTCAAAAAAACTCCTAAAACACATCCTTGCATGCCATACGTTTTTTTTACTCAAAAAAAACCCACAATGATGAAATCAGATTGTATAATTCATCTTATAAAAGTGCCAAAATAATTTGAAACATGAGGCAATTGAGACACAAATCACAAGCATCCAGAGCATTCATCTCTAAGACGAAACCATCATCCCATTTTCAGTCTGGAAAAAGAGGAGTTAATAAAAAACATCTTGCTCTTCTTTGAGTCAGTCTCTCAAAGTACAGTGAATGAATTAATTACATGTTTAAATTAAGCATTTGATTAAGTGTCTTCCTTGACCAGAGACCTCAGTACCTTATTGACCCGTAAGTCTGAGTTACAGCTCATTTGCTACAAAACTAGCTCAGGACAATGAACAGCAGGGAACAAAATGATTTTGTGCTTGCTTGCATCAATTTAAAAATGGAGTAAATCCCTTAAATGATCCAGAGCTGACTCAGACCAAAAGGGTCAGTAAACCTTCAAAACTTTTATATAATTCTTTCAAATGACACTTCATGTGAGTTTTAGTGTGCATTTGTATTGTCAGTCTGAAGGGGATTAAAATAGTTGAATAATTCCTTATAAGTGTCAACAGAGAACAAAAAATATCTATCAATCAGAAAAGCAAGCTAACAGAGCCACTTTAATTTCCTGTTCAGAAAATTTTGTTCTCACTCTGAATATTGTTTGAGATCACTAAATAACACACTTTTTCCCCTTAATCAAGTTAAACATCTGCTAATGACCACAGGGAATGAAACAGGCCACAGCTGGCTATATCATGCATATGTGATTACTGCTTAGCCACAATTTATGTAATTAGTTACAGTCATATTAAGCTATTTAATACACATGCTAAGGATCTAATGATGAGCTGACATTAATGGACCTTTACAGCATGCTTAAATCGTTTCCAAAGAATATTTAAATACGTCGCTGACATGCAAATGAGACACATACAGAAAACAATCATACATCGAAATATTACTGCTTTAAAACAAATACATGTATTTACTCAATGGAATATTTCTGGGCGTGTGCATTTTCAGAAGATATATCAATAATACCATTTTCTCATTGCAATCTCAGTTCTATAAGGCAAAAAACACACAGGGAAATTTTTATTGTTGCTGCTCATGTTTCTACAATTTAAATGCTACAAGGGGGAACTGGCCTTCTGCAGGGAATAAATATAAGCACTTCCTTTGAGTGAGTCCCTCGACAGCAGTTTTGCTAAATCTATGTGATTCTGCCTTTGGCCAACATGGAATGAACTGCTGGACTGGGGCCCAGACCAGGCACTTCCCAGTAACACAAGCAGGCAGCCAGGATCCAGTGCCAATGGACTGAGCCCAGCCCCTGTGCCTGGCTGCTCCTGTTCATACTCACCTGCAGGGCCAGGAGCACCTCAGCATTGCAAGGGTGACACCAGCAGCTGCTGCAATCCGAGTCATCACCTTTAAACAGCCAGAACCAAGGGGGTATATTGGAATTCTGCATAATTTCAGCCCACAAACATTTCAGTTTGACGTCAGGAAAGCGCAGTGTGAGGCAGAAGGGCAGGTAATGAGGGAGGAGTTTTGTTTTCTCCATAGGCAACGTGTCACAGTCTGATATCAAAGCTCTCGTTACAACACAGAGGATGTTAATTACACATGGGCAGCTCAGCTGGAAGGGTGATACACCTAAGGGGATAGAGCTGTTAACACACAAGATGTTTACAAATATATATAACAATGTAGAGGATTTTCTTTACTTGTCAAATTACGGGCTGTTTCAAATAGAACTTTCTGTTCTGCCCCTCAACTTTTCCTTCCTGGAGACTTTCAAAATTCAACCGGATGAAGACCTGAGCAACCTAATGCTGAAATTAGCCCTATTCTGATGGGAGACAGGACCAGGTAAACTACTATCCTGCCTGGTCCCCTACAACCTGAACTATTCTTGAGGTGCAGTTATTGCTTGAGGTGCAGTACAAAGAGCAGAAGTAATTATACCATGGCATGGATTCACCACCAAAGTAAGAATATTTCCTTCTTCATCTTTCTGGACAATGAAACCTTGTAAGTTAAAAGTAGGCATCAAAAAAGTAATCAGATTCATTTTAGTTCCAATCAGTTTAGAGAGCAGATATGATCAGTGAAGATTCCTGCTCTGGACTCCTCCAGAGCAAAGTTAGCAAGTACACTTCAGAGTCTCTATGAAACAATACAAAACGGTATAACCTGAGTACCCAAACACTGCTGCACCCAAAATTCAGTGTTATTGATGAATACGATAAAACAGAAACATCAACGTAAAAATACTATATCTCATTACAGTGTGTTTATTACAAAAAGAAGTATGTAGGCAACAGAGCATAAAAATGTGTTCATTAAGGCTTCAGTTCTGTAAGCTATTAAACATTCTGCCCTGATCACACAAAACATTCTGGTATGATAGTCCATATAGTTTCTTTCTGATATGCACATTTCATTAACACTTACCTTGCCATTTACCATGACTGAACTTAGTGTGCCAAGTGGAAACAAACACCCTGAATGCCAGGTGAGCTCCCTTCCAGAGCTCCATAACGTTCAGAGGAAAGAGAAATGTTTTGTCCCTAACAGGAATGATACTCTCCACCATATAGCACATTCCCAGCTCCTTTAGCAGGAATCAGGAAAGGAAAAGTCCTTTTGTACATCTTCCTTTGGGTACTAGCTCCCTCAGATTTGAAGGACAGCCTGTCAGAGAGGAAAATCCTTTTCAGGCATTGGCATAGGGTAACACAAAAGCAGTAGTACCCAGGCACTATGTTTCCAAAGTTGTAAAAAACTCTTCAGACAAAGGACTTGGGAAGAAACAGTGTGACTTGTGACTCTTCATCCCATGCTCAGGCAGGCAGCCACATCACATTCTGTGAGCAAACACTGCTTACTGGGAATAGAAATTATAGACTTGGGCCCGAAACAATTCATTATGCCTGCAGGATAACATTATAAATTGATATCATACATACCAGAAGTCTGCAAAGACTGTACCTGGCAGTATGAATTCCATAAACCCCCCTTCTGCCTTGAGCTTTAGCTGCATTCAAGGTAACCCTCTAAGTACCCTTTTTTTCCCCCAGGTGGGAAATTGTAACAGTAATTCTAAAGGCACCTCCACATGCTCAAATTAAAACATTTTTACAGCTCTCAAAACCTGGTAACAACCTCCTCCCAACACCAGGGTCCAATATCTAGGGTTCTGTTCCAAGTTCAGCTTCCTGTGCCTGCCATGACTTTATTGCTGCTATAAAGGGAGGGAATCAGAAGGAGAGAAGCAACCCAGAGAGGGACGGCTGATGTGTGAGCACAGGGATTACACCTCACACGTTCAACACCCAGCACCACAACCTAGTTTTAAATACCTAAGGGTGTGACGTTCCCACAAGGACCTTCAAGGTAATGCTGGTATTACTTTATCAGAAAGATATTCCAGCTAGCATACTTCAAAATTAATCTCACAATCTCTGGACAGTTTATGGCCCACAAAAATTTACAACTTCCCAAAGCCTTCCTCACCAGCCCTGCTCCATGAAGGCCTTGTGAGGCAGTTCTCAGAGGAAAGATGACTAGGAGTACTGTTTTATGAGTGTGTGTTTAAAAGAAATAGAAAACTTTAGAGTGTAGCACGAAGCTCAGACTGTGTACTGGACCAGGATTGAGAAAAAAGATGTTTTTGTCCGTGCCTGAGGGGCTCTGAGGAATTCCCCTCACGCTGTGGAAGAGAACAGGGGGACCATCTCCCGCCTCACCAGCATCGCTGGGGCTACACTAATTACCTCTGACAAGACTGGCTAATTAATTCCTACAGAACCCTCACTTAATTGCTAGGGGGAAGAGTTTACCTCCGACTTCTCTGGGGCACCAGCGGAGCTGCCTCCTGAAATGACTTCCACGCGGCCCAGGCTGGGCTGTGGCAGCGGGGCAGGGGCTCCCGGAGAGGGGAGCGGGCAGGAGGAGTGGGGAGGAAGAGGATGATGATGGAGGTGGCGCCGCGGACACGCCGGCAGCAGCGGCAGCAGCGCCAGCAGCAGCAGCAGCTCAGGTAGCGGCGGGCGGGCGGTCCGGGCGCTCCTCCCTGCCCATCCCATCCCATCCCCGCCCATCCCATCCCATCCCAACCCCGCCGTGCCCGCCGAGCCCAGGCGCGGTGCGGTGATGCGATCCCGTCCGTCGCCGCCCGCCCAGCCAGTCCTGCCGCGTCGGGAGCCGCGCAGGTCCCGCCCCGGCGGCGCTGCCCGGCCGGTTCCGCGGCTTTCGGACACCTCGCTCCGGCACCAGGGCGAGCCGAGGCGCTCCGCAGCACCCAGCTCTGCCCGCCGCCGCCGCCACCATGTCCCGGGACCCCGAGGAGGTGAACAAGCTGACGGAGAACACCTACAAAGTGAGTGCGGGACGGGGAGGGGCTGCCCGCAGACACCTTTGCCCCGAGGGCCGTGCCGGGCTCGGCGCGGCCGCGGCTCCCCCCGCGGAAACGCAGCAAACTTTTATTTTCATTATTTTTCCCCCCTCGCCCTGTTTCCCTGCCCTAAGTAAGCTCCCCAACCCCGGTGTGTGGGGCTGTTCTCCGGCCCCCCTGGCCGCCACAGCCCCGGGACAAGGCGGGCTTTCAGAGCGGTGCCTCGGCTCGCCGCAGCTCCCCGGTGTGTGTGGGCGATAAGGTGGTTCGGAGCTGCGGGTGGTTGTGGTCCCTCTGCTTGACCCGGTTCTTCACACGGGCCGCAGCCTAAAAATGGCTTAACGCTGAACTGAGTCCCTTGCCGGCGTCCCGAGCTGATAATCAGATTTATGAGGGTGAAACCCAGCGCTGCCTCAAAGCGCCGGCTGCTCCGGCCGGCCCAGCGCCTGTCGGTAGGCGTTTAAACTTTCCAAAAGGCCTCGTTATTTGTAGAGTTAAAAATATTTTGCTTGTGGGCACCAGACGCTTGTTTGGAACTTTTTCTCCTTACAAATACGGCCCTTCCGAAACACACCGATTCTAACCGGGCAGAATTCCCTTTGGAGTCACACTTTTGGCTGGGTAGGGAGGGCAGTGCCGGATCCGTAATCCTCGTTCTGTGCAGAGTGTTGTACCAGAGAAAGCTCTCAAATTTGCATGATTGAATGCATTTGCAAATTTAACTTCCAGCTGCACTGCACTTGCAGCTCTGAGCTTTCTGAGGGATTATTCTATTTCACTATTTACTAAATCTTGCTGGTTTACTATCAAATGTTTTCATATCTCTCAAGATGTTGTCATCATTGAAAGGTCTCTGAAAACATTTACTAGGAGTAAATTTTGCTGTTTGTTACTTTTGTTGTTCATCAACACACTTAAGTCAACTTTACTCCTTCCAGTACCCCAGTTATAGGGGTCATGTTTCATTTGCTGGTTACTTTTTGTATTTATATTTCAATTTTACACAAAACTACTGAAAAAAAATTAGATGACTTGGCTGTAAATTTTGTCCTCTAGAACCAGAGCAGGTCGTCTTAAACAGTCTGGTGCTTTTTGCTATCAGTTACATTCATGGCAAGGCCATGAGCAAACACAAATTCCTCTCTCAGAAGAGCACCCTGTAAATACAGGCTCACAGAAGACAAACCTGGGAAGTTGACTGTTCGGGGCTGTGCCAACAAAGGAGTGTTCTACCCTGTCTGTTGACTTCCAGAATGTAGCAAAAACAGTTTTACAGAGGAGAGGGAAGAAAATATCCTGTGTGTTTTAATGGATATGGTTTAAATAGGCTTTAAAGGAATAGCAGACCTCTAAATAAGCAAAACCTTCCCTGTTATTCAGTACCTATTTCCTGAGAAAGTTTTCCCTTTTTGTTCTGTGTTTTAAACTAATTCAAAGGGATACTTAAGATTGAAATAACCAGTAAAAACACAGCAATGCAAAGTTAATGTTGACAGTGTGATGAAATGCCTTCTACGCAGGTATTTTGAGAGGTCTGGTATGTTGTATCACATAGCTCGTACTCACAGGCCTGGAAACCCTCCTGCCCTGCCCTCATTAAAAATTGAAACTTTATCCAGATAAGGTATAAAGGCTGCTTAAGATAGAAAATGGAGTCAGGGTCTACTTTAAAGCGGTTATTTCTCTATCAAAGTTGAAATCTTGAAAACAGTTTGTTACCTCTTAGGGGCAGAGAGCAGCAGCCTGTGTATTCAGCACTGGCTGTGACTGTAATCACAGCTCCCCCATCTAAAACAAATGAACACCTCTTTGTGCTGTGCTTCAGCCTGCCCTGCTTTGTTCAGTGTGCTCATGGAACTTCTGCTCTTGCTGTGTGCCATCCTGGCAATGTACTGCTGGAAACACCGTGCTGGGATGGATAAACTCCCCAGTAGTGTTTGTGCTTCTCCCACCAGTAAGAAGAAAGGCTTGGTTTTGGAAAACCAATTCAGGGTAATGCAGTGATGGCATCTGTGCTGCAGGGCCAAACATGGGCTTTGGACTTCTCAAGAAAAATCAATTTTTGGATGACCTGGAAAAATCATAGAAAATTAAATTGAGTAACTTGCTAGTCTGCTATTTTGGGGGGGTTTGTTGTTGGGGTTTTTTTTCTACTCCCAGTGCTAATCCATTGGATTTATTAAATACATAGCAACCTGTGCTACACAAAGCTTCAAAATATAGTTACAGAAGTCATCAGGTGGCTTAGTAATGCCCTTTTATTTTTATCTTGTTCTTCCTTTCTGTTGGCAACAACACCAGAAAGTGAATACCTCAATGTTTTTCGGCTAACCTGACTAAATAAACAACATAATTCACAAATATGTGTGCACACGCAAAAACCAAGGCTGCCATTTACTCTTTATGTAATACCTGAAGAATCACTTTAATGCACGGGAGGAATGGCACGTGCAAAATGAAGCCCAAGGGTGTGGGAGCCTGTGACTAAAGAGGGCACAGCCTCCCTTCTGCCAAGGAACTGCTGAGAGGTTCCCTGGTATGACACGGCCCTGCCCTTGTCGCTCACCGGGGTGATGTGACATGATGGGAGGGGACACTGTGTGACCCCCTCGCTCACGGCTCATAACCCCAGGGATGTTGTGCATGGAAATACATCTGACAAATTCAGTTTAAAGTCCTAAATTCCATGTTCCTGTATTTTAAGAAGACTCACAATTAGATTAAACTACCCGACTTATTGACCAAAACTACAATTCATCCATGGTCCTAGCACATGCTGCACTCAGGCTGCTGTTTGGCAACCCCAAAATGTGAATCTAACTTGTGGGATTAGGAAGAGGAGCCTTTGGGAGTTCATGTGTGTGTAAAATCCAGTTCCACCTTCGTGCAAATTGTCTCTTTTGACTTTATTTAGAGTTATGACTGCTAAGAGTCTATCCTTGGGCAGGTATTCATAACCTGAATGATTCTGTATTGGAAACACAGTGATAGATGACATATTAATGTTTCTCTTAAACAAGACATGTTCCATCAAGATGACTAATAATTAGTCATAAGAAATAGTCTTTTTGAATAAACATTGGCACCTTAATTTGTTCTTTTCCATTCCGTTAAACCTGTTTTAAAACAATATTAAACTAACTTAAAACTGAGATAACAGGAGATGTGTTGAGGGCTAAATTATGCCCTTCTAAAAACTGTATTATTGAATTCAAAAGCTAAAGGAATACAAAATGCTTCAAGTACAGTAGAGCACAGTATGATTTACTTTCTGTAAGGATTTTGAATCTCCTCAAGTAGGTTCTCACATATAGCGTGGCAACTCTAAAGACTTTGAAAAACAAATTTTACTCATTTTCAAATTGAGAAATAACAATTTAAACTAAATTGTTAGTAGCTATACGAAGGTTAGCTATGAATAGCTGTAGTGATGGTAATATAAGTGATGATGTACATCAAGATCTACTTTGCTAGTTTTATCATTTCAGATTTCTACCCGAATACATTGTTATTCACTCCTGCAAAAGTGCCTGCAGGATGTAAACTTGAATCTACAGGGAGTCTATGCATTGTTTTGTTGTGTTCATACCTGCTGAGCCATTGTTCAGTGAGGTGTGTCTTTAAGTGAGAAGCAAAGCTGAGCATTTACAGGAAGGCACTTTTACAATGGCTGTCATTTGTTTTGAAGATTAGTGTTGTTTATATGACTATCAGGAACTGCAGAAGATATAATACCTACACACAACAAGTGGAAGTACAAGGCTTCTTCCTCCTCAGTCAGCCCTGTGCTACGGGGCTGGATAACTCGCACTGGCTTCATGTGGTGAAAGGCACACAGCAACCCTTAGAACAGATTGTATGCAGATTCAATGACTCAGATTACCAGAATATACTTTTTTTTCCCTTGGGAAGTCACTTTTGCCAATTCTAAAGGTCTCTGCATAGAATTTGTTTCCTGTTGCCAGTTTCGAAAAATGTTTCCCTTTATTTCCATTCATCCTAAATAATAGAAAGCTGTAGGATGTGCTCATGTGCCTCCTCTTCTCGTTAATTATTCTGTTCATGAGAGGTAGAGTGTCACTGGAATATAGGACACACGATTGACAATTAGGAGGCTGTGTTTGTGTGCTCACTGTACAGTCAAACAACGTGTTGTGAGCCACTTTGTCTCCCAGGCTCTTTTTTATTCTGTGATGTCTATTTGGATTAAGGCAAAAGTTTTATTTCTACATCTTTGTACACCATGGCAGATAAGACTCTGTTGTTTTCCGTGACTTCTGACAATTTTAAATTAGTGGTTCTCCCGATCAGAAATTCTTTTTTAGTTCCTCTATCCTGGTTTTTCAGGAGTTTTGAGATCTGGCTTTAATGCATGACTTGAAATTTTGCACTGGTGTTCAGTCTCATGCATTTTCATGACCTTTTCCTTAGACTGTGAGTAAGAGAAACTTTAAAACTGTAAGAAAAAGTAGCTATACAAATTGATTTTAATTGCTCTTCCCCCCTATAACTTCTGAAGCTGAATAAAATATTACAATAATTTTAATTGATCTGAAATGTCTTGACAATATCAAATTCATACCTGATCCCGAGAGGGAGTTGCCTGTGACACTTCCCCTTTTTGAAGAAGTGCTCTAGATCCTTCTTCCTGGGCAGTACTTCAAGAACAGCCAGTGGTTAACTGTGGTTAACTGTATGAAAAGAGCACTAGAAGCAAAGCCAGGTTTCTTGTTTGCTTTGAGAATCTCGTCTTCAGTAGAAAGGAAAAAAACCCCACATATTATGCTTCTTTCTAATGCATGAAGGGCAAATAATCTCAGAATTATTTCATGAGGTCACCTCGGAGACCTGGCAGGGGGTCAGGGAGAGTCTATCAAACAGAGCTAAGTCTCTCAAACCCCAAGCCTTAGCCAGAAAGGAGGTGAGCCCTGCCCAGGGCTGTGGGGATCAGCTAACCATACCCTGTGTTAAGCCAAGCAGATTCCAAAGGGGAATTTCCATTGCAAAGGTTCTTGCCGTTTCTGGGGCGTTCACGTCTGGAGAGTGGTTCTGCTAACAATCAACCACTGTGGCACAGCAAGGCCTGAAACACTTCCAGCCACTGCCTGGTCTCCTGGAGAAAAGATCCATTAGTTGTGCTCCTTCCAGCCACTGCAGGCACTGAGCTGTAAACTGTTCCTTCATCTTTCCCAGCAGTTTTGTACATACAGTGAGCAGAGGTGAGGAGCACTGGAGCTCTTCCCCTGAGTTCCTTGTGTTTCAGTGGACCTGGTGTGTTCCCACAGCGTGGTCTGTGCCTGCTGGACATGAACAACTGCTATGGATCGAGTGGTCTAGTGAAAATCAAGAGCTGTGGGGCCTGGCTTCAGAGAGGGGAGCTGTTGGGGGTAATTTTATTGGGTTTTGTTCACTTCCTCCTAAATGAAAACTAATGACACAGGTGCAATCACTGGGTTTGGTTTGAAATCTGAATTAGATGATGTCAAGAAAACTGGAATCTTAACCCCTAAATGTTTAAGATAGTCATTCCAAAAATCAGTACTTCAAGATAAATAAGTGTCATGTTATCATTAGAATTTTTGGGTAGGTGACAAAAAGGGGTTTACACTATTTTTTGCTTCAAGGAGAAGGGCTAGCAGGAGCAGAATCTGCCCTTCAGGAAAATTATTTTCAGGATAGAGTGGCAATTCAAAGTGGCATCAGGATTCTTACCTGCCATGGATACACACCACCATGGTACACCTTTCTTTTCCCCATATCCTTGAAATAGAGGACTCTCTATCCTAACACAATCCCCTAATTCACTTCTTTTTTTTGTTTTCCTTGTGATTCACTGACTCCACAGACATCTTTAGTACACAGCTGGGAACAAATAGCAAAACGTTGGAGTAGGAAGAAACAACATGCTGCTTGGAACAAGTGTCTCACAGTGGCAGTGCCTCAGCAACACTGACAGAAGCAAATTATAGAGCTGGGGCGGGAGGAGGGATGTTCCCAGACACCAGAGCTTGAATATCCATACTGCTAAGTTGTTAGAATAGCCCTTGGCATTGTTGGCCCAACCTGAAACACACTTTCCCAAATGATTTCTGGATGTGGTTTGTGAGTTAACACAAATCAAGGGCCTGGGGACAATAGCTGGTTTGTTTGCAGTAATTGCATTTTGGTGGGTGAGAGTTTAATGGGACGGACCAGAAAACAATCCCAGTTGCATTTGATTTGTAGACAGAGGAAGTGGGGCCATGTATTGTCCTTCTGTGTCTGCTTTTGATGTAGTTTGTATTAGTATTGGAATCTAATAGTTTTGTAATTTTTTTAATGCCTATATTTTAACTCAATATGACTGTTAAAGTATTATTGGAGTTAACTCTTTTCCTCACTTTTTAAATTGAACAGTGTTAAGTATAGTGCTATCTTTGAAAAATTAAATAAAATTCTGTCTGCATGACCTTGCCTGAAAAGAAGACACATTGTATTGCTGTTCTTTCTGGATCCATCTGTGTACTAAACATAAATATTTTCATTCTGTTAGAAGTATAACAGACAAAAGCTTGATACTATTTCACTTGTCTTGAGTCTTGTATTTCTTGTAAACAGCAAACATCTGTTTTGAATTCCTTGGACTTGTAAGTTCTGTTGTGTGAACAGTAGTGAGCTGTGGCATGAAAGTCTTGCCATGAGAACAGTCAGAATAACAGGATGGTGTCCTCTGCAATCTCGTGATCTTCCTTTTGGAATACACTGTTTATGCTATGTGTGTTCAAGACATCATAAAGAGCAGATTTCTGAGGAGTGAATAACTACAGCATTTATTGAATCATGTCAGCTGCTCTTCCTTTTTCACTGCTCCTAGCAAGTAACTTTGGAGTATTGATTAGGGAAGAAGAGGGAGAATTATTGTCTTTGATCAGAAAGAGGGAAACTGAACGTTTGAGGAGGGACAGCTCAAACTTTGTGGGTGATTTTCCTTTGGGGAGTGAGCAAAAGCTTCTCTCTCCTTCACTCCCCAGCTTTGGGCAAATGCAAATTTGGATTCATCCTTCATAGCTTATTTTTTCCTTTCTGCAAAGACTTAAAACTTTTTTGTTTAATGGTGTAACTCTTTTCTTGCACTACAAAACTACCAGTCACAATTTCTCCCACTTCACCAGGTTGTAGAACTTGCTTGATATGAGAGCAGTCATGCTTGGAGCTGCTGCATTTCAGATTCTGATTGTTTCAACCAGTAATTGTATTTAACAGTCAAAGCAGCTGCAGTGATTTTTTTTTTCTCCTGCTATTTTATTAAGGTCGTAATTTTCAATTTCTTTCTGAAAGAACTATGGCTTTGCACAATAAAATGCAGCATTTTCAAATGGAAAACCCAGAACTAAAAAAAAAACCCAACTCATTTCCCTAAATGCTCTCTGTAACAGACACCATGAAGAATGTGAATCAGTGATTGGTACATTTTTAAATTTCTGTTTGCTTTTCTAGCATTTTTTTTTTCAGAACTCAAATCTTGAACCATAATCAGAAAGTTGTTGTTATTGTCTGAATTTTTGAAACAATTAGTGGATAAAGGTTTTCTTCTCATCCTTATTCCACCATCACATACCACAGAAGACAGATTTCTGCAAACTCTGATCATATACTTGACATCCTTTTGTATTATAAAGTCAGATTCCTTTTTACCCCTGTTGAAGTAGTTTACATCTTTTCTTTTTTTTCCCTGTTTGTGAACCTTAAATGCTCAGTTTCTTCTCCATTCCATCCTTTACTCTCCCAACTCTTCCAATTTGCATCCATCCACAGTCTTTTGGATTGTATGCTGTATGTATGAAATGATAAATACTTTCATGCACTGTTAAATTGCCTGCATTATAACACAGATTTTGTTTTCTGTTCTCCAGAATGTTATGGAACAGTTCAATCCAGGACTGAGGAATTTAATAAATCTGGGGAAGAATTATGAAAAAGCTGTTAATGGTAAGTTTTTTGAGTGCTAACTTTAGAAAGATGATTTTTTAATTTTCATTTAAATACATGTATTGGATATGAGGGTTGTGTATAAGCTTAATTTCCACATTGAACTTTGAATGTGTTTAATTAAGAGAAAAGAAACCCAGACAAGTACAAACATATGCACCCTCTCCCCAGCCTTTTGGGGTTGTTTCCACTGTCCTGGAGAAGTTACACGACAAACACTTAGGCACAGAGCTACTGCAAGTGGGCTTAAATAGCCCGCATTAGAATAATAATATAAATGGAAACCCCCTTAAGTTATGTAAATTCAATGGGTTTTTTCTCGGAAAATACCTTTCAAGGATTCTTCACATTCTTAGATCTGTTCCTGCTCACCTACATACATCACCAAGTAATCCTGTGAACTGAACAAGGAATGAATATGAGTTGCAGGAGAGGATTGATTTGGTTGTTGTTGTTGCCCATGCTAATCCTGATGGTATCATTTAAATGGATTCAAAATCGGAGTGAATACATTTGAATTGAAGGACTTTTTAGAAAATAGTTGTTTGCTTCCCTTATTGACTTCACAGAAACTGGCTAAGAAGGGGCTTCCAGGACTGGGCTCTTGTTTCCCAAAGCCTGCACTGTAGGGCCTGTTGGAGCTTGCTCCATTTCACCCATGCAGACCTGTTGAACTGCTTGCTATCATATTAAAGCAATGTAAAATGTCTCTAATTTTGCCTCACTCCAGCCTATGGCGTGTCTCTGCCCTACATGTAATCCAGCACGCTGAGAAATGTGATCCTGCACAAGGAGTGCATAGCCAAACAGACACTGAAATCTCTCTTCATGCAAATTTTAGACCAGGCTTGAGAAAAAGATAAAACCAAAGCCTGCTGGAGATGAAAATAGGGAAATGCTGACTTATTTGTGGTAGTACCTAACCTCATGGATGAACATGTGGTTGCCTAGTACCTGGCCTTAAGAATTACAGGTAGTTCAAGAAGCAGTAACAAGTGTTTCCATATTCATTTGGACTAGTTCTATACCAGTTTCTGAGGATTCTGCTTCTCACACACTTTGCTGTTGATGTGTTACCTTGTGCCCCTTGTAATTCCGTTTGCCATCAGCAGCTCACAGTGTAACTGAGCACAGCACAGAGGAGAGGCTGGAGGGTTCTGGCACTTCTGACTTTAAGGCTGGCTGATAAAGCCTATCTGTGATGTGTCCTTAATTTCCAATCAACGTTTACAATGTTGCAACAACTATTGCAAAGTCATCTTTGGACTCTCATAAATTGTTATACTTTCCACCCGCAGTTCTGAGTGGTGTAAATAGACCTGTAAACAGAGTAAATACTCTGTTGCTAAACAAACACTTTGTGGCTTTCCAAAAAAAGAAAAGCCAGAATAGGCTGACAAATAATCCAAAACTCACCAGAACTAACATAGGTTTATAATGTATGTTTTTATACATTTTGAGGGCAAAAAGTCAGAACTCCTTTTCTGAAGCAGTTTAAAAGCCATAGTACTGGTGAAGGGACTGTACAAGCAGAGTTCTTGATTTGGCTTGGTTAGCTAAAATCACACATTTTCTTCCTTTTTTAGAACCTGTATCAGGAGAAAAGAGTGAGTTGGGGCTGTCTTGAGAAAACATAGATAGGAAGAGCTGGATTGGCATCAAGTTTTCTCGTACAGGTGGCACACTGTGCTCCATCAGCAGCACCACCAGAATCCTTTGGTTCACAAGGATGGAACACAGAGCACCTACAAGACAAGGCTGAGACAGAAATTACCCTGGTCTAGTGCAACAGAGCCTCAAAAACAATCTTTGCTTCATTTGGAAAATTCTCATTTTTCATTGTCACCTTACTAGTAAAAGCTATAAAGTACAGACCTATAATTGGTAATCATATCCCTCTCAGGAAAAAAAGAAAAGTATTGTCAAGTCAACAGTGAGACTGCTTGGCTCTCACTTTAGGTCAAGAATGTACAAAGAAATTAAGAAGACTAACTTCACTAAGTATTTTTCACTGCCTTTTACATTAAAAGCTTGCCAGTTTGTCCTTGTTATTTCTTTTCTTCATGGTGTGCAGATCAGTTCTAGGCACTGTGAAGGTGCCACTGTAGATGTGCTACCTGTGTGAAATGTTTCTCCCCACTGGCCTCCCTGCGGGTTGAGTCCTGGCATTTCCGTGTTCCTTCTAGCACAACTGGCTCTGCTGCTTAAATCAGCCATAACCAGGAAATGATTAACTGGGAATAACTGGAACCTTCGTGCTATATATTAAGAACTTATTGGTTCCTGTAGCAGCCAACTTAAGCAGGAAATGGACATTTGTTTTTTGAAGGGCTCCAGGTTTCCTCGTGGCAACTGCAGGTCCATTGTCCCACGGCCGGTTGCCATCTCTCAGATCACTGGTGTGGCTGGTCAATACAGGAGATCCTGACATTTCTAGTAGGTTTGGGGTTGCATCTGGGTTTTTTCCAACAATTTTGTCTATACCAAAGGATTTCACAATGTCCTGACCAATGGCTTTTGGCTAAACCTCCCCCCTGGATGCTGATTGTCCCTGGCTGTGCATGAAAGGTGGAACCAAATAACGGGCTGAAAGTTCATTAATATATTTTGGGGTTGTGTCTTTGTCTCCTGGTTTCACAAATCAGCAGGGAGCACAGGGACTCACTTAACTTTCTCTGGTACCAGGATTTCCTTGTTGCCATATACCCCTCTCTTACTCTGTGCCCTGGATGACAAGACATTGTAGGATCATAGGTTAATAAAAATGGAAGATATTTTGATTTTTTTTAACACTTTTTTCCCCTCATCCCCAGTTATGATAGTGGCTGGAAGAGCATATTACGATAGCCTTGCCAAGATTGGGGATATATCAGCCGGTTCTCCGGTTTCTAAAGAATTGGGTAAGTGAAATCTCATTTTTTTTAAAATCCCTCAAAATGTAAACTTTATTTTCATTTTCCTGCTGGCAGTTCACAGAACTAATGTGAAGCAGATAAGGATCAGTAGAAGTGTGTTTTGCTCTTAAATGACAAATGGATGGAAGGGATTAGATGCCCTTAAGGTACATTGTTTCTCAAGACACCTACAATGTTTTGACAAAGTGACCTTTTTTTTTCTCCTTTTGTGAATATATATCCATCTGTGCATTCAAAAGCAGGTATTTTTAAGTTCATATAATCCTAAAATAAATATAAAAAATACATAGCTTGATTTGTAATGCAGAGATGAATGTTGAAATAGTTTTCCAATAGAATGTTGATATGAGGAGTCCTAATGTGTGACAGCAGTTTAAACTAAACCAATTTTCTGAAGGAGTTTCATTGTGGAGGGTTCAGTTTTACTTCACTACTTTTGATCAAGTGTATCACCAGAAGTCCTCAGATGCATTGTATTTATTTTCTAGTTGGGCTTTTGAAACAGCAACTGCAGACTCAAAGATAGATTAATTTTACATTAATATAAATCTACTACAAGTTCTGTACTTTCTTGAAAATAATTTCTGAAAGGTTGTCACCAGCACTTGACCTTGGCAACTTCACTTTCGGAGGTTGAACAGTGTCATTTTAGTGCTAGGCAAAGAAGTACAAAGTATTTATAGTATTTCTTACAAAAGATTCTCACATGACTACAAGACAAAGAAGGGGGAGCTAAACTGCAGAGAGGAAACATATGTTTAATGCCTTCATTTGCTTTTTGACAAAAATAACTTGATGATGCGTCTTGTCTCTGAACTTTTGATTTTGGGCAATGGAGGACTCTTCCAGTGGTGTAACCTGGATCTGCTCTCAGTAGTTTGTTAATTCAGCTGATTAAAAAGGATGGGTTTAGCATATTTTTTTACTAGCTCTGGTGAAGTGGAACTGAGGGGACAGAACCTTCTTGAGCCGTGGCCACTGGTGTCTGTGTGCCTGCACACATTTTGATGGTTTGTTCGGAAAGCACTTTGGGTGAGTGTTCAGTGCCCTGTTCAAAGCTGGGAGCGGCAGAACAGCAAACAGGGCAAAGCAAACAGGCCTGATGGAGGTGCTTTCTGTGTTTGCTCTGCAGGCTGTTTACAGAAAGCAGGGCTGCTGCTGTCAAGCTGCACAACTAAAGTTAAAAGAAATGACTCTGCAGAGTCTTACAAAATATCAGAAAGTGCACAATCATGATTTTTGCAATGAAGCAGTTGCTCAGATGCAGGGAAGCAACTGCTTTATTGACTGTCACAGGACTGACATTGTCTGCTTGTTTGAAAATATTATAATTGGGTAACCTTGTGCTGAATCCTGAAAATGTGTTTTTCCCTGTTACTGGGGACAATACAGAATTGTGATTGAAAATATATTTTTGTTTAACTATGAGTTCTTCCCTGCAATTATTAATCTTTTTGAGAAAACACCCTTCTTCAGGGTCAGGCCTCTAACCCTGCTTTCTGTTCACCTTCTGCTTGAACTGTTCCTGCAGAAAAACCTATTCTTCTTAAGGAAAACAGTGACTCTGGATTTCTTCCAGCATACTCAGAATACTTAATGTAGAGATAAGGAAAGTCAGTGAGCACTGGAAAAGGCAGGATAATATGGTTGGGAGTCTGTGAGAGATTACTTGCTATTTCAAAAACAGTCTTACAAGTTCTGAAGCTGGGCTACAACACTGAACCATTGACCAAAGCAATAGGAAACACCCAGATGTCTCTAAAAGAATCCGCTCAAAAAAGAAAAAAAAAGAAAAAAATAAAGAATTTACTGTGCAGTTTTGTATTTAGTAATATTCCAATGCATGCTGAGCAGTCTGGGATGTGCAGACACCAGATCAAACTTTGCTCATTTAGGGTTCCTGTAACCCCCAGGTGCAGCCCCTGTGGAATTGTCTCTCCCATGAGTTCCTTCAGACTTGCCCAAAGACATGTTATTGACCACTGGCAGCTCTGTCATGCATAATACTTCTGTTATCTTTGCCAAAAAAGAGGTCATTTTACAGTTCAAACCCGAACCTGCTGGATGACCTGGAGTGTTTTTACTGCTGAGTGTGATGTAAACATTTGTATCAAACCCACAGTTAATCCTTCTTTTCTTCTCATAAGGAAACACAGAGCGTGGTCTTCTGAAATGAGACAGTAACATGGACAGCAGCCCCACTGCAGGGCAGCAACAGAAAGGGAACAGAAATAGAGAAGGCACTTTTTGAAGCAGAGGGTAGAACACAGAGAGAGACCAGAGAAGCACTGGGGCAAAAAGTAAAAATGCCAGAAAATGCTTTCTTCTCTCAGGTGGGATGGGAGCAGAAGGGGGAAACAAAGAGAATGAAATGGAAATCTGAATATTCCAGCTGATTCAGAGCTTTTGTACTAAGTACCTCTGTCTTTCAAGTCTGGTTGAGGCACTCTGAATTATTTTAATAGAGAATAACTGAGGAAGTAGAAGAATGTACTGCAGATGTAACACAATCCTTATGAATAAGGGATAATTTGATTTAGTCAACATTCTTTCTAATTTCTTATTTCCCTAAATTTATGAGCTTGCAGGCCCTCAGACTTGGCTGTCAGCATTTAGGAACAGAACCTGAATTTATGTGGTTCAGGTTATTCTTCAATATGGAATTTGCATATCTTTTTTTCCTAGGCACCTTTTGGAAATCCCTCTAGGAAGAAAAGATAGGAAGCAAGAAACTGAATGTTTAGAAATGTAAAGATTTCATACTATTCAAATTTCAGCAAACCGCATCAGCACAATATAAAAAAATGGACTAAAACCAATTTTGTTCAGACACTGCGCCAGTGTTAAAATAGTAACTTTCATGATGTGAAACACAGGTTTGTGAGGCTTTGTCATATCCATTTTTAGTGCTTATAATTTTAATAAACTCCCTCCTCTAGTAACACAAGCTGTCTTTGTAGTCTGCACTTGCCCAGGGAGTCAGGAAGTGACTCCTGCTCACTCCTGGAATACAGCTCCTCATATCTTCCCCACTATCCTCTCCAGCACCAGCCAGTTGTACTCACATCTCATGTCATACTGTGGGTGTAAAGTCCCACTTGGTTTGTTGTGTAGCAACAGTATCTACAACAGTCACCCACAATTACATTGTGGGGCTGTACCTAGGGCTTATTGCTCAACATCTAGGAAGTGTAAACTGTTAATTGCTTGTCTAAACAGAAAAAGAAATAAAAATATTACATGGCACGGTCCTGATCAATGGAAGTAAAATGCAGAAGATCAGTATGTTAAAAGGACAATCAGAGGAGACAAAAATCTCTTCCTTAATCTAACCAGAACTGTTAATTTATTTAAAGATTACTTGGGGTTATAGGCTTATATTTTCATAGTCGCATTCTGTTAAAACTAAACTGGAAACAGGTAAGCAAAAGCTGATGCTCATCTGCAGTCTAAAATGTAAGAATTTGGAAAAATTTGGGTTCTCTTTAAGACAATTTTTTTTGGTTAAAACCCACTACAAATAATCTAGAGAAGCAAGTATTGGGCTAAAGAATTGCTCTGTGTTGTGGTAGTCACCAAACAGAGAGAGGTGGGGAGAGAAATCCCCAAATTTCTTATGAATCTCTATGACTAAACTAGTGAGACAGAGCTCTTGAGTAACACCTAACAGGCTCCTCGAGGTCCTTTGGTAACTGTTTTTTAGCTTTCTGAAAAGCAAATGAACAATTCCCGATTGGATAATCGTGTACATTTAATTCTTCTAGAATCAGTAGTGTGAGGTCCAATCTATAGAGAGTTCTATCTGATTTTTCTTTTCAGTGATAGCCACTTTATTTCACATTTGCAACTGAGAGAAACCCTGTGGGCTTTTCTCTCTCTCCTCGTTTCTATTTGCAGAAATGAGAGATTTTCTGTATCAGAAGCTGTGAGCTTTAAGTGGCCAACTCATAGAAAAACTTTTGGAATCGAATGGGAAAATACCTATTTTGCTAAAAAGAGCACATCTACCTGCTGAAAATTTTCTCTCAGACTGTAATGTAAGGCAGTACCATATTTTTAAAACACTATCCATGCTTTAGGATGAATGTAGCTAGCTGTATTTCCATTAAAATAAAAGGGGAGAGGAGGGTGTTGTTGGCTTACTTTAAGATACACATTGATCCTGTCAGCAGGAATCCTATTTCACTTGTCTTAGAAAGGTGACACCTCACACTCCTCCCTTGTCCCACCTCCCTGTGTCCCTGTCATCCCTTCCAGAGTATCCTGTGCTACCATTGGAACAGATTGTGTTGGATAGAGAGGCAGGTGAAGTGTGCCAGCAATTACAGAACCTTTAGCACCTCATCTGGTGGGAACTTCTGGGAAACCAGCTTAGAGGCTGCTGTTTGAGCAGCCACAACCAGGCCAGCTTTTCCTATGGAGCATTAATAAAACAGTCTTCTACTATATTTATAATTAATTGCGTTGGAAGAAGCCACTCCATTCCTGTGTTATAAAAGGAAACTACATGGAGAGCTGTCCTGAAATGGAAATACACTGTAGTTGTGGCTTTTTTCAGGAATGAGGTTTGCTATCTGCCCGTTTTACAGCAACTTTTTGGGCTTGTGCTATATAGACCTCCAAGCTGCTGTAAGAAAGGTGGAAGGAGATGAGCCAGCCTTAGGCTTAAGTTCTATATTTCTCTGATAAAATATAAAACAGAAATGATACTATCAAGAAATGCAGGGAACAGAAAGTGGGTTTATTATTGCACATATGGGATATAAATGCTTAAAAATGGATACTGCAGCTTGTTCTTACAGGACTACCCCCCAAAAAAAGTTTGTTCTGTATACAATTCTGTTGTTGTAAAGTCTGTTTTGAAGACTTCCAGATAAGGTGCAAGTTCTCTGGTTGTAGAAATGCCTGATAGGAGAAATAGAATAGGCAAATACACAAGGCCTTTGGGAATGATTGCAGTAGCATCAGGGCAAGAAGAGAAGTCAGGTATTCATAGGACTGTAGTGGGAAGTGGCACTGTGTGCACACAGCAGTGTGCTCCTCACAGCCCTTGAACCTGCCAAAGACAGGGCAATCAGCAGGTGCTGGGGCTCCTCCAGAGGGCAGGAGCCTGTTCTCCCTCACCTCTCCAACTCAGGGTGCTGAGCAATCCTTCCTTCCTCACTGACAGCACCTGTTGGCAAAGTGAAGAGAAAATATACTTGGTTGTCCTTCCAGTGAGAGAAGTAGATGGAAAATGGAAAGTAAATGACAACGTTATGAAGAAAATGACATCATGTTTGTAACTAGTTTGTAAATCCTTTAATGAAAGTCTAACTATGTTTAATCTGTACAGTCAGCTCATCCTGATGAAGTATTTCTCAACAATTAAAAAAAAAAATAAATCCGGTGCCCATTGTAGATGCCAGGGGGAGGGCAGGGAACCAAAACCGATTGTCTTGGACTTCTGAGAAAAAGACATTTATCAAAACTTTCATCTCAGTTTGGGTGTGGGGTTTTTGTTGGGTTTTCTTTGGACACTGCTAAGAGCGTGAAACTCAGTGGCAGTTCCAAAGTGCTGTAATGAAAATTGTAGTGATTCCTTGCATTTTATCTAACATTTATAATGATGATAATGATAAATATTTATTCTTACTAGTACTGAAACCCATAGTGAACTGCAATTTTTCCGGGTTTGCATGATTTGTCTGTTCCAGAGCAGCTGAAAAACAGATTAACTCTCTTGTATGATCTTCCTTAACTAATCTGCCTAAAACCAGCAGGGCTTCAGCCAGGCAAGTTCAGGCTTGTGTCTGTATTGTAATTTATTTTCTCTGCACCCGACTTGTGTGAAGATTACAAGCCACTTGTTTAACTCCACTGCAGCTCAAGTAGCAAAAGCTGCTGTATATAAGGCTTTCAAGGCCCTATGGAAGATGACTCTCTGACATACAAACCTTTATATATTGTGGGTTTATATGTTTGTGTAAAAAAAAAAAATTAAAAAATGCCTGCAGCAGTTTTCATATATGTTAGTAATGGAGTAACAAGTGGAAAAACAAGTTTGTCCTTTTTCATGCATTATTTATACGGCAGACGCTTTTCCTTTCCTATTTTTAACACTAAAATTTAGTTTCTGTGCTCACAAATTGTCTGAAACCAGATGCATATTTCATGTTAATTAACATCTGTTCAATGATAGTACGTTTAAAAAAATTCTCATCTCTGAATATTTTTGACGGAGATCAAAACAGGTTGAGGGAGAAAAGGGATATAGACTGAGGACTAAACTTTGCTAACTCTGCAAGTCACAGCCCTCTTTAAAATACAACATAAGCTAATGTGTTTATTCCATTTAAAATTTGAAAATAGAAGCATCACAGCAAGAGCGAACTTGGAGTAACTGGAAATTCTAATGGTCTTGATAATCTCATAGGCATTTGCTCTTGCCAAATCTTATGTGAGAATAGCTAATGGATGAGCAGCTCACTGCCCAGTTTATAGCATGGTATGAATTGTGTAGTATTTCTTAGAATCACTTGTGTCAAGCTGAAAGAATTTGGCATTAATTTTAGTCTTAGTAAAGTGTATTCAAAAAGAAGGTGATCCTGGGGTTTAACTGAATATGGCTTATAAACAGTCCTAGACTCTTTAAGGTATAAAGAGCTGAGGAGTACTTTGTCTCTTTTAATACCTAAACATTCCAAAGTTTTAAAGAAAAATCATCATTTTAATTCAAGTAATTTAACTTCTGGTTTGTGTACTGGGAAAGTACTTCATTATGTGGTCCTATGCTATTTTCTTTCATTTGATAATCAGTAAAGTTTTAGGATAGGGAAAAGATGACTTTATAGATTTATATAGTTTTGATCCTGGACTACCTAAGGAAATGCTGTCATAGGAGGTGCTCAGCTACTGGAGTAGGCATGAACTGTGCCCTATCCCTTTATTGTTGGTCTAATTATGAAATGGGAAAAGGATTTTTGGGTAGCAGGATTCTTTGGTTCTATTCCTCATGCTGAGAGCAATGTGTAATCCAGGGACTGGGAAGTGTTCAAGAGAGGATTGCCCAGTACATGTCAGTGAGATACGGACAGATAACTGTGTGTGTATGCCACCTATGTACATCCAAACATGTACATTTCAAAGTAAGGCAATTATTTCAGGAAGGACAGAATTAGGGTCCAGCATGTAGGAGTAGAATGGCAAAAGTTCCCTTTGGTCTGACAGCAGTAAGTTGTGCCTGGAAAGCTGTGCTGGTTAAAGCACCTGGGGACTCCTGCTCAGGTGAGCTGGCTGTGATGCAGCTGGAAACCAGTGATTTGACTGCATAAAACAGGCCACAGTTTGGGGGGTTTGGGGCTTGAGGGGGGTTTTTTCACTTCAAGCTGATGAAGTTTGGACTCTGAGCATTAAGTCAGTTTCGTGTAATTATTTGAAATACTGGGTGTCAGCTTTAGATGAGAAATGATGCTTTTTTACATGTCCAATAATATCATAATGTTCAGTTTCGTTCCTCATGGTTCATAATCAAGATCACTTGTTGGATTTTATTTTACTGGACTGGTATGTGAATACACAGATTTCAGCCATTGTGTCGTGGAGGGTTTTTTCATTTCCCTTAACCTGTGTTTAATTTCTTAAAGTCTTAATCTCTTATGTGCTTATTTGCAGAAACTTTTCTGCTGTTCACAGCTTAGTAAGAACTCTTCTTTTTTTTAAAGTTAATTGCAGAATGCCATTTAGGATATGAAGTTTTCCTTGTTTCTATTTTTGTTTCCTTAACAGATTTTATTTGTTTATCTACAGTTCTAGCTGCTTCAGGGCACTCCATTTACCATGTAGAGTGGACTTAAAATACTTGCCTATAGTCTGAAATCCCTTCCCCTTTTCTCATTTGTAGGCTTTATTCTTTTTTTTCCCTTCACCTCCACCGTCACCTTCACCAAACGGCACAGAATGGTCATATGTCAATGCCATTTTGTAAAATGAACTACAGGAACATTTACTCCTTGCCTCCTATTCCATGTTTGCTCATGCAGGGAGGAAAGGCAGTCTTGACCTAGTCCTATTGATTTATGTGCATATTACTATTAATTCCACAGCTGGGGGGGAGCGTGTTAAAGCATTCTGGACAAATTGTATTAGAAGCAAAGCGCACTCAGAGCTGGAGAAGCTTTGCATTACTTTGTCCTTTGTTATGGTTTTATTCTTTCACATTAAATTCCATTAAAAATTTTAGCCTTCTTTAAAGGATCTGTTATTAAACCCTTCCTATAACAGAATGATGCATTTCACACATTTGAAGTTGAACAGATGTTTTGTTCAATCATATTTATTTGTCTCTATTCCTTTGAAGCTTCCTATTTTACTGCCTTCCAGGGGCTACTGGCTTCAAAGGACTGTGTTTTTAACTGTCCTGTGTCACAAATGCCTTTCTTCTGGGCAAAGGGTGACTTGGAGGAAGGAGCCAGCAGTGGCCCCTCGCAATGCACTTGCACTGTATTGTCTCCATGTGTAGCTTTGACTCAGCCTTTCACTCTCTTGTTTAATGTAAATAATTATGTGGCTTCATCTCTAAGACAAAGTTACTTGACCTTCCCTGAATACAAAATAGGACAACAGGAGGTAAATGAGTGATATAATTAAGTACTTTGTCTGTTCTCAGACGTCTAAAAAAGTCTCTCTATTAAGAGACTTGACATTTTTCAAGAGCAACTTTCTCTAAATAGAACAAAATTGAAGTATATTTCAAGTAAGCTGATGCAATTACTGCTTTTATTGATTTTAATATAGGTATTTAGTACTCTAAAAGTTAAGTGATTTTGTTGGTAACTGTTGATACTTGTTTCTATGACAGTACTCTCTTGATTGAGTTCCATTTTTTGTTTCTAACTTGAACAAATTCTTCTAGTCTTCTGTTCACAAGAACAGTCAACATAAGGTGAAAAGGTAAATAACCCAAACAATCAGCCAGTGCAAACAGTGAGGTCGAAGTGTGACTGCTGCAGAAGTTCTGGCCTTACACTGAGTATTTTTGTTAGGAACTGTTAGGCTTAACCTAAAAATATTCCACAAATCCCTGAAGTTCCAGTTTAAAAGATCTTTCTACCTGTGCACTGAACCTGTGTGGAACAGAAATAAATTTACCATGGAACTTGGCATTGCTGTTCATGGTCATATTTCAGGCTATAGCTGTATTTCACAGCATCGTTTCAAGAACCACATATGAGAAATGTTTGGTTTATTTTTAAGTCTTTTAAGTTATTTGAGATGTACTCCAAAAATATCCTTTCTGAAAGAGATTGTTGCTTCTCTTTCCTACTTCTGAGGTAATAGCAAAATATCAGAACAGGTATCTGTGAAATGTGCAACTACTTTTTTGTTTTCTAAAACAAAGTGAGAATATTTAATGTACAGCTACATTTCTTTAGTCACAAAGATTTCATGTTCAGGGTATGGGGAGATGGAAAGCAGAAAAGTACCTTTGAAAGGCAAGTATTTTAATAGTTATGTTTATCATCAAGACCAGTGGTTTGGGTTTATTGACTCATTGCATAATATGATGCCTAGAACTGGTTCAAGTTTACAGTGTGGCTGCCACAAATTGGACTTCAGTGGCCTGTTATCATTTGCTCTGGTCTTGTCATTATATTTGATAGGTTTGGGGCTTGCCAATAAATGATGGCAAGGTTAATACTTGGTTATTGTGTATTATGAACTCTCATATATAAAACCTGCTCATGAGCAGCTTTAATATATAGCAAACTATTTTTAATTGTTGTGAGAAATACATGTTTATCTTCACCTTAAGTATTTTTCTGTACCTTTCTGCAATAGGAATGAGGACTGAGGATTAGAGCCTGGCCTTAGGTTACACTGCTCTTAATTCAGAGTACCCTGTTATCTTTCTTAGAACTATTCTATAATTAACCATGGTAATCAAAATTCAAATATTATGTTGAAATTGTTCCATTTTGGACACTGTTGCATGTAGACTAGGGGTTGTTTTGTCTTTCCTGACTTAGTCTTCTAGAAAAACTTGTCTCCTTGTGTAAATTGTATTTGGAAAGGACATCAAGATGTGGCTAACCCATTATCTTAAACTGGCAATGAAGAAACACAGTATATGTTCACTTCACAAATGCTTTCTGTTTTTTCAAAGTGTGGGATCTAATCTACAATTTAAATTTTCATAGGTCAGTGTGTGCTTACTGTGGGTTCTCTTCATGTTTTGAATCAACACTTTGAAAGAGGAAATTAAATGGGTGAGCCAGTACATGGAGTGCCTGTGGATTCCTCGTGGCAGGAAGGAGATCCCAGCATAAAATGGGATTTCTGAAACACAAGACAGGGGGTCTTTGGCTGAGAGAAAAACAAAATGCAATTAGAGACACTGACATCTAAACACACTATTTAAAAATGTTCTAGAACACTCTAAAACAAGCCCACAAAATAATCCAGCACAAACTATCTAGAAGGAAGTGTAGCTTTTAAAGTTCTTCTCAGGACATGTTTTGGCAGCATTTTTTGTAACCGAGATGAAAAAAAACCACCCTGTTTCTCCCCGAGCATTCAAAACCAAGAGACTCGAGGGCTGCAGACCAAAATAACCACTGTGTGTGTCAGGTTTTCCAGTGCAGGTGAAAGGGGGTTTTATGGAGGCAGAAAGGGCAGGGGCGTGGGGGCAGTGGGGCTCAATGCCCACCCTTGTGGGATGGATGGATGTGTGTCCCCGCTCCCAATGCCTTGCCACGCATTAGCTCAGGGCTCTGCTTTGGCTCCCAACGTGCTCCTCACACAGAGGCAGAAGAAGATCATTCTAAACACACAAAAATCTATCAGGGCAATTATTCTGAGGGCCATTTCAGTTCTCACCCTGAATTCCTGTGGCTTCCCAAATGGCTTTCTAGTCTGCATAGGTAAAACTGAACTTTGTAATTTTATCTGTGGGCCTTGATTTTTTTTACTGCTTTCTTTTAACATTTGCCGAGTTGTAGATAAGTGTTTACAAAACTCTTCTCACTTTACAAGCTTGTTAGAGCCTAAAATGTATCCTTTCAGCAGAGCTGGTGAAACAGAAACACTATGGACTAACCTGCATTCACTTCCCCAGCCTTAAAATAACACGCCTGATGTCCATTACTTCAAGTGTTTGTGTAACTACATTGTATTTACTTTTCTATTGCAGATGAGCAACTAATTACTAGAGCATCTCTCACTTTTCATAGTATTTATACTTCTGTAGTCACCAGCAACTTTAAATAGAAACAAAAAAAGCATAGCAGTCTGTGGGCTGGACAGAAGGGCTCAGAAAAACGATACCTATTTTTAAAAAATACAGCACCCCTCTGCCTCTGCCGTCTCCCATCATGTGTGCAAATTCTTTTCCCTTGCTAGTCAGGGGGCTCTCTGATTTCATTGGATTCTCGTTCTTTCTTCCAAGTCTCATGTAGTCTGTTGTGCAGAGATGCAGAGATGGGCATTAGGGCATGAAGAGGGATTCCTGAAAAGTCAGGAGGTGTGTGTGTTTCTTCCTGAACCACCTCATGTTTCCCCATAAACGATAAGGCAGCCCCACATTTGCATTATTTATTTATATATCTGCTGTGTCATACATGGGAGATACGGTTCTCTCTTCAAAGAAACTAAAGTCTCGAGGTGGTGTAACCTGAGAAAGGTGCTAACACACACCCAAACACTCTGGGAATGGTTCTGCCTTGTGTGAGAAGGTTACCAAGTCACTCACCTGCACTGTGGGCACACAAGTTTGGATGTCTGTGGAGATGAGAAAGGAGAAGGTTCTCATGAAGAGTTATGTTATTCATTTTATTGAGCTACATTTTTTAAATTATCTGCATCTCTTCTGAGCAGCTGAAGGATGTGAAGCATTGTGGGATAATAAGTCTCTGCTGACTAACTGGGGAGTTCTCAAAGAGTATGAATGGTAGAAAACAAGATTTGTACAGCGGTGTGTTGAGCAGTTAACGCATTCTTTCTTTTTTAACTCAGAAAAGGAAACTGGAATTGTGTAAAACAACAAATAGGAAAGACACAGAGTCCCATGCAGTGAATGCCAGTGATGTGCAGGACTTACAGAGCTATGAGTGGCTCTGTAGCCCTGACTGCAGGTTAAACACTGCAGGCTAAATACTATAGGCACCTGTGTGGCAAATGCAGGTGGGACTCCTGCAAGGCTGATGAGGGATAGAGGGATTACTGGGGGAGGAGTGCCAGGGAACCAGCTGTGCGACTGAACCTGCCGGTCTTGCCTGGAAATGGAATGCCAGCAAAACACAGCTCTAGTGGAGACTTTCAGATGCACTTTGGGATTCTGCTCGTGGCCCTGGCACTTCCAGTTTTTGTAATGGCTCTGGGTTGGGAGTCTGGTAACAGTTGTGTGATTTGGGTGAAGTCAAACGGGGCCCTTCAGGGCCCTTCCAGCCCTTCTCAGCAGTGTGTTGGAGTCTCCCAGGCCAGGCTGGCACACACTCGGTGTGCCAGTGCCAGGGCAAGGCAGGGAGTGGGGATGATGTGGCCGTGTGCCCCAGGCAGGCTGATGTGGCTGGCTGCTCACAGGGCTGCACCGCAGTTTACGAGGGTTGTGCACAGAACCACACCCAAAGGACTGAGGGATTTTTCCTCCACAGCCTCCTAAAGCAAAATGAAACAGTTCAGCTTTTAACTGCTCACAGTTCAGAGTCAGCTGGGTAAGTCTGTGCTGGAGGACAGCAGAGCAGAGCTGGCATATTCAGGGTCTGCTGAGAGGATGCTGAGAAATCTGCTTTGTCTTGGCCATTTTTTAACGCTGAATTCTTCAGTGTGTATCACATCTGCCTTAGCAGATGTGCTGTGAGGGAAGGGAAAGGTTGCTTTGTTGATTCTGAAGGTGCAGGTATGACATTAAAGTTTGATTTTCAGGCTAAGAAAGGGATAGCAGCTATTCAGATAGTAACAACTCATATGCTATTCCCTGACTTGGCAAGAAAAGAAGCTGTTACTGAACCAACAGGAGCTATTCTGGAGAGAAGGAAGTATTTATTTTGTCTGGCACTCCATGTCCCTTTTGCATAACAATGCATGATTAGTTATTCTTCTATCACTTAAGAGCTGCTTGGTTTGTCTGTGGCCAGAGAGCTATTTATTTAAACTGCTGTGGTGAGCACCAGCAAGAAATTTCCTATCCCTCTTAAATACAGACTGGTTAATGAGTATATTAGGTAAATGTGTTTTATTACTGCTCTTTGTTAACCATCTTCAGAACTCTATGAAAGAAACCAATATGGTTGTATGTTTATCAACAGGTCAAGTTCTGGTAGAAATCTCAAGAACGCACAAGAAACTTAATGACAGTCTAGAGGAGAGTGTAAGTTAAATGACTTCTTTTCCTTTAATTCATTTTCCTTGTGAAAGTGTAAATTGCTTTTGCCAATTTTCAATAACCCTTCATTCATTTGCTTTTAAAGTTCAAAAAATTTCATAAAGAAATTATATCTGAGCTGGAGAAGAAAACAGACCTGGATGTAAAATATATGACTGTAAGTACACATTTAATTCTAAAACTCCTATTTGTCTATTGCTAGTTAAAGAATTTTTTTCAGAAATTGTTCCCCAAGAGATAATTAATCAGTACATTAGAAACGAGCTTTAGATACATAAAGACGGGCAAAATTTTCATGCTTAATTTAAATTAAAAAGGGATTTTATAGGTCCTTAAAACTAAGTAAATTGTTGACCTCCTTTGGTGGGTGTGACAGGTCACAGTAATAATGCTTGAGTCACTCCCCCAGCCACGGGCTGAGTGCTCTGCGAGATGTTGGAAATGCTTTGATTGCAGGCAACGTTGAAGAGGTACCAAACTGAACACAGAAGCAAACTGGATTCCTTGGAGAAGTCTCAGGCTGAGCTGAAAAAAATCAGAAGGAAAAGCCAAGGAGCACGAAATGTGACAAAATACGAGCATAAAGAAATGGAGGTCAGTGCGTCGTCTCTTATTTGTTTCTTTGTCTGTGTGAGGACTGGTGAACAGAAAATGTCACTGAGTGCTGAAGGTGGTTTGTATTAAAGGCACTCCTAGAGGATGCATTCCAGCTGCCATTGAGCTCTCACTGCCCTGCTGTGCTTATTCAGAGACCTCTGCTCTAGCTTCTAGATTGGATCCCTTGACCACTAATTGATTATACTTTTGTTTTAAACTACCTCTGTAACTACACCTTCATGTAGAGTTTTACACAGAGTCAGCTAAGCTACGCAAATTCAGCAGTAATTTGCCATAAATTTATTTCCCAAAGCAGGCAACGCCAACCCATGTTATTAGTTACTGCCTTTCCTAGTGCCCTTAATCCAGCATTGCCATCTTGAGGTGAAATCCAAAATGACAGGGCACTGAAGAGAAACTATTTTAAAATTAAGAAGTTATATTCTGTCATGTGTTTCTCTGAAAAATACTTGCCATTGATACTTTTATTTGCACAATGCTTGTACTTTGTGCCAGCTTATATATTTTTTCCATATTTTTTTTATTTTAAAATTTAAATAAAGCTCTGTTTATAACACAGTACAATAAATGTAGATAATAGGAGCTCCTATTTCTTCCTGCCTATCTTTTGACCTGCATTCATAACAGGTTTGGTTTTTTACAGTTCTGGCTCTGGGTCTGAGGGTTCAAGGATTAGTATTTCATCACAGTTCAGCCAGGAATCCTTGTAGCCTCAGATAAATATAGTTTAGCCTTTTTAGCAACTCATTTCCCCCCTCTTTAAATGAAGTAGAGATTCCTCACAGCTTTGTGTGAGTAAATGAACTGCTGTGGAGCAGACAAGGTAATTAGTGTAATTAGAACACCTGTGGCTCTACAATTGCTCAGCACAGTCACTGCTTTGATTTTCTTATCTACTGCAGGTTTATTTAGAGCCTAAAAGGCTCTTCCTTTTTTGGCTTCTCTCCCCCCCTACAGCCCCTAAATGGGCTGTCGATGCCTGTGGGGACAATGCACATCTCCCTGATGGGAGCAGGGAAGTCAGGTGTGTGCAGGGAAAGAGGACCTGGAAGTCGAGCCAGCCTACCCCATCCCATTCCAAAAGCTTCTTCTGAGGCTTTTGGAGCTTCCAGCAGTAATTGGATATAGCATCAAATGAAACTCAGAGGCTCTATGTAGTTTTATTCTCTTTCCTCAGTATTTGGAAACAGTGAGCTCTCGCCAGAGCGATATCCAGCGGTTTATTGCAGAGGGCTGCAGAGAAGCTCTCCTGGAAGAGAAGAGAAGGTTCTGTTTCCTGGTTGACAAGCACTGCAGCTTTACCCAGCACATGCATTTCTACCACGTCCAGGTCAGTGAGCAGGAATGAAACTCCTGAAATCCAGTCGAATGGGAGATCTTCAGTATCTCCTGCAGCACACACATCACACTGCCAGAAATAGGCAAGGCCACAGAAAATGTTTACAATACGCTATTCTATGAAATGTATTTGTAGCCACAATCAAGGGTTACTGTGACTTTTATAAAATCATATATTAAGAAGAAAACACCTGGACTGATCAGGTACATCCAGTATCTGACCCTGAACAAGAAGATTCTCTTTTTATAACACATTCTTTGTTTCAAAGAGGTATCACTTAGAAAAATCCTTCCATGTTGCTGGTGTTAACATTTTGGTATAATGAAAGTTAACCAGTAGGTCTGTGCCATTTTATGAAAAAGCATCTCTCTGACAAGTACCTTTTAACTTGGATGCAGTGTGCAGACTTCCTAAAATCCAAGCTTCCTGGGTGGCAGGAAATCTGTAGTGATGCCACCAAAGTGCCTGAAAAAGTCAGAATGATGATCGATGAAATAAGGACACCTGGCTCCACTCCAGTCTCGGGAACGCCACAGCCCTCCCCAATGGTAGAGAGGAACACCATGGTATGTTGGTCTTTGGTCACAGGGTCTCTCTTGAAGGGGAGGGGAGTGAACTCGCTAGGTTCAGCTGTACCTAAACATTTGGGATGGAGTCTGTAATGTATCTCAGTTGGACTATTCTGGGGTTGGGTATGGAACCAAAATCATTAAGCTGAAGTTCTGCTATGGGAAAAATACACAATATAGCAGGGAGAAGCCCAGCCTCAGGGCTCCTTTTGTTCTAACCATTCCATTCCCAACGTTCTTGTCTGTAACTACAAACCTTCTCTCAGCAACTTCGTAGGAACATGGGCTGTATGTCATGTCTAAATGTATATCACTGGGCAATATTTAAGCATTGCTCTCTAGAATTCAATCTTGCAAATAAGTGATGGCTGTCTCCTCAGCACTGATACTGTTGTTTTTGTGACTGTAGATTGGAAATGATTTTTATCCTCACCATGAAAACACATCCAACGTGCCCCCGGCTCCCACGGGCAGGGCGTACACGAGCCCACTCGTGGACATGTTCAACAATCCTGCAGCAGCTCCCAAAGCCCCTTCTGAGAAACTGAACCATTCAGCAGGTGAGTGTCCCTCCACTGCAAACTGGGTAAGTGTGAATGACATCCTGGAGTGTTCAAAATGCTTTACTACTACAGTGATGCAAATTCCAGGATGTAAGGAGGAGTAGGAAATGGTCTTTACAATCATTTATATAAGTTACCTAACAGGAGAGAGATGTGGTATAAGAGGATTGTTTGCAGTAAAATGCAGGTCAAGGCAGGTAGATTCTATTTTAATCACTTTGTGTGTGTCACTGATTAACCCAACTTAACTGCTCTTATGAATTCCAATGTTATCAGCAGAAGGCACTCTGTGATTTTGAACAGGATACATCTCAGGGATTGTTTCACTGCACAAAACAAACATCAACACTCTGACAAGTCTCACTTTGGTTTCCTTTAAGGGCAGGAGGGGAGGAATGCACATGGGATAAAATGAGCACAGTCTTGTGTTTCTTTCCTGAAATGTAAAATCCAATTAAGATCTGTTTTCCAAGTTTCTAATAGTTTTATTTTCCTACTTTCTCTGCCATTGGAAAGGGAAAGAACCAAGCCTAGCTCACAGCATAAAAATGAAGAATTCTTCAATGTGATAATAGCGATTCCAGCATTTTTTCCTTGCAAATGCATTTACAATATATTGTACTAGCCAAATTACAGAGTTTTGAGCCCTTCTTTCTTCTGCCTTCTGGTAAACATCTAGTCTCAATATCTGCAAAGTGCCAAGTATCTGCAACGCTGAGTGCAAGGCACATTGGAAAGTGAGATCTTGGATTTTATACACAGCTACCTTTTTTCAGAGTGGAAAATTTTCAAAGGCCTTTCTTTTACAGCTCTGATTGTTTAGCACTTTTCATGCCAAAAGGGGAAAAGTGTAGCCAGTTAAAACTTAGAGAACTTTGAATGCCTCTTGGTTCAGCTTTATTGTGCTGGGCGTGTGTATATAAATGAACATGCTGTTAAGAACTTCATGGTGACAAGAAACATTAGCGGGTAACTGAGTGTCTAAGTGGAAAGTACAAAGTCTCAGAACTTGATTTATACTTTGTTTTTTTACTGTCAATTAATTGCATTTAATTCTGTTAGTGTGGCTAATTTTTCTCTTTTTTTTCTTTTTTTTTTTTGACAGAGAATTCAGAAGATGCCAGTTTATCACGTTCAACTTCTGTTGCCACGGGACTAAACATAATGAAAAGGCAAAAAGTGAGGACAATCTTCCCACATACTGCTGGAAGCAACAAGACATTGCTCAGCTTTGCCCAGGGCGATATCATCACATTGCTGGTGGCTGAGGAGAAGGATGGCTGGCTCTATGGGGAGCATGACACAACCAGAGTGTAAGACAATCAATACATTACCCACCTTGAACATGAAGGGAAAAAACAAGTCTCATCAGACTTTGTTAGCAGATGGTAAATGGTTTTCTCCCTTTATTGTTGACTGGAGACTTGGAGTCTTTCTGTAAGGAAGATCACTGTGCCTGTTTCAGGGAGGTTTTGCACACTAATTTGGAATCATCAGAAATCAGGTCTTCAAAACTTAAATCTGTTGAGTCTATGGTTTTGTCCACTGTTGTCTTCTGAAAGATCTTTCCAATTTTATGCAACATAAAAACCTTTCTCATTACAGAAAAGGATGGTTTCCATCATCATACACAAGACCACTAGAAGAATCAGAAGAAAAAGCCTTTGCCCCAGTGCCAAGGTAACATTTTGGGTGGCACTTGCAGAAATGCCTAAATCTTTACCAAAGTTTATTATAAATGTTGTTTTTGTGCTTGTGTCCATTGAAGTTCAGTAACATGTACAGCAACTACTGTCTAACAGTCTGTAGCACGAGGCCTTGATTACATTAATGTGTTTCAATGGTTCACACAGCCCCAGGAACCAGCTTTGGAACAGCTGTAATTCAGAGTCCCACTGACTTCAGGGGCACTGTACACTGTTAGTAACTTCCAGCTCCTGCACTTTTGTGCTTTCCTGGTGCCAGAGGTGAGTGAGAGAACATTCCAGGGACTGAGAATGCCCTTTGTTGGGTTCTGTCTTGCAGCCCTGCGCCAATCCGAAGTGTCAGTTCCGTGAATCTCGTGGAGAAGGGTGAAGTTGTGCTCCCCCCACCAGATTACCTGGGGGCTTCGCAGGCTGACAAACCAGTGGAGTCTGCCAAAGGTCCTGCTCCCAAAACACCCACCGACAGAGCGGAGCACGCGGGCCCGGTGAGTGATCCCTGCTGGGGACCCAAATGTTCCACCCTGCTTGCTCCTCTTGCCCTGCTCTTAAACGAGGCCCTGGAACCCTCTGCCTCAGCTCCTCGTGCCTGGCTCCAGCCCTGGGACACAGCTGTGCTCAGAGTACCAGGGGCTTTGGATTTCAGTCCATCCATCCTGACAGCAAGGCAGAATTGTTCAGGGATGTGACTGCCAGCAGTGAGAGACACACTGCCCAGCAAAAATTCTCAGCAATGGAATCTGCTAAACATGGAAAGAAATCCTCATGGAAAGTAGTACAAATCCATCAGCCTCAGTGATTTTAGAGCTATGGGGCACCAGGGATTTACAGCAGGGTAAATGAAAAGGATGCGGGTTGTGGCTGGGGATATGTGAGGCTCCTCTGAGTTAGAGAACTTACCCCATTTCACTAGACTAGTCATGTTTTGGGATATCTTTTTTTTCACCTAAATATTGCTATGAAAGATTTGCATTTTTGGGAGGGCCAGAACAGTCTCATATTAGCATATGTATTTGAATATAGCACATATATTTGAATATGGCATTATTTGAATCCACATTCAAGTAGGTGGGTTTATTTCTCAGTTATGAACCTTGGGGCATAGAAAGTGCATAGTTTGTGCAGTGATGTGTTTCTAGGAGTGTTTTCTATGTGGAATGAAGCTTTTCTGATGCGTTACCAAGAAATAAGATCTAAATCTGTGTTCGGTCACTTTCAAAACAAGTATCTGGAAACTTCTAAAATGATTCTGAAGACCAGTAACTATATTTTGTCATATTTGTGGTTTCCATTTTCAAATTGAGAGGCCATGAGCCTTAGTAATGGTGCAGTGTCAGAATTCATACCCTACAGCTCCGTGTCGAGACCTGTGGGGCCCCAAGGTGTCTCAGCCCTCCTTGGAAGGTGCCAAGGCAGCAGCACACAGAGTTCCCTGCCCTGTGACCAGGCCACTTACTGAAGAGCTTGAACACTTACTGAGTCTGTGAAATGGTCTCAGGATCCCTGTACTGTGTTGCTGTGCTCAGTCTGTTCCCAGGAGCAGTCACCTGAAGGGTGGTTTGGATTTGTGGTATTAGTTCAGAGGGCTTAGGAATAAACTTCAGGCTTGTGGACTAACATTCTTGATGAACTGGAAAACCAAGAGGAATAGCAGATCAGTTAGTTGGCAGAGCTTTAATTAGAGCAGTATAATCTCTGGAGGCCAGAATGGAAGCTGATAGCTCCTAGGAGTGTAAAACAAATCCATCTTTTTGGATAATCTAAATTTCCACATGGAAAGCAAGATTAAAATACATTAGGAATTCTGGAGTATAAAATAATGGCCACTTTTGTTGAGGCCTCCGCTAATTCACTGCCTTTTTACTGTGACCCCATCCTACCTGTTACCTTACAAAATTAGAGAGCTGTAGAGTCACTGCACTTGCACCCCAGTGCTTTGCTGCTCAGTCACTATTTGTTTTCATTCTTTGGGGAAGTTGCAGGGCTTCCTTGTCTTTCCTGCTTCCGTGCAAGTCCCAAACCCCCACTCCCCCATATGGCTTTGGAAATGAGCCCAACATTGTACCAGGCTGGCTCATAGTCTCATACAGGATTTACATACTGAGTAAAACAGTCTGCTCACTGTGCCTTCTATGCAGAAGCAGGAAATGATTCAAGGCATCTTATTTTTGTTACAGACTACACAGAAAAAATAGCCCAGGATTTCAAGAAGATGAGGAATGTCTCTAGGCAGGTCCAGTGTTCATGCTGTGCTACAGGGGCCAGCACCGTGCAGAGCAGAATCAACTCACAAAACAGACTTAGTAGTTGACGACGCTTTGATGAGGGCTGGTGTTCAGTAAGATGTAATTCAGGCATTTTTTCATTCTAATTAATTGTACAGGTTAATTAGGCCTAAATCATGGTCTAAGTCTATTTACAGCTGATGCGCATGACCAGTTTTATTGGAATCACAAGTCAAGCTTGAGTTAAGAACCCTGCAGAATGAAGTCCTAAAAAAATAGAGATTTCTTCACCTGCATCATGAATATGGTACCTGGGAACTGCTAGTACAGCACAGTGTGCCTGGAAAGGCAAGGCTGACAGGCCTAAAATTTGAAATATTAAAACTAAAATGACCATACAAACTAAATTATTAGTGCAAGTCAAGTTGCTCCATAAAGGGCGACTTCATAGTTTTATCTGACACCTATGAGAAGCAATTACTTTGCAGTTCAAAGTATGTAATTAAGCAAGGGGGGGGGGGAGAAAAAAAGTAGAAATTATCTGTTTTCCCAAACTCCCCCACCGCACAACCAGTTTGCCAACAGGTTTCCAGTTCATGCCCCCTGAAAGGCTGCGTCCTGGAGCAGCCTGGACAGAGCCACACTGCCACCTCTTGGCTTACCTTCTCTTCACAGCAGCACTTGATGTTCTCAGAGAATTCTGGTCAGTTCAGCTCAACTACAGAATTGTTCTAAATTACTAAATATTTTAGCCTACTTGAATGACAGGGTCTCTTTTCCTTAGCAGGATAGTGAGATCACCTGTATCATATGCTTATGATATTTATCTTCTTCTTTTACAGAAACCTGACATGAATGGCATTATAAAACCACCTTTTCTAAGGTATATTTTTAACACTATTACACCAATTTATTTGTGTTGATTTTTATATTACCTTCCCCCTTGTAAGGGGAAGCAAGGATGTTTATAATTAATTTCCCTGTGAGCTTTCCCAGGCACTGGTGAAACATTTTGGCTAAAATTGGTGGCACTTTTCTCAAGAGCGGCCCCAGGTGAAGTGCAGTGCACAGGCCCTTCTCAGAAAATGGGTTTCTCCACTAGTTTGACAGGGAGCAGGATTTAAACTTTAAGTGTCTTTGAGGGTTAAAAGCAAAAGCCTTTGAAGACTGGGAGCTGCTTTAAAAAGTGCAGATCTAACTGGGCATTAACTTCCCAAATTTTTGGATCACTGCAAAGTGAATCCTTGCATGTAACCTTGTTTTACAAATTCAAGTTGCACAGAACCCTTTAGTCTCAAACCATAATTTAGTCTTTGAAGACAACTTTTATGAAGAAGCTGAATGGCTGAAATTTGGGGCTGGATTACAGTAAGCCTTTGAGTAACTTTATGCATTTCTTTTCAGTGGAGAAAATCCCTTTGCAACGGTGAAACTCCGACCAACAGTGACAAATGACAGATCAGCACCGATCATCCGATGAATACACGGACCAGACACGTGTTCCTCCTTCCTTACCAACACCCCGTTCCAGTAATGACAATTACTAGCTCAACTTCTTCTAAAAAGTTATTTAAATGTAATTACTGTACAATACTGGCATACTGGAATGGAGCTCTGATGGGTTTTAAAACCTGTACTTTCTAATGAGGCAATTGCTTTTGGGCTAGCGTTTGAGCACCTGGGCTTGATTTTACAGTATGCTTTTTTTGTATTAGGATTTGTGAAAATCCTGGAGATAGTTTGGATACTCTAGTCAATCAGTGTAAGTAATAGCTCACAGATCTGAATCTTTGGCATTCATTATTTGGAGGCTGCAATGATAAGTTCTAGAATATAAGCCTGCATATGCCACCTATTAAAGAAGTGATTATTTTTTTTTCAAATAGAACAATGTAACAACTGCCTTATTCCAGAATAGAGAATGGCCTGTATAAATGATTATATATTATTTTGTTTAAGAAAGATATCTTAGGTTATAAATAAATATTTATCCTTTAAGAATAGACAACTTGTAATGCTTTGCTTAATGTTCACATACAAATTTTCAGGGGTTAACAGAAACCCATTTTCAGTCTAATGTTGTACTGTTAACCCATTCTTCAATTATAGTTTTGTCTTTTAAACATGTTGTCAAACTTTAGTCTGATAAAAAGTCATAATAAAGCAGTGCCATGATTTTTTCTCAAGTTCCAGTATAAAAAGCTGCCTTTGAAGTTCCTCCATTCCTGCAGCCTCCCCGCAAGAGAAAGAGCTGAAGTTTGAAAAGCTGGGGTTCAGAAGCCCAGCAAAGGCCTCAGTGCTGGCAGTGCAGGAGCTCAGGGAAGTGAAACTGAGCTTTTAACTTCAGCCACAAGCAGAGCAGAGCAGTTTGTTACCTCAGGCTCAGAAGTGGTAAATCCAGCAGAGCCTGTTCCTACAGCAATAATCACCTCAGAAATCAGCCTAGAATACTGGAAACTCACTCTTCTCTGCATCAGCAGCAGGTGGTTCATCCCTGCACAGCTCAGAGGATACTTCCCACCTGCTATGAAGTCTGTGCTGTGGCTGCTGCCAGTGATTAATTGTTACTCCCAATCATTCTTTACATAAATGCACACTTCCTGCAGCCTCTCCTGGATCATTCGCTTTGTGGTGCCTATTGCTACTACCATAAACAGTGAATTCAAGTCATGTGAAATGCCTTTCACTTACTTAATATCAAAAAATAGTATATGAGCATGTGCTGGCTCCTCTCAGACTGCCTTTCAAGTTCAAGGCCACTGTTGCTGGAGAGCCCTGCATAAATACCCACCACTCCACTGTGAAACACCAACTGTTCAGAAGGGTAACTAACTTACACCTGAGCCCATTTTCTAAAGTATGTTAGAGGCAAGTCAAGCTGGCACTAATTCAGTCTCAGAATTAAACACTTAACATGCAAAAACCTTTACCCAGGGCAGCTCATGGTTGGCAGTGCCCCAGAGGGGAGGGCCCTGCTGCAGGCAGAAGGTTCTGCTGTCTGTGAACCAACACATCTGCACGGAGCAAAACCTTAACTAATCAAAGCAGGGCTCTGACTGTGTATCCTTACCTGTGCCTGCAGAGGGGCTGGGAGTCCAGGTGCAGTACACTTGCAAAAACTTCCTCAAATAGCTGATGTCCTAAACAAGTACAGCCTTAACCCATGGTTTATCATCAGCATAAGGATTCTGGCAAATACTTATCCTTTGTTGTAGCCAGGACTAGTAACTGCTTTCAGACTACGTGGTATCAGACACATCAGTCACATACTTAATAATCTATCCACAAGTTAAGGATTGCAAAAGGAAAAGCAATTTTATTTAGTTTTCAACAGGTGCCACTAAACATGGAAAACAAGTCAGGTTTTCATGTTTTGCAATGCACATGCTCATAAAAGATTAAAAGTTTAAATTACATGCAAGAGACTAAATTTCTTCACACTTTACAAAACAGGTCTGAAGCAAATAAAATGATTGTACATGACATTTACATTAGAAAGAGTAGGCTAACAGTTGTAGCTTCTGGAAGCACATCCACATCCACCCCCTCAGCCAAAAGCTGCCCCACAATTAGGGCATCTTCTCTGCCTCAATGCAAGGCAGAACAGAATCCCAATTGGAAAGAATACAATGGCACACAAAACACCGAGACAGGTGAAGGTGTCCTCCAACACGCCAACCCTGCAAAAAGGGAAAACACACTCAGTCAAGGACACCCACCAAGTCAGCCCCCAAGTTACCACTTTGTGATTTGGCAGTCACTAAAAACCACACCTTTTACAGAGCAAGATACAGTTTGGAGTTTGTTCCTCATTTCTACTTTCAAAAAGAAATGTCCCTTTAGAACTGCAGGAGAACCCACTGTTGATGTCACCTGGCTCCAGCTGAGTCCCAACTCCATGACCACCCTACCTGAAAAATTCTCTTTCAGCAACAGCAGAAATCTCCCTCAATTTCAGTCCCTGACTCCTTTCTAATGTGTTGTATCTGAGCACTCCCCAAAATGAAAACAGTATTCAGACGTCAGAGATTTGCACAGTTTTACTACAGAAAAAATTTGCTGGAGTTTAGCAAAACACTCAAACAAGATGTATCCTCTTAGATTGCCCGGTGCAAAGTCAACACAAACAGAGCTGAGTGACCCTGAAGAACAGACTGAGGCCAAGGAGCTGCTGTTTCCCTCAGAGCACTCAGGGACAGCCTCTTGTGTATCAACAGAGCGAAGGAAGGAAGGCGCAGGCTCAGAGACCATTTCCTTACAGCAACTGGCTCAAACACTGCAACCTCATTCAACTTGAGAAACATTCGCCTTTCTCTCAACCATCATCAGAGCCAAAGGCCTTTCAAAGTGTTCTTGATATTCTGCTGCTTACACAACTTCATGTTCACCTTAAGCTTTCCCCCATTTTGATGCACTTTATTTCTGTTTGCAGAATCCTTGTGACAGAAGCCAGCTTTGTATCTGGTATAAAGGAACTGTCAGGGAACCACTGATCCCAGCAGCAGTTTTATCTTTTCATGTCCTCAGATAACACTCCTTAAGGGAACAACTCAAAAAATTAAGACTAATGCTTAAGTCACCACATGGATTCCACTCTCAATGGTTCTGGCATGTCACCCACAGGTACTATTGCTAATGGCAGAAGTACTAAAAATCCCTTACATTTACTGAGTTCTTCATACAATAGTTGTATCAGTAGTACCTCATTCTCCAGCTGGAGGAAGAGCAATGTATAAGCAATCTAACCTAAGGCAACAGTGGCATTTTCTTCTTGACCCATAGATTCCCTTACATCTCCAGAAGGGCACCACAGCCTGCACCCACCCCAAACACACTGCCCCACCAGGCAGCAGGGCCAGCTCACTACTGGGATTTGCATTTGAATCAAATTCTGATTCCTGCCACAACGAGTTGCTGCCTTACAGAATGTCTGGAGGCAACAGAGTCCTACTTTCATTTCAGCTCCTAGTTTTAATACTGACCATGGACTACAGACACTCAGCACCAGCCAAGAGCAAGCTCCTTGGAAACAGCACTATGGAATGTTTCTGTGACCTACTCTGTAGGTCAGGCTTGGCAATGTCTGCATCTGCCTGGGTGATACTGCAAGCATTTCTTGTGACAATAATGATGAGCAGAGTTCTGTGTGTCACCAACCAGCCTTCACATCCGTGCTGGCTCCATAAGCAGTGGGCCTGGGAAGGTCAGAGAAAAAGGTGTCTTGTCTACCCCACTCCAAGCACACAACAAACACATTCTGTGCCCCTGCACACAGTGCTGACCAGCACTGGGGGAGCCCAGGCCACTGTGCTGTGAAGCCCAAAGTCACCCTTGGCTTGGCGGGGTGTGAGAGTCACTGACTCCCAGCACCCGCCCTGCATCACCTCAGCACACAGCAAACAGGATTTGCACAGCTTGGTTAATGTTTCTTTCTTTAGTCTGTGCCTAGTGTCCCTCTACAAAGAACTTTAGCCCAGGAGTCCCATCAGCCTGTCAGAGCAGTGCCTGCGTCCCTGCCTCTCTCACCACAGAGCATTCCCCAGAGGGAAATAGCAATAGGGAAACCAGGCAGGGACAGCACTGCTGGGGTAAAAAACATGGAAGGAGTTACTGAAAAATCATGAACAGAACAGTGGGCACTGTCACCACTGAAAAATAGGCAAGCATCCTAGAGGCATAAAGTAAACTCTTCTCACATAATATAGAATATTAATGCTTCATCCACAACTCGGTATACAGCTTTGGTCCTAATTTAAAAAAAATAATTAAAATAAAAAAGAATGTGGATTAACAAGAGTCAAAAGGAAAAAAATATGGAAAAAAAAAATATAGATCACATCAATTTACCCTTGCTACCCAACTCTCAACTCCTAATCCCAAACCAGTTGTTATATCCTTAGTCTGTGCCAGGAAACATCAAAATCTGCTTGCTAGGTCAAGTTCAGAGCACACTAACCCAAGCAGAGATGCTTTTCACTAGACTGACTTTTAAAGCAGAGCTGAGGAGCCTCACATTAACCCTTGCTTCCAGAGATTTCCCCCAGCTGTCCTGCCTGATGACATCACTTGTACGATGGGGTTATGTAGCATGGCTTGAGGCTCACAGGAAAGCTTCAGAAAAATTGTTTTGCTGTACAACCTCTTTCTCTAGGCTGCATCTAGACAGTTAAACTGCAAAATAACATTGCAAGTGATCCTCAAAATTAGACTGTAATTACAGAATGGAGTCAGCAAATCAGGCTCTCATACCATTGCCTTCATTCACCAGGGAAAAGATGTGCCACTGGAAGTGCCATCTCCTGGGAAGACTCTGGTACTAGGGCTGGAATGCAAAGGGATTCTGGACCTGAGAGCCAGAAGAGTTAGAGATACAAAGGGGCAAAAAGGACACTGCAGCTTTCAGCCATATCCAGTCTGGATACAGCAGCTGAATTTGGCCATTTGCACTTGTAGAACTGCACGAAATGCTGAGCACCCTCAGACTCAACAAAAAGCAGAAGCTCCTGGGGTGAGGCCTCTCCTTTTGCCCTGCCCCCAGGTTAACCCAGTCACACACTGCCTGTACAGAGAGGATCAGACACACTGGGGATGTTTCTGAGGCAGTTTCACTACTACAGCTCCATCCAAGAAAGGCAAAGCCCCTTTGCCAGGCAGTCCAATGACATCACCAATCCCATTACTCTGGAAATGCACACTAAGTGCAGTACACAGCACACTACAGCTGGGGTATTTCCTGCCTTGCTTTGCTGTCACATTAATGCCACTTTTCCCTTTCACACACACTGAGCATTCCCCTCCTGCAGGCATTGCTTTGCTACTGTTTTGAAATCTTCCCCTTGTCTCTTATTAATTCCATATCCCCTTCCTGCCCTGAAGTCTACATTTGTGGCAAGTAAGCCAGTGTGTCTAGTTAAGAGTATAAGCAAGCTATCGATGTGACCTTACAAAATAAACACACTAATTAAACATTAGGGAGGGATCCATCAGGGTACTTCTGGTCAGCCCCAAGCAGTGATGGCTGCAGCCTAACCCATTCCAATCAACCCTCTTAATCAGCTTGCAAAGGCCCAAGTCTATTGGTCAGCACATGTCCCAGACACTTTAAATAGAATTTATTTTAAACTCCCTTCTGCGTAAATGGAGTTAAACACAAGTGTTTTGTGGTAATGCAAAATGCCAAGTAAAAATAAAAATTCAAAACCTGCCATCCGTATTCAAGACCAGATCCAGGGAAAAGGCCCAGGGAGGGAAAGGCAAAGCACAGGGAGTGCTGCTGGCAGGGGGCAGTGCCTGGGAAGCTGCTCAGAATTGTACCTGCACGGCCCCCACAGTAAACCTGTGGCTTCAGAGCCAGTTCCTGTCACATCTACAACAGTGTCACCACTACTGCAGCATTAGCTACACAAACTCTTCCTGGCTTCTGCTGGTTTGTGTCACCACCTAATTTTAGATGAACACTTACCCAATCACTGCTTAGCCAGTTACTAAATTTAAAAGGGAAAAAAATACTTTTTATCCAGGAGACGAAGAATATTTTCGGTTTTACTTTTATATCTTACCTGAGCTACTAACAGAGTCATTAGAGACTCCATATTCAAACTGTAGATTCACTAATGTAACCAAACATAAATTTTCTTCTACAGCATAAACCACATAAAAGCTGATTATAACTGCACCACTCCCACTCTAAAAATAAAGTGGAAAAGTTTATTTATACTGCAAGCATCATCTTGGATTTAAGCTATAACTGCAGCTGCCAACTCCATATAGTAAGGTCAATTACTGCCACTGACAAGTATTAAAAACTAAATTATTTTTCAGACAACTCCCTTTTTCAAATTAAGCCTTCAAACATTAAGATCTTAAGTCAAATGCTTAGGATCAGAGGGCCAATAATGAGATCTGTGAACACAGCATTGGTATGATTTAACACAAGCATTTTCAGACCTATCACTACATCACAGTATTTATATGGGGCTTATCAGCATTTTTTAGCCCTTACAAATATATTCAAAGGGTCAGTCCAGGTAATCAGAGATGGGCCGGTGGTACAAGATCTGCAAGACCTGAAAAGCAACTGCACTTGAGAAGGCTCCTCTCCTCTGCACAGCTACTCCCTCACTGATCAATCAAGTGGAGTTTTCAAACCAATATCCCATGTCCTCCCACTAAGGTTGGTTGAATTTCAAACTTTAGATTTCAATGGAAACATCAGACTGGGAACAATCATAGACTCTGGAAATTCCACATTAAATCTTTAATTTTGAACATGCAAACAAAACCAGAGAGCCTTTCTTTATCATCTCCTGGCTAATGCAGCAGCTATATTAAATATGTTTAAATCTCACCTGCAAACAGCACAAGAAAAAGAGTTGACAATTATATACACAACTGAGTCAGCAATGGATGTTTACAGCTTTAATTTCCATGAAAAAGGGTGTCAGCTCCTCCAGCCTCAGCCTGATGGCATCTTGAATGGCTGATGCATACCAATAAAGAGACCCCAAATCTCTGTGTAGCCATGGCTTGCCCTCCTCAACACAAGCTGTACATACATGTAAATGCAATTATCCTTCAAAGTCACCTTCAAGTAAGAGATGTGACAGTAGTTGCAGATTTATCTGAATTTCCTTATGCTTTAGACCCCATTCCTATACAGTGGGCTGGCTGCAGAGCCAGAGAAATTCTGGCAATGGGAACAGCCTGTGTCTGGCTGTTGTTTTCCTGAAATGCCTCCAAATCACCAGCCTTCTCTAATGCAGGAGCACCAGTGCTTTAATCCCAGCTCTGAGAACACACTAATTAGGAGCCAAGCCTCATGGCTTCACACCAGCCTCCAGCCTCACACACAGGGCTCAGCATGCCAGTGGAGTTCTCTCATGGTGAACTTCTATCAGAATGCACCAGACAGAGCCCTCATGTGGTTCTTCCTCCTCATCTGCACACACAGCCAAATCGGTACCACCTCTGGTGACCAACAAACACGGCCAGTTTTCTCCTCTTTCCCAGAACAACTCACTGCTACAAAGAAATTGTAATTATCACTGTACAGACAAGTATTCTCCAACACAAATGGTGACATGGATAACAAAAAACCATGCTGTAACTCAGGCCCAATGGCAGACTGGGCACTAGGGACCAGATTATCATGTTTATACAGTCCCATTAGGGAACATATTCACAAAAAGTCTCATTTATATGAAAAACATGTTTTGATTACTGTCCCCAAATCACGTCAGCCCAGGACAAGAGAGTCCCTCAGAGGCAGCCAGAGCTATGGTGTTCTCACTTGGGACCCTGCTACAGGCTTACCCCTCCCCTCCTCTCCCTGGGGCTTAGGGAGAAACTCCCTGCAGAGCAGCGGCTGTCAGGCTGAGCGGGGGAACTTCGAGCTCTCCTAGTCAGAAATGCCAAACAGCTCTGCCAGACCTAGGCCTTCCCCTTGGCAATCACGTGTGTGAGCCAGTGTTGCATGTGGCAGCCCAAGCGCTGCAGACACTGGGGTGGACACCCAGCCCAGCACACCCTGAGAGGCTGCTGTGGGAGTGCCCCGAGCCCAGCCCAGGCTGGCAGTGTGTGACACACCAGCAGCAGGACCTGCTGCAGCCATCCCCCTGCACGGCACTCTGCAAAAGGGACTTCAAAGCTGGCTTCGCTCCCAAGGTTCAAAAGGATCTCTCTCAATGTCAGCCTGCTACTGGAAACCAAAAACCCACAGGTTTGCCTCAGACTTCATACGTGCTCTCTAAATAGCTGGATGCTCTGTTGTACCTTTTATTCTTTTACTTCCTTTCATATCTAACCAGTACATACTATGAAATCATATTCAGAATATTTACATAAAGTTTAAATATTGTTGTTGTGAATAACTACAAAAAACCTGCATCCTGAGCAGCCTCTTATCTAACCCCAAACAGTACTTGGGACTAAAATTGTGAAAGTAAAAGCAAAAGACTGAAATTCTAAAGGACCTGATCAGTGAAGTGCAATTTTCCCAGAGTCTGTTCCCTTGGGAGACATGCATTTAATTGAAGGAAACAGAATCTCAAGCAAAATCTGACAACTTACTACTTTGTCAAGTCAAGCAAAAAAAACCTAACAAATAAAAAAAACCCCACACCTGTGGCAGGGAGAATGCTTTAAGAGATCTGAGAATAAACACGGTTTTATTCAAACTTGTCTCATCTTCCAGTCCTAGAGGAGGCTTCAGTGCTGGCAGAATTTGGGACCCACTGCAATGGCTCTCCAGCAGATGCTCTGGATCTGCCAGAAGTGAAAGCTGCCACAACACAGCAGTGTGATGTCCTTTCCTTCACCCTTTCTCCCAGGCAACTGAATATTTTTAAATAGGAAAATCAGAATCCAGTGGGGCCCATCATAGGCTCTTCTCCCAGACTTTGAAGAAACTGGCTTTTGCAACCATCAGATCAAGGGAATGTATTCACAGTTTTTAAAGGGATCTTTCCTCTGTTAAGTAACAGGAAAGCAAACATTCCTTTGCGGTTAGTTCTACCCAACAATGGGAGATGGAGAAAGAGAAAATGAAAGTGACCACGAGGGAAGCAGCCAGGCTGCCTTCTCCAAGCTAAAAAGACAATTGCACAGCCGGACCTCAAAAGTCAGTAATGTCTGTAGTGACTCAATCTGTACTTGGGAACACAAAACAGTTTAAAAGCAGGACCTGGCTGATAGCTGGACACCAACTAGAAGACTAAAGCTGGCAACATTCCACAGCTCAGTTTAACTCTCTATACATCAGGGTTGGGAGAGGAACGCTGAGACAACAGGACTGCAACCACCCAAAACATCCTAATAATGCAAGGAAGGATGGGACACACATTAATCCTGAGTCTGTAATTAGAAAACAACACTGACCGATTATGAATGAGCATGATGTGACTAACAAATAGGTCTAAGCAAGAGGCACAGCTTGCAAGGCAGGAGAGTCACCCCTCAGATGGCAGCAATGCTTCAGAGACACAAGGGAAAGACTGCAATTACCCAGTGACCACGGGTATGCCACACACCTGAGAGCTGCTTCTGGAGATCCTTTGTACCTTTTATAGCTGAATATCAAATAAAGCCTAAAGATCAACTGCTCTAGGCAGCTCACTAATGCCAAGATCACTCGTGACTGCAGTAAAATAGACACCAATCCAAATAATTGTGTATTTCTCCTCAACACCATATATTTTAAGTTGGAAATGGTTTTTATTTCAATTAACAATGTTAATACATGCCATAGTGCAAAAGACTGCTTTGTATTTCTGATGGCAGAAATCCTCAATGGCCTTTAGCCATTATTCCACAACCACAAACAAGCCTTTTTCCTGGTGATCTAAAACAGATGGACTTCTCTAGCAATCATGTACACCATCAAATCAGAAAAGTAAGAAGACAACTGACCTGGTAGTTTAATGACAAAGCTTTTTATGTACCATTAATAGCTTTTTGTGTTTTTGAATACCCTTTCAACAACTTTTCTGTTCAGTTTGTATTCAGAGAGTAGATGCATATTGCATTCTTCATAAAATAGGTTTCCAGGACGAGAAAGTGAACTAGAACTGTGTTTAAGGTCTTGAGAATTCAAAGAGGATTAAGAGTTCTTTCTCTAAGAGAAGCAGCCAATGTAACCTTCCAGAACATGACCCTGACCCTTCAGGTTCCCACGAATATTTCCAATATTTTGCTTCCAACCCAGCCTCCTTGTCCTTTCTCTTAACTACCAGGCTACCAATTCCATACTGACTCAAAAGACAAGTAATCAGAGTTTTCCCTCCTACTCTGACACTTGAGTTTTGTTGTAAAGACAACTAGGAACAAACCCAGTGATACTGCAAAGCAGACTAGGACACACCACTACTAGATACAGCTGCTCATCCTCAGGATTCCCCGACCCAGAGTATTTCTCCAGTACTGAGAAGAGTCCTACAGTTTAAGCAGTGCAGTATTGGCCTCAAAGTAGTCAGGATGTCAGAGTTCTCCTCACAACTTATTTTTTTCACAGCCTAAAACAAAAACTGAGGATCCAAGAGTAAATCAGGTTTTTGTGAAGTGTATTTTGCTTTAGGAGAGAGTCCACAATGAGTTCCAGCAGAGCACATCTGATGACTTAAGAAAACAATTCAAGTGAGGTCACTTAAAAACACTGAACAGATTGCTCATTTTCCCAAATCTGGCTGAAGTTATATGCTGTATTTGCAAATGATTGTTTCAAAAGTCTCTCCTAGACTATTCCAGGATAATTTCTAGAGGTTAAAAAGAAAAAAGAATAGGAATAGTAGCAAGAGCCTACCAATCTGAAGTTATTGCTAAGACCACTTCCACAGTAAAAGGTTTTGGGCTGTTCTATGTTCAGGGCCACAAGGCCTGTATAACACACTGCCTGCCTCTCACCAAGCAATGCACAACCTCTGTCCTGTCTCCTGGCTGAGCTACAGCATCAGCATTTGATGCCATCACTCAGGTGGCAGGATCTACCACATCCTCTGGACAGCTCAGCACTTGCTTTCCCTCACTGTTTAAAACACACACCTTCTAGATCAATAGCTCTGGCTGGTACAGGTTTTTCAGCCTTAACTAGTGGCATTTCAGCAGGCACCTGTTCTTACACAGCACCACAAGACACTTCCGATTTGAATCCGCCTTTGAAGGCAGGCACTGACCCTCAGATACCAACTGCAGCAAAACCAAGAGACCCCTGGGGGACAGGCCCTGCCACATGACCACCTCTACCACTCTGCAGCCTGGCATCACTTCAGCTGTTCTGGCAAGTCTGTTTCCTACATGTTTTGAAAGGAAAGCAAGGGCTCAGACCTGCAGGATACCAAGTGTCTCCTTGCCAGAGGCCCCAGGGTAACTCCCATACACTTTAACAGAGGGGAGTGAGTCTGCATTTGAGTCAGAGCTGGCACAGCAGCGCCTGAACTGCCTCTGCCCTCATCCACGACCTCATATCCAGGGAAAAGAACTGAGAACTGAAAGGGTCTACAGCTGACTTACAGCACTAGTGTGGAAACCCAGTGACTTCCTCCATTTTTAATGGCTGTGATGTCCGAGGGGGAAGTTGTTCTCTTGCTGCAACTCCAAACAGCAGCTGGCCACTTCTGCTTTCCATCACTGCATCAGACTAACACTTCTAGTCAGGTCTATTAACCTCCCTGTTCTGAGTTAAAGTGATACCTTAGGATTTTTATATATTTTTATATTTTATATATTTGTATATTTCTATATAGCTATATAGTCTCTCACACTTGAGGTAACAGCTAAGAGTTCCTAACAGTTTCTAATGGTTTGTGCCACATTCCTGAATTTCTGCTTAACTGTCTTTCCGATGGACAAGACTGCAGCAAGGACATCGTGTTTGGGACACATGCACTCAGACCAGAACAAGACAAAACAAGATAGAAGACCCAGAACCCTTGGAGGTGCTCCAACAGGGCAGGTCTGAGGGTGGCACCAAGGGCAAAAGGTTCTCTTGGATAAACCTACTAGATACAATAATTAAGTAGTGTCATTAATTTGTAAGACCCCTATGCTGTGTGTGCCCCTATACAGTCTGTGCACCTGAAGGCTTTCATTAAAGAACTGCTCTCTACTTTACTTATACTAATATTGTCTCAAAAGCCTTTTTTTCTTGATTTCAGGCAACAAAAGGACTTTTAGAGATCCTTTAAAGCCTTAACACTGATGTTTTCAGCATATACTGACAATTCCCCTGCCTTGTTTTGCACAGTCTGGATGTTGGGAATGGGGACACACACCACAAGCTTTTCCACAAGACTGCCAGAAAACCAGAAGTTACTATGGTCAAAGATTACAGAAAGTTTCACAATAAAATCACGTTACTCACCATCATCATAAACACATCAGAAAGGACTTCCTGTCATCCTCTCCCCCAGGAACTAACCCTTTACATCTGATACTGAAGTGCCTTTTCATTAAAAGTACCACATAAAGACCTTCCTCCATCATAAAGAACAGACTCATGGCTTTATGTAAAGTGCCTTGTATTATTTATAGCAGTTGTCACAAGCCCATCAACACAAGCTCAGACTACATAAACCAAAGCCACTCCACAAAGGCTACATCTTGATGCCTTTTCAATTAGCTCCATTCTAGTACACACACAACAAGAAGCCACTGAAAATCAAGGAACCATACAGATACCTCTCACTTAAAAAAATAAACCCCAAGACTAAGTTTATGTCTCAGCTTGTGAGCCATTTTACCTGCAGGCAGGACAGCCACCAACTACTACCACAGACGTGGTGGTAGGAGGCTGTTGAATAATGGTGTACGTGCTCGAATAGTTTGGCTGTGATGTCGGTGGAGGAACAGCATACCCTGAAATAAGAAAAAACCTCAATCACCACAGGTAAGGCACAAAGAACAATGATAATTTAAAAGTATGACAACAAAACATGGAAAACAATAAACAGAAACGTAGTCTTAATCGAGCACTTTAAGTTCTACCAAAACTAGAGCTGGAACACCTGGCACATCTAATAGCAAAGCCACTCCATAAACCCAAGCACCCAGCACACTTTAACTATCTCAAAGGGACATGGAGCTAATAATTAACTTCAAGAATTTGTTTCAGTGCTGTGGAGCACCAGGGAAAAACAGTTTAAACAATGACCACAGCTTTCACTTCTGACTACTATGTATCAAGTGTGCCCCACTCCAGTAGACAAACCAGTTGAAACAATAACTCTTCCCCTGGTTTCAAGTTTAAATTCCATATACTAACTTTGTAACTGGAGAGGTAGGAGCGATAGGATGCAAGTAGAAAGGAAGTAGGTTGTACAGCACAGAATAAAACCCCAACTTTCAGAAAGCCCATGTTGTTAGCTAGAAAGTGAGTCACTTCAACAGCTGTAGTTAGAAGACACAGGCCTTCAACTACTGCATTAACATCAGAAACTTTAACTGAAAGAGAAAAGAAAGCAGCATTTTAAAGCAATGGTTAGATGTATGGATGGTAATCAACACAGCCAAGGGACACCTTGCCCAGGTATGATCCATTTTGAGCTTCTTTCCCAGGGCACAGTTCTGAATTTCTTGAATGGAGTTGCACACCTGTGAAGTCCTACAACCTCACTACTAAAACTGAAAATAATCATTAATACCTATACTGTAGGAAAATAAGTTATTAGCAAAAAAATCAATCTACCGTCTCAATGATTGATGACTTGGGTCTGTCTGCTGAGTAATTTTTACAACTTTTGAAGCATTCCTCTTTTCTGAGAGGCTACTTCTTCCTCTGACAGATGTTAGCAGCAGTTCAGCTAACAGAAGTACTGCATCTACTCACCCGCTTAAGTCTCTCCGAGACTACTGAAGTGTATCACAAAAAAAAAAGGAACATTAACCCGAGTACAGCGAAGTGCCCGCAGAGCACTTCGGCCGTGTCCCTGCCATCGCTCCGGGGCACAAAACCTGAGCGATGTCGCCAAAGCCCGTCGTGTTTTGGGGGGAGCACAACACCAACACCCCGGGGGCACCCAGGGGAGGGGGAGCTGGAGCTTGGGACCACCTGGATCGCCTCCCCGTGCGCTGGGACGAGCGGGACAGCCCCGCAGGGATCCCACGGCCCCGGGGCAGCCCGGACAGCTGCGGGGGCCCGGAGCGCCCTCCCAGGGCATGGCGAGCACCCCGAGGGAACCCCCCCCAGCCCCCTGGCCGGACCCACCTGCGGCGGGCGCGGCGCCCGGGTAGGAGTAGGGCGGGGGCGGCTGGAAGCCGGGCTGCGGGGCGGGGATGGCGCCGTAGTTGCCGTGGCCGTAGTCGTACCCCGGTGCGCCCGGCGGCGCGGCGGGGCTGTAGGCGGGGGGCCGCTCCTGCAGCAGCGGCTTGCTGTCCATGCTGGGCCGNAAGGGGCCGCGCACCCGGCCCTGCACGAACAGCCCTGCACAGACGGGCCCCGCACCCTTCTGCCCCCCACCCTGTCAGCAGGGCTGCGAACACACTGCCCGAGCCCCCCAAGCCCCCCGGGCCGGCCCGCTGTTCTCCCCTGAGCCCGGCGAGGGGTGTTCAATACGCTGGCTCAGCCCCCCGTGTCCCTCCACGTGCCCTCCTCCCCCGGACCGCAGTCCTGTGCTCTGGGATGACCCTACCTGGGCACGGAGGTTGGGCCGGGTGACCCGCTGTGATCCCTTCTAGCCTGACCCGTTCTGTGGTTCTGTGAAATGCAATCCCTGCTGGAACCCGGCAGCCTGAAGAGGGTGAGGATGAGGCTCCGTGCCTGCTCAGACCCCCAAAAACTTCAGTCGGCAGCAGCTGGAGCGACTGTGCAGCCTGGCGTGTCCCTGAGAACCAGAAAGAGGGGTCAATTCTACACCTGTGATAATCCCAAGAGCCACTTCGAGTCATTAGTAGCCAAACGAGTTCAGCTGAGCTCTAGGAAGGGTTGAGGGAAACCTGTACATATACACACATATAGAGAGGGATTCCTTGTGTGTTTGCGTTTACCTGAAACCCACAGTCTGAGGGGAAAAGCAAAACTCAGAAGGAAACTGCTGCAATCTGCAGTGACCTCTGCAAACTCCTACAAGCCCACTGGGAAGAGCCACACTTCAGTGTTAACGGGAAAGACCTCTGGGGCTGGTGGCACGGGGTAGGAATGTTGTAGAAAGAGGGAAAGTTTTTGAAAAGAGATCAAGGAAGAAGCAGGAGAAAAGTCACATGGTTCAAAGGAACATTGAAATTAGGGAAAAACACTAGAGGAAGGAAAAGGGAAGCAAGGGGGATGCTGCTTTCTCCTGTACAGCAAATTAAAGGAATGAGTTCAACAGCACTTCCACCAAACTCAGTGCTCCTGAAACGCAGGATCTCCATGGCTGGACATCCCAGGCCAGGTGCTGCAAAGATATTAAACGTCTTTTACTCCAGTTAAAACTTTGGCTTCTTCCCTCCACACCTTCATCTCTTGGGCTGTCAGACTCACCAAATCTTTTGTTTTGGAAATCATGGTTTGTCCTTCAGTACAAGTACAAACACAGCCCTTATCACCACAGCAAACACTGGTGACTCCCTCCCGTGATAGTGCCCTGTCCAGTTGGGAAGGGTTGGCCCCGTTTCATAGGAAAGGGGTACAAATACTGCATAAAGCCCAGAAATTATTAAGCAATTTGCTTCAAAATGAAACAAATCCTTGAAAGAGATGGAAGACAGGTCACATCACCCCAAATCCAAGCCAGTGCCAGCATCACATGATGGTGAGGGGATCCCTGCCCTCTTGCTTTCTGCCTCCTTCCTCCCATTTGCAGGTGACCCTTGTGGAAGGGGCACCTACTCCAAGGGCTCTCTTGCTTCCTGTAGCTGTAGAGGTATAAATATTACATGAGGTTTTTCCAAAGAAAAATCTTAAAACACAAATCCAATGCAGTACTTCCTCATCAGGGGAAAGATACTTCCCTAAAATGAATGTCAAAGTGGCAAGGAAAAATCCCCTTTTCAAAGAAGTGAGGTTTGGGAGAGTGTGGAAGAGCCAACAGCAGGGAGCTGTCTGTACAAATCCTCCCTGCATTGGGACAATGGCTGCAAAGCAGTTTAACAGGACTGAAAATATCCTGACTATGCTTTGAACAGGGCAGTCTTTCCCAAAACCAAGAGATTTAAGTTAATTTTGGAGTGCTCTTGCCTTGCCTGGGTCAGGGATGTGTCCCATTCATGGGCTAAACTGCATTTTCAAGACAAACCCTGCCTTTGCTGGGGGGCACTGCAGGTTGTGTCTGGACAGCCACAATTACGGGCAAAACCGAGGGAAATCTCCTCAGCCAACAAGGGTGAGTGAGTGAGACCTGGTTCCCTGGAGAGAACTCCCTCCTCCTGAGTCACACACTAGCCACAGGACTGAAGGACCCAAGTGAGGAGGGGTGTCTGGGTGTTTCTTCTGCGAGGCCTCAGAGCCCGTTCAGGGCAGAGCCCACAGTCCCACAGGCTGGGCTGGGTTGGCAGGACCACAGCGGGTCACGGGCTCCAATTGCCCCCTTTCAGCGGTNAGGGAAGGAGGGAGGGAGGGAGGTCGGGCCCGCCGCCCTCGCCGGCGGCTGCAGCGCTGGCGGAGCCGTGGGGAGGTGCGGGCAGCCCCGCCGGGAAGGGCGAGCGGGGGTTTGCGGGTCCTGGCGCAGAGGAGTGCGGGGGGTGTGTGCGGGGTCCGTGCGGGGTCCGTGCGGGGGGTGTGCCCGGGCCAAGGCCGGCCCCGCACGGCCCCTAAGCCGATCCGGCCTTAATGCCCGGCCGGGAGGGCCCCGGGCGGCTCTGCGGGCAAATCCGTGCGGGCCGAGCCGGTGCGGTGCGTGGGACACGGCCCGGCCCCCTCTGCCTCCCCGGGAACCGCCTCTCTGCCGGGACACACGGGGGGCTGGGATGTGCTCCTGGCATTCTGCAGCCGTCGGTGCGCCGGCAACCGGAAATTTCAATTAACACTATATCGGCTTCGCTTAAGCAGTTTTAGTTCTGTCAGAAATTACCTGCCTGGGCTGCGGGATGAGGAGTAACTGAGGTTTTCTTCCAGCCCCCTGAGAATGCTTGACAAGTTCTGCCTTCACTGAAATGCACGCGAGCCACAAACACTGAGCATCCCTCAAAATCCAGCAACATCCCTCTGCATCTTCTGCAGCACAGCCAGTGCAGAGGGGCCTAGAGTGAAATCTTATGGGTTTATAATCCTAAATGCATTTGGGATTTTGCCTTCATTCTCCAAACACTGTCTCAAAAGCTCAGATGAAAGAATATGCAGAAACTCTCTCTTGTCTTGGCTGCCTTGATTATTTTAATCCAGTTGCATCTACCTCTATTATTTTAATTCTGTGCCATCTATATTTTTCCTAACTCCATAATCTCTGGAATTTTCTGAATCTTTTTCTGAACTGCTCCAGATACCTTTCTGCCTGCCTGGGCTGTCATTTATATATTAGCCCACCTTTAAGAGACTTTTCCTTGTTACCTGGCTGTGTAGCTATCATCATTGCATTATCCATAATGCTTCCTTTCCTCCAGACTTGCTGGAGTTCTGGTTGCTTCAGATTAAATACATAATATTTTCTTCTGTTATAGACTGTTTAGCAGAATTTTAAGTGCTAATACTGAAAGGCTTATTTTCATGGCCTTTATTTTCCCAATGATGCACTATAATCACCTTATCTTCACTTTGTTCCATTCCATTTTCTATATTATCTCCTTCTGTACTGTCCTACAGGAGGGTATAAAGAAGGCAAGAGCAGACAAGATGGATGCCTTCATAGTCCCAGGAACAATGAGGGGGAAATAGGTCAAAACTAGAGGATTCATCTTAGTTTTGTTACAACCAATAGGATACTTTTGCTCATGGCCTTCCCCTGGCATCACTCATTCTCTCCCGCTATGCGTTTTCTTCTCAATGTTACCTGTTATTCACCTGTTGGATCCAGGTTTTTAGGTACTTGGCAGCAGCAGTCCTAGGAATCAAAGACTTCTGGAACATCCTCCCTGGGATCCCATGGGAATTTACTGTGCTCTTCTTTGACACTGACCCAGCTGGTTCAGATTCTGCCGTTTCACCTCTGCCATTCACATACACAGTACAAGTCAGTCCCTTTGCACCACCAGTTCTATCAGTCAGAAATCAGGCAGGCAACTCTCCTTGGGCTCTTGTGTTGAAAGCACAATTGCCATTTGACAACAAAGCAGCTGTGTGCCTCACTGACTCCAAGCAAGAATTCCTCTTTACTTTCATTGTGTTGGATCTGAGTCCTTTTTTCTACCTCTCCGCTGCCAGTCCCCCACTGTGTAGGTAAAGGAACTGAAGGCAAAGTTCAAAATATTCATCAGTAGTTCTGACTGTCAGACACACAGAACAACCAAAGTTTGTCTGTTTTGATGGCACTCAAAAGGTCGAGTGACAGAAATACCCTGGCCTCGCTTGACTTCTGAAAGGACTGGCCTCACGTAAAGGGCTGACCCTTCCCGGAAGGGCAGGGCTGCAGTGCCCAGAAAATGACAGGTTATTATGTGATAAAACTGGAATGGGACTCCACCAGGCCTCTGCTGTGAAGCCACATGTATACATAAATATCACATCATGCATAGTAAAGATCAGATCCCAGGGTGGCTGGGTCTGGTACAGAGTGCTTTGGAAAGAGGTTTCCTGGCAGCAGTAGGCAGTATGTCCATGGATTAAAACTAGATTGTGCTTACACAGAAGCCTTTCACATCTCTGCCGTTGTACCTGTGTAAGGACGTTGCCTACACGGAGAGGAGGCTGAGAAGGAGGTGCTGTAGGATGTCAGGGCTTTGTGGAGCTGAGTGTGTAGCACCACCAGCATCAGCAGATCTTGCAAGTGGAGCCACCTGCTGTGAAATGCTCTGTGCTGGTTCCTCTCAGCTCAGAGCTGAGTTCTGTCCCAAGCCTGCCACAGCTGTCCCAGTCATGTTGTGAGCTCTTGTAGGATGGACAGTAGTGGGCTGGTCGCAAAGTCTTTCATATGGCTTTTCAGGGCTATCTAAGAGGTGTGGCTGCCAGTTTTGCACAGGCTCTTTTTCAAAATCATTCCTTACATCTTTTATTTGACTGATGGCTCAAAGCAGGACTGATCTGCAGTAAGTTCAAGATCCATTTTTAAACCCATCATTTCCATTAATGCCTCCTTTTTGCCTTTCAGATATGGCCATGCCCAGTTCCCTTCTGTGGGCTGTTGACATTTTTGGGAGGGTTTACACTCTCTCTACTGTTGGCCAGTACTGGGAGCTCTGCAAGGACACACAGCTGGAATTCAAACGGGTCTCTGCTGTCAAACAGTGCTGCTGGGGCATAGCCTGTGATCACCAAGTGTACACCTACGTGTTCTCGGGGGATGTTCCTATCAGATACCAGGAAGAGACCTATGAGAACCAGGTAAGACAAGCTATGGTACCACCCCACTCTTGGCACAAGGGGCTGGCAGCACATCCCTGCATCAGCTCTCTCGCCGTGTTTTCCTCACAGGAAGACTGATCAGTTTTATTTGTTTTCATTCATTACCTGAAGTTTCTGAAGAGTATATGTGTGCCAAATAGCAGGTTATTCTTTCAATATTTAAATTCCCAGAGGAGTTCTACTTCCCTGCTCTTAGCAAAAGCAATGCTGGTGTGAGCTGTTCTGTGTGAGCCAATTCAGACTGGAACATTCGCCCTTTTCACCAAGTGGTTTCCTCTCCTTAGTGACAAATACACAAATTCCTTAAGAAAATGCTCAGTGGAACTTCCAGGCAACGAAGATACATTGTCTTTTTATTTATCAAAGATATAATATCTTTTATTACTATTAAGAAAATGCTGGGGTTTAGTGTTTCAAATACTTCTGTAATAAAGGCATGAATTTCCATTAAAGTACCTTTCCAGCTTTTTTTGTATGGAAGTGTTAAGATGATCCTCCCTGGTGTACTTTAAAATAATGTCTTTAAAACAGTGTTTAAAGGAAATTTATCAATTTTTTTAAGTTAACCAGAAGTTACTTGAAAGAGAAAACTGAGCACATTTTCTTTCTAAGCATGTTTCTCTGGTTTCTAATGGACAATGGGATACATATAATTTGAGAAAAGACATTAACTTAGCTGCAAGGATAGAAATGTAACAAATTAATTTTATATATTATGTCATATTGATACAACTTTTCAGCCATTTAAAAGCATTCCTTTAATTTTGTAAACCTGTTCTTTAAAAATGCAAATCTTAAAATTTTATTTGTTATTTTTAAACTTTTGTTTTGCTTGCTCTAGGCTTTGAAAAATGGAAAACAAAATACTAGAAAGCACAAAAGGAAATATTCTACAAGAGCTAACAAGGACAAAATCAAACTCAAGTAGTTTACAGACAATGTGCAAAGCAACTAAGCCACATTCTTAGTAAAAGTAAATAATATTTCATTTAAAAATTATAGAAGAATTTTGAACCACTCATTTTCCACGTGCCCTAAAATGTAAGACAGTATTGCATGACATATTTTGCAAGTATTTCTATAGTATGTAAGAGTGGGGGGACGGAAATAAAAATGACAGCTGTATTGGTGAAAATCCTCATGTTATTTGTTCTGTAATTGATTCAAGCCAGATTAGGGAAAAAAAACCCTCTGGTGTGACAGAGATACAGGGGAGATTTGCTGATACAGTTATCCTGACACAGTTTCTGGCACAGAGGCAATGCTGTTTTTCTGGTGCAGACAAGATATTAATCATCTTTGTCTGAGGTGTAGATCAGGGATCCCAAGGCCATCTATACAGCATTACCTTAATGCTGCAGTGTCATGGGGCCATACATCACCAAAGCAAAAGGCACTGCTAGGAGTAACACATGCCATCAGATGTTCTCTTCATGTAGCAAAGAGGACTTGGCTGGGCCCAGCTCTGCAGTCAGCCCTTCTTTGAGACTTCACGCAGCTTCCCCCAAAGGCCATGTTAGGGAGGGGCTCGCAGAGGGAACGCTTTCTCATTCACCCCAGAAATTTATTCCTCTTCTACTGCAGAAAATAAGAAATGTGTCCACTGCAGATGTCCAGTGAGATGATGTGATCTCAAATAAAATGCTTTATTTATTATTTCTGGCAGCGCTGGAATCCAGTTGGTGGCTTTTGTGAGAAATTACTGCCCAGTGACCGCTGGCAGTGGAGTGATGTGAGCGGGCTAAAACATCAGCAGCTTGATAGTTTCACACTGCCTTCACCACACTGGGAGTGGGAGTCTGACTGGTATGTGGATGAAAATATTGGAGGGGAACCAACAGAGAAAGGGGTAGGTGAACAATACCAAAACCAGATCTATTCTGGGAATCCTTAATTTGTAAAATAAAAGGCACTTTTATAGAAGTGTAAAAGGTCTGTAAAGTAAAACTTCTCATGGATATTTCTTCCTGGGAAGTAGCTCAACTCTAATGCAACACAAGGAGGGATCTGGTTTGGAGGCTTTTGATGTCCATTGGAGCTTCTATAGAAGCTTTTTTCTTTTGATCAGGCCATGGAATGCTGGCAACTGAATGCCATTGTTATTTAAGATCTTTACTATGAAGCAAGTGAAATATTTTACTGTGTCTTGTTTATTCTGTGTGTATCATGCAGAGGAATTTGGGCATGATTCATCAATCATTCCTGGAATTAGCTGATCTGTTAATCAGGGCTCTCGAGACACACACAGTAACTTGTACTGTGATAGAATTGCTGTGAGTTATGATTTCAGGCTTTCCCTTGGTCCTGTTTTTCATACAAGAAATGCTCTGTTTGCAGGGCTGGACTTATGCCATAGACTTCCCCAGCACCTACACAAAGGATAAGAAATGGAATTCTTGTGTCCGACGCAGGCGGTGGATCAGATACAGGAGATACAAATCACGGGACGTTTGGGCCAAGGTTCTGGATACCTTTTAAATATTAAATAAACTGTTTTTCTGAGATAATCAATTATAGCTGCAGGGAAATTAATTTTTTATCACTTCTCTGTAGGCTGGATCTGGATTCCTTGACTTCCAGCTTGCTATTCTTGTAGCACAAATGGAAGGCTGGGAATTTTCATAGTAACCTGTGGTAATAAGGTGCCAAATCTCATGGTGATGCAATCGGAGATGGACGCTCAGCTCCTTTGCAAATTTCAGACCAACTTTTTAAGCTCCTTTGCTTGCTTGACACAGCACTCTCATTTGAGGTGGCACCTGCCTAGCATCTTTCACCAGCTGTGCCCTTTATCTGTACGAATAACTGTTCTTTAATAATTGTTATTGCATTCTAAGAACATACAAAAATTGTGATTTGTGATGTTTCAGCTTTCCAATTCTGTATGCACTGTTCTGTGAGTAAAAGTTCCCTTTAGGTAGGATGCAAAACACAGACTTCTTCCTGCTGCTCCAGCAGCATTTCCCTGCTCTGTGCCTGTAGCAGCCTTGAGTGAGAGGGAGAATCTCCATGCTCAGCCTCTTTAGGAAGTGATACAGAAACCAGTCTGCATGAAACAAGTTAGGCCACCAGTGCAGTGTCTCCTCTTCTCAATTTTCCCTCCCTTTGCTTCAGATCGTGTCCCATGATGATCCAGAGCAGCTGCCAGACCCGTTCAATGACATCTCCATTGGAGGGTGGGAAGTCACCGATGAGCCTCTCGGCCGCTTGTCAGTGTGGGCCGTTTCTCTACAAGGAAGGGTATGTGTGTGTCCCCTAGTTTTCTGATATAAATCACGAATGAAAAGGACATAAATACTTTTGAAGCAAGGCAGGTTTGTTACTGTCTTACGTTGGTAATGAAATATGCTGTTTGTGCATCTGGCAGAGGATGCTTTGGGGCTACATTATGTAACAATTTGTGTTGTACATGGAAGGGCTTAAGTATCTCATAGAGTTGCTGTTTTATGGAAGCCTTAAACCTCTATGAACAGATGAATCTTAAAAACTTGGGCTGAGTAATGTCTTATATCCTGAAAAATTGCCCAGAATGCTGACTATGGCACTGGTAACCAAGAGAAGAAGCCTTAAAACCTAGTAGAGATTCTTGCAAAGCATTGTGCTGGAGAGACAGGAAGGATTCAGGAATTTACAAAATTGTTTTCTAAGACTTACTGGTCAGAAAGTCACCTCCTGACTTGGCATCGTGGCATCCAGCTCTGAAATGTGGTCAGTTTATTTTCTCTTGAAAACTATGCATCTTTCTTTGTTGTTGTTGTTATTGGTTTTAGGCCTACGATAAGAGTTCTCTCCTCTCTTGCTCAATGCTGTAAAGATTTGACTCTTGCTTTCCTTCCTTCATCCTTACAGCATGTATCTGACATTTCTTTGTCTCCAGATATTTTCTAACCTGTGGTCTCACGGGGCAGTATGTAATACTTTTAACAGATAGCCTGAGCTTTCAGTCACTTGGCACTGCCTGGAGAGGCAAACAGTCCTGCTAAAGTGTTTAAAATAAAAGCCCTGTGCCTCATACTTTCTGGTAATACATGACAAGCATCCCAGTCTGCAGGCTTACTTGGCTGCCATTGTAAAATGCTTTCATTTCCACAAGTCATGAGAGAAATAAAGTATTTCTAAAAATGAGGATTTAACACTCAGCAGGGATGTTGTGGAGCACTCATGTGACACCACAGGATGCTTGCTATGTTTGACCTTCCTATTTTGACTGTGATCCATAGAGAAGTGCACAGTCCAAGACTGGCAAATGGCTGGATGCCACTGAAGGCTGCACAGAGAATGAAATTTTTCCCCATATTGTGGCAAGCTCTGTTCAGTGAAAGCGAGGTCAGGCTGTCAGCTAACAGGAACATTTTTGTGTTAATGTATTTGTTCATTCTTGGTTTATATAACATGCCCTGGAATGCACTGAAGTGGTTTAAATGTTGAAATAAACACACAACTTGTAGCAATAGGTTTCTGTTTTCTGTATCCAATCCAGATGCGATTCCATGATAAAAGCTGCTCTGTGGAACAACCTCCTCCCTTAGTACATAAGGAAATAGCTTCAGCTGCATAATCAACATAAATAATTACCTTAAAGGTCAGAGGGCCACATACGATGCAAGAAAATCCCGTTGTTAAAGGAGGACTGTTCTTTCAGTTTGTCTTTATGCTTCTCTCAATGGCTTCATTGTTTTAGTGATATTTTTCCTGGTTTTATTTGTGTTTTTTTAAAACTTGTCTAGGTATGGTACAGAGAAAATGTCTGCCATCACAATCCAGAAGGTTCCAAGTGGTCCTTAATCACCACTCCTGGTGAAGTTGTACAGATCAGCTGTGGGCCCTATGACCTCCTTTGGGCAACTCTTTGGGAAGGGCAAGCTATTGTGAGAGAAGGAATTGACAGGAATAACCCTCAAGGTAAAGTCCATTAAATTTATCTGGAGACCTCTTTGATTTGTATAGTGTTGAATAAGAAACTAACCTACAATGCCTTCTGGGTTTTGTTTCTTTCAGGAATTTCCTGGAGTGTTGTGGAGTCTCCAAGCTCTGAAAATGGGATTATGCACGTCTCTGTGGGTGTTGATGTGGTGTGGTGTGTGACAAAGGATAGAAAAGTAAGACGAGTCGTGATCTGCTTCTGCTTTTTTCGTCCCTCTTCCTTATCTGCTTTTCTCAAACAAGAGTGTTTGCACAGGAAGTGTTGGAGGCTGGGACTCTATTCCCATGGTCTGGGGAATTCTACTTTCCCTTACTGTTATGGAAATGTTCTGTGGTTTGTGATAGACATAGCTGAGTTCAATTTAAAAAAGACTTTCTGCTTTTCTCATGGAAGGAATTTTCTAAACCCAAGTCAGACTGATGTGGCAGGTGTGGGGAATGTTGATGGGGATGTAATAAGGGGTGTACTTTTAGGGGATTTTAAGCATCTAAGTGGAAGGGACTCTTGCCCAGTCTTGTTTCCACATGGGTTGAAGGTTCAGCAGCAGCAGGGGGAATATTTTCATCTACACTTTCCTGCAGGATGCTGGTTTTTTATCTTCTTACTGCAACTGTTCTCTCTTCATCAGCCTTTTATTGTAAGGGGTTTTTTTGCACTTACTGGGTGAGGTATGTGTTATGTGGATATGTGATTACTTTCTTACTGGGCTTTTAACTTAGAATCATAGAAAATCTCAGGTTGGAAGGGACCCATAAGGATCATCAAATCCAACTCCCTGCTCCTTCCAGGGAATCCTGAAAATCCTGAAGAATGTACTAGAGTGTTCTTGGGCAGATTGCAATCAAACCCCTTCATTCTGAATTCAAAACCATGCATGAACTCTGTGCATGTGTAGCAGTTGTGTTGATTTTCTCTGGTTTAATGAGTCACTGCTTGTCAGCTGAGCCATGGCAACAGACTGTGCCCAGCCTGCTTCATCTGCCAGATAAATCCACTATAATAATGCAGATAAGCTGGTGTGTTTCCTTCAGCTTTGCCACAGGACAGTCAAGTTTACTGATGTTATGGATTCAACCAATGACTTCTAAAGGAGTTAATTGTCACTATATGACTCTGTTGTACATACAGAGGGAAATTTTTCCAGGTACCCAGGTAAAACCTAAGGGGAGACAATTTAAGGAGCTGTACCACTAAAAAGATCCCTCTGACAGTTCCCTCTGTCAGCCCTGCTTCTAGGGTTTGAACACAAGAGCACTAGTTAGAAAGTAATTTGGAGTGATCAAAACCAGCCTATAGCTGATATGTAATAGAAAGCAGAGAAGCCAGCTCTGTCACAGAAAGTCTTCCAGTGGGCTCTTCTGCTTGTAGTTGGACACACAGTGTGGGTACTATTAAGAGAATTGCTTTATCTTTATCTGATAAAGAAAACGAGTCAAGGAAGTAATTGAATTCTTAAGACAATGCAGCAAGTCAGTGTTAGAGATTAAGACTAATCCTCTAAAGAAACTAAATTCCATCTGTCTGCCGCTAATGCAGAAGGAACAAAATTTAGACTTTCTACTGTTGTTGTTGTAGGTGTGGTTCAGAAGGGGAGTGAACTCACACAATCCTTGTGGGACAAGCTGGATTGAAATGGTTGGAGAAATGATGATGGTGACTGTAGGCTTAAATAACCAGGTAAGAGCTGCACACCAGCTGTGAGGATATTTACTTTCTACTTCCTACAGGCACTATTCACACATGGCAAGGACTGTCAGCAATACCAACAGGGCTGGCTGGACAAGAGGTCCATGGGCTTGAACTGCTAGGAAGGGAAGTGGGGCTGAATTCTGCAGAGAACAGTCAGCACGTGCCTGGTATGGCACAGGGAGGTGCAGACAGTTTTCTCTTGGTGGTATGGAATTTTGTCCTGCATCTGCAGTATCAGCATTAAGAATGATCACAGAAGGAAAATGCTGTGTCCAGCCATTTTTTGTGCTGAATTCTGCACCACTGCACCATTTTTGTAGCTGGTGTCTCCTGCATTCCAATCATTTCCTTCACCAAGCCCTTTCCCTCCCTAGGTCTGGGGAATTGGCTGCGACGACAGAGCGATTTATTTTCGTCAAGGGGTCACACCAAGTGAGCTCAGTGGGAAGACATGGAAGGCAATTGTGTCTGGCAGAGAGAGTGACAGATCTCAGACTGGCAGCTCAACAAGTCTGCTCAGGTACTGAGTGAAACACCTGTTCAAGACTTTGTACATCCAGAGTTCCAATGCTAGGAGATACTTTACACTCAAGTGGTACAGACAGAGAGGAGTGGGGAAGGTATCTCTAATAATTATGTGTGCCAAAAGGCATTTGCATTTTTTGCCATTAAAATTAACAATAAGCACCAGTTGTTGGACTCAGAGTAGAAACTGGAGCTCCCACGTTGGAATTCACTGCATATTTGCAGTAAAGCATGTTCCTCTGAGCTTCTCTATCTGGAACTAGTCCCTAATAAGAGAAAATGCTGTCTGTGAAATATCATGAAGGAGTGTCAACCCTTTCCTGGATTTCACTGTATGTTTCTTTTCCTAGAGAGATTAAATCAGTTACTCCCTGCTGGCCTCTGGGCTCTGCAAGACATGCCAATAGATCTGGGAGTGCTGCAGAAGCTGCTTGTTTCAGTCAGAGTGTGTGCTGAGAAGCCCTTTCTAGCTAAGACAAGTCATAAAGTTAATAATGGGCTCAGAATAATGATATTTGCTATTTCATATTCAGAAAATGTGATGTTGCTTCAACGTTTTCCTCAGAGTTGTAGGCAGCCAACACTACTGATGGTTTGAAAAGATCAGTGAAATTCCTTCCCGTGGTTCAGATTTACTGGACAGGTCTGCCAGATTTGTGTTGGACTCTTTCCCCTGATGGTAGAGTTGATCTTTAAAAAGAACTCTGTTGTTTCTCTGTGTGTCTGTGGTCTAAGGCGTGTGCTAATTAACAGTGCTTTGGATGATAGTTAATTAATTATCTATTTGTCCTTCAGTGCTGGCTGTTTCTTTACTGATGATATTCAGACGCAGACAAACGCGATCATTCAGGGTGATGCAGATCCTTCCTCTGATACAGAGCTCCCCAGCGTGCCCACGACCCCTGCCAGCACTCTGCCCATGGGAGCTGCAGCCAGCAGCACTGGGAACAGCACAGGCAGCCAGACAGAAATGTCTGCACATCTCCCTGTGGAGCCTCTGGACTCTGATCAAGGAGAAGCCACTGCTGCTTCAACGAGTAATGAGAAAGCTAATGCTGAAATGCATAAATCTGCTGCAAGCCCAAATCCTTCTGCAGAGCTGCAGTGGACAAACATTGACTTGAAGGAGGCCCAAAAGCAGCCAGTGCTCTCTGTCAGCAGCTTTGCAGACACATCCAGTCTGTCCTCCCTGGGTGTGTTCTCGGCGGGAGCTGAGGAGCAGTATGGAGCTGATGAGCACCCACTGTGGGCCTGGGTGTCTGGGGGAGGCTGCCTTGTAGATCTGCACAGCCCACTGAAGTGGTTCACTGCTCCATCAGGTACTATCCACTCACCACAGCAGACCCAAGTTCCCAACCCCAGTGCAATATGCTCTTTAGGAAAAATGTTTGTTTGGGTTTTTTGGAATGAAGCCATGGTGAAAAACTTCTGATAACCCATTTACTCCTATTGCAATTTATTAATAGGCTCCATGTCTGAGCACAGAGCTGCAGTGTTTAGCTGTAAAGCACCTTGGGCTTGAGATATGTAAATGTAAAAGTGATATTTGCTGAGTTTCATAAGAATTTTGTAAGATAGTCTGTGCTGGATCTACATCTCATTTTTAATTGTACTGAAACTGCAGCTTCTGGAAAAACTCCTATCAGTGAACAGTAACAGGGCGCAGTGAAAAGGGCTCTCTTGGGAGATGCAGATGCCACCAGTAAGTCACTCCTGCCATTCCTATTGAGACAGGGGTAATGGACAGAAGTTGCACAGAGGCATTGTGACTGTGAGCCCAGCTGATAACTGGGTGGCATTAGAATTTAGATTCTTGAAAGACAGTGGAATATAACCATATTTTCAAAATAAACCATGAATTGTGGCATCCCAGTATTTAACAACAATGTAACTCTAATGCATTGTATTACCTCATTATCTCGCACTTCAGTCACAAAATTCCCATTTTGCCAGGTTATGGCTTTGAAAGATTTTCCCCTGACTGTGTTCAAAGCTCCCTGGAGCTCACTGGGTTTGGTTCTGCTGCAGGTTTGTCCTCGTCTGTGCAGTCTCTGTCCCTGTCCATCACCCCAGCCCAGACCGCAGCGTGGCGGAAGCAGATTTTCCAGCAGCTCAGTGAAAGGACAAAGCGGGAACTGGAGAATTTCAGGCACTACGAACAGGCTATTGAGCAGGTAACCAGTGGGGCAGCTCTCTCTTGTCTTCTAAACACATCTGGGCATCAATAATACCCTTCTGACATACTGATTGGAACTTCCTGTCAGCTTTATATTCCTGCCCTTATTCCTGTCTATGACAGCTTTTCTGGATTATTACTGTCTGAGCTTCCTGTGGGAAATTAACAGCTTGTCAAACAAGGAACAGCAATCTTTCTTGAAAAACATTATCAGATAGTTTTGTATAAGAACAAACAAATTGGTCAGCATTATTTGAGTGCTCTGAAACCTCAAATCCTCAGGGAAATGTTTGCAGCAGCAGACATTGTATGAATTATTCCACCACAAGATGAGGCTTCTTAATTGAAACAGTGACTCAAGGAGGTGAACTTCCCTCTCTGTGGCCATTAAGAGACTAATTTAACTTGCCTAAATAAAACAATGATGCAAACGTCAATGGCAGCACTTAAATAGCAGTGCTTTTGTTTGATGTTCCCTTTGTTATGACTCCTTGGCTTTTTCAGATTCATTCACAGTTTCGGTTGCTTCATTGCTAATTGCCAAATGACATCTGGAATTCATTTTATTAAAAACACATGGAGCCCAGGGGCTTCATCAAGTTTATAAAGATTCTGTCAAAAGTCTTTAAACCCCAAACACATGTTGTGTTATAACAGGAGCACACTGAAGTCAATGCGTACCCATGTGCTCTGCATTCTTGCACAGGTCAAATGTAAAGAGGTAAAATACTGTTGCACATGTGCTATTACAGTGCTCTTCAATCCATTTTTGTGAGTCTTTTTGTCTTCAGGCTCCTGAATACACCAGAATACTCTGTGTCAGAATTAACGGATACACTACAGATAACCTTGAGCAGAGAGAACTTGTGGTAACAAAGAGCAGTATTTGGGAGAAAGAAAAAGAGTTATGCAGCTTCCTTATTGCTGTAAATTTGTGTTTGCCTTGTAGTCAGTTTGGGTTAAAACTGGAGCCTTGCAGTGGTGGAGGAACTGGAAGCCCCATAAATGGATGGATGTTCGAGTGGCCCTTGAGCAGTTCACGGGGAGCGATGGAATGCGAGACAGCATCCTGTTCATCTACTACATGTACCACGAGGAGAAAAAGGTGTGTGCAGCTTGAGACCCTCGAGAGGGCTACATCTGGGAGAGGAAAAGCTCTGAAGGGAAATCAGCTTTCTTAAAGGAGGCAAATTGTGGCACTCTAATGTTCTGAGTTTTGGGAGCCAATTCAAAGGGAGCCTCAGATACCAGCAAACCACAGGCTTTTCTGAGCTGCAGCTCTGTTAATGCTGTGTCAGAAATACCTCATCAGTAATACCCACATTGCTTAAACCATCAGTTCTGCACTAATGAGGAGTTCTTTTGGTAGTTCAAAATGTTCTCAATTGTGACGAAAGGGCCAGGCTTGGCTGGCCAGGGTCTCCACAAATAGGGTTAATGCCTAAGGGCAACAGGAATCAGAGGCAGTGCTGGGCTGGAAACTGAGCCCTGTTCCTTCTGTGCCAGGAATTGATTCTTTGCTATCCTTGGCATGAGTGCCTTGTTTGGAGTCCTGAGGTGCAAAAATGCTGGCTATGAGGAAGGGATATCTGAGTATGCCTTAGTCACAATTATTTTTTCTCTTTTCTTAGTACATCCATGTGTTCCTGAATGAAGTGACTATTATAGTTGAAGTGCTGAATGAAGCCAAACACTCCTTTGCACTCTACACACCTGAGAGGACGAAGCAGCGATGGCCAATCCGCCTGGCAGCTGCAACAGAGCAAGAAATGCACGACTGGGTAATTGTGGGAACCTTTCATTTCAAGCTGCAATATAACATAAAAAGCTAGTCTCTGAAATCTCAGCATTACATCTGCACCATCCAGGCTACTCATCTATTTTCAGAGTTTAGGTATTTGAAACATCTGATCAAACTTATTTAGGGGCACCTGAGGCTTCTTATGTCCTCTGGAGTTTGCACATGTTCTGGTGCTGCAGTTGTCCACAGCAAAAACAATATTATTCCTCACTCCCTTTCTATTTCTGGGTATAGATTAGGGCACAAATGAGTTAGGAGTTGAATTCAATCTGTTCTTCTGCACTGGCAGAAGAACCATTCTCTGTTGTCACTGTTGTAGTTTTACGTGCAGGCAGGCAGATACACACTGGAGCAAGGGAAAACCTGAAAGATGCTTCATACTGATCAGTTCCTGCAAACCACAATGGCTCCAGTGATTATGTAATAATTTTTAAACCAAGGAATTGTAGTGCCTTAGGGAAAAGGCTGCAGATTCACTTTGCTGATTTGCAAGAACACACAAAGGTAAAACTTTGTTTTACTGTACTGAGCATCCATATTGGAATTTTTGTTCTCACTGTAAATGGAAGCTGTTGGTTCTTTGCTTCTTGTTTTGTAGCTGTCTTTGCTGACCATGTCCTGCTGTGAGAGCAGACGGATTCAGGGCCCTCCTTCTCACCATGCCATTTGGTCAGTTACTTGTAAAGGAGACATCTTTGTCAGTGAGCCAAGTCCTGAGCTGGAGGCTGGACCACAGCTGATGCCCTGTGATCAAATGTAAGAGGTTTCAGAGGCTGTTCTTTCTGCATGGGATGCCATCCAGCAAAGACTGTCCTTCCTGTCAATTCAGTGGCTTTGATGGTCTGCTGGAGTGAATAGTTCACTGCAGAATCTGCCAGTGACAGGGTTAATGGCTGCCTTCATATTCATCACAGCATGTGAAGAAACAATATTTTAATTCTTAGATGCTGGAGCTATTCTTGTGACTTCAAAAGCCTTTCTCAAATCCTGGCGATTTCAAAAGCCCTTCTCATTGAGATCTCATTTTTTGTGATTGCATCTTTAATATCATAACTACTTAAGAGAAAGCCTAGAGTAAAAGTAAACCAAATCACTGCAATTGGAATGTAATTGGAGCTTTCAGCTTTAACTGAGTCAGAAATCTGAAATCCTCAGTCCTCCACAGAAACTGCAGTCCAGGAGCAGCTCCTTTACAGTTTCTATTACACCTGTGCCAATATGGTGCTGCAAACAATACCATCTGCGTTTAGTAGTTGATCTGAGGGAAATGCTCTCAACTGGCAACTGCCTTCACATACAGGTTGCCCAGTGGTTGAACAAGTGAGCATATAAAGTTGCCTGTCCTGAGGCTTGTTGAGCTGTAGGAGGAGAAAGCACATTCCCCATGGGCGTGGTGTGGGGTAAAACAGAGTGCTCTCTCGGGCAGGTTTTGGCGCCAGGTTGGGGGTCACCTCCGGCTGGTGGAGTGCAACAACCGCGGCGTGGTGTGGGGCATCGGCTACGACCACACGGCCTGGGTGCACAGCGGGGGATACGGAGGTGGCTTCATCCAAGGTATGGCCTGGGGTGCCCTGTGTGCTCCTTCCTCACTGACCTGCCCCAGCGGCTCAGCCGGCCAGGCTGTTCCTGCTGCCTTCCTGCAGCCTCACACTTGGGCTGGGCAGTGAACGGGCCACTAAGGAGCAGTTGGCATTGCAGTTTTGTATTTTCAGCTGAAGAGAGAAACACAATGATCAGCAATATTGCTGCTGGAATTTAAAATGTAGTGTCTTGGAATTTAAAATGTAATGTCTTTAAGCTTTAGCTTTATTCTAATCCAAATTACTTATTTCTCACAGGACTGGCCAGCAGTGCTGATAACATTTATACACAGTCAGATGTGAAATGTGTTTACATCTATGAGAACCAACGGTGGAACCCAGTCACTGGATACAGCAGCAGGTGATTAACTCGATTGTATTTATGTTCTGTAATATTACTGCTGTCAAATGAAACAAGGGGTTTGTTCCAGCTTTTTGGCAGAGTTATTGCAGTTATTCCATTTCAGTCTCCTCCAACATTTAAAGTTAACCTGAGTCGGAAGGAGCAGTGTTTCCCAATTTTCTAATTTGTAATTAACCGTTCAAAATGCATTTTTGGCAAAAACACCACAGATTTGTGCTTTGTGATTGCACAAACTGTGCCTACTTGCAATATCTTTTACTATTAAGGCCACACAGGAAAGTTATTAGGATCCATATATTCATACATACTCTGCTAAATACACTGGGTCCTTGAATAGTATGTTTGAACAAAAGTATTGAAAATATATATTCACATATATGGATATCTATGCCAGGGAAACTCAGGATTCACCTGCCAATTTAAACAGTAGTCAGGAATGTCACTCTACAGAGAAAGCTCACATGGTCCTCAAGTTTGGTGTGACTGGAAGCAATTGTGCAGATTCTTTCCCACTATCCTCATCACTCACACAATATTTCTATACACAGAGATTAATTAGTCAACAGAGTACTTTGTGTATGAAAGTAGGAAGTGCTACAAACAGGCTTTTATTCCCCAGCCTTTTAAATTCTCTGTTGTAAATGGCCTTGCATTCCTTGTCTGCTGTTCCACCACAGAGGGCTGCCCACAGACAGATACATGTGGAGTGATGCATCTGGCCTGCAGGAATGTACAAAGATCAACACCAAGCCTCCTTCTCCACAGTGGTCATGGGTAAATTTTGTCTGAAAGTGTTTTTACTAAGAAGGCAAAGCTTAGCAAGTGGGATACAAGACTTGAGTTCAAGCAACCCAGACTTTCTTCCTGGATTGGTTGTAACATTTAACCTTGTTTTCCCCATTTCATTAGCAATAATCTTTCATAGTCAAAGAAACATTAAACATTGAGTGGGGTTCTTTGTTTAGCGGGACTCAGACTGACCCTTTCCAGCTGAATTAAAAAGACCCGGGAACCTCTATTGGAAGGTTTCTAGCAAGTCATTGCATTCAAAAGGTGTAGGGAAATAGTGGAAGAGGTTATTGTTATTATACAGTGGGTGTTGATTGTGCTTGTTGCCGTGTCCTCCTGACCACAGGTGTCGGACTGGTACATTGACTTCAGCACGTCGGGCGGGACGGACCGGGAGGGCTGGCAGTATGCAGCAGACTTCCCAGCGTAAGGAAACTCCTCCTCCTCCCAAATGCCACACCTAAGTCCTCATTTCATCATTTGCTGCCTTGCACATTAACTGTGCTCTGACAGGGCCACAACACTGCCTTGATTTGTCCCTTTTTCTGGGGACACTGGTATTTGCTGGGGACAGTGGTTAGGCAGCAAGGTGAACATAGCAAATTATTGTTTCAAGTATTTTTAAGTCAGCAGGTGTGTCTGGTGGGCAGATATAGGCACTGCTCCCAGGCTGCCAAGGACATTGGAGATGTTCTGACACCCTCATGAACACCTATTTAAATCTGTTTTGGTAGGTCCTACCATGGTCACAAGACAATGAAAGACTTTGTCCGACGGAGGCGCTGGGCAAGGTGAGGAACTAAGATACATTGCAGGTTTTGAGCTCAAATGCCAACTGCTCACTACAAGTCTCTCTTAGTTATGAGGGGAAGAGTCTGTCATAGTAGAATCTAACATAATTTCCCTAATAGACAGCACTATTTGTTGCAGTTTTCACAGAAAAAATGTACAAATTCTCAGCATGACCAACCAAGTCTTTAATTTAGAGCTACCTTACCTGTGCCTACCTCAGGATGCTATAAGTAACACAAGTTGCAGACTTCTTGGGTGGTCTTGGTTTTACAAAGCAACTTTAAAAAAAAAACAAAAAAAACCCAAAAAACAAATGTTGAGAAATCTGTAATAGTTCAAAATTCAAAACCTGATGCAAGACATGATTGTTTGTTAAAAACCTCTTTCAAATTAAAAATACTATTAGTTAATGAAAAGTACTACTTAATGAAAAGACTTCAGGACTGGAAGTCAACAACGGACTGGGAAACAAATGCAGTTATAGAAAGTACGTACTTGTGACAGGCTTGGGTTTTCTCTGCTTCAGAAAATGTAAGATAGTCACCAACGGGCCATGGCTGGAAGTGCCTCCTGTTACCCTGTGGGACATCTCCATCATTCCCAGCTCAGATGCAGATGATGAAGAAGCAGTAGCACTGTGGGCAATCAGTGACAAAGGAGACGTGCTGTGCAGGCTTGGAGTGACACAGCAAAACCCAGCTGTAAGGCTCCCTGTTTGTTCTTCCATCTTCTTATGGAGCATTTTACTTTCTGCACTGATGGCTTAGTTCCTCTGGAGAACTTGAATACTGTGTCTGGAATCTGAAGCCCCATATCAGTTGTTTTTTGTGAGACTATCATTCTGTGTAATCAAAATCAAGGGATTATTAAAAAAAAGCCAAGAAAGATCCAGTCCAGCTGTTCAGAGACATGTAGGTGCCTAAAATCCAGTGATTCAAACAGAAAAGGCCCTGCTATTGTTCAGCTTAGCTATTTTCAAAGAGTTGTGTATCCAAATATCTTTGGGGATCAGCAACCTTGTTTCTGTTGAGTTGTAAAGTTATGTAAGAATTATTCTCTATAATATTCTTCACTATATTGAGGGGGTTTTCCCATTTGATAATAATCAGTGATATTCTGTCCTGGAGTTTTTAATCAGTGCTTCACAATTCATCTTCCATGATTTCTTAGGGAGTGTCCTGGCTGCACGTGGGAACAGATCAGCCCTTCATTTCCATCTCAATTGGAGCATTTTACCAAGTGTGGGCTATTGCCAGAGATGGTTCTGCCTTCTACAGGGGCTCTGTGTCTCCAAATAAACCTGCAGGTAAGTCCTTGTACTTTATCTTTTACTGCACTGCCATGTCTGAGAAAGACCAATGTGTTTCTCAGAGGCTTTCCCATAATTGTGCAAGACAGTGCATGCAAACAATATGATAATTATAGCAGTTAATCTGCCCTTCACTTGTGTGATTTGAAGTGTTTGTTTGTAAAACGAAGCTTGCAAAAATATATGAAGTGTAATATTCACAGCTTTCTTGCATAGAAATGGATTTCAACTACAGGCATTTTCAAGACTTCTCATGCATAATTCTGTTTTCTTAATGTGTAACTCAAACATTTCTGACCTGTAGGTGACTGTTGGTACCATATTCCTTCACCTCAAAAACAAAAGCTAAAGCAAGTCTCAGTAGGACGAACGTCCGTGTTTGTCTTGGATACAAATGGTAAGGATTTAAAAAAATTCTTAGTTAAAAAATACACCAGTATATACTGTGATTTTAAAGGAGAGGCTAAGTTAGAGCTGGACAGATGATTACCTGTGCTCCACGAGCAGGAATATTTCTTGTTGAAAGATCTGGAGTAGCAGTGCACTGAAGTGCTGCTTCTGAAGCCTTGGTGTTGGTCATACCTGAGAGTGCCCTGGGTAACAACAATCCAGCATCTGTGCTCTTCCTGGGGGGAAGACACAGGGGATTTGCATGGCAGGATTTCACCTGCAACCTGAATGTACAGAACAAGTACTTGGCTGTTGCAAAACCCAGAAACAGCCCCATCACTGCAAGGTAAATTATGAAGCACCTTTTTAAAAGAAACAAGCCTTTAACACCAGAGACCTTCATCTCATTTGCTTTTCTGGTGCTCCTTATATGAACGTTTTTCCCCAAGAAATTTTACAGAGCAGTATTTGCTGGTTTTCAGCAAGGTTATAAAGCATAACTTTAGAAATACAAATTCTGAAGTAGGAAGGTCATTGTCCATCACTGTCACCCATTAGCCAAAACCATTATGCATTTCCCCAGAGCACAGGAAGAATTACCTGCTGATCTGCTGTGTTGTTGGCAGCACTTTACCCAAACAGGCCCCCTGAGCTCTAAATAAGCAGCACTGTTTATTTTCCAGGCAATCTTTGGTACAGGCAGGGAATCACACCGAGCTACCCTCAGGGATCTGCCTGGGATCACGTGTCAAATAATATCCGCAAGATGTCTGTGGGGCCGCTGGACCAGGTGTGTATGAAGCTGCCTTGGATCTCATTCGTTTGTGAAAAATTATGCAGAACGTATTTTAGGAATTAATGTTCCTCTGCATTATTTTTGTTTAACTTTATTCCACAAAGTGTTGGTCTAAATGCTGGAATCCTGATAGCAAGACAAAAAGTTGTACCAATGGAATAAGATACCCTTTGGTGTAAAAAGCCTCATTAGGGTTTTTTTTAACAAGGCTTTTTATATTATAATTTATATTTAATCTCTTTCCTGCCAAGTCTTATCTGGCAGTGTTTTAATTCTAAAACTGCTCTGTAGTTTGTTTGGGTGTCTCTCTGCCTAAATTAGAGCAGTTTTGGCCTATTGAAGATTAAGACTGATTTCTAAGAGTGGCCAAACAGATTTTTCACACCTGGGAAGAGCAGCACATTTTATTGCCTCTCTTTGCTTTCTTGAGCTCTGGGTGATTGCTGACAAAGTGCAGGGAAGTCACAGTCTGAGCTGTGGGACAGTCTGCCATCGCACTGGTGTCCAGCCCATGGAACCTAAAGGCCTCTCATGGGACTATGGCATTGGGGTAAGTGCTGGGGACATGACACCACTTAAAAACTGTACATCCAAATGTCCATGGGCAGCCAGAGAAAGGAAAGTGCCATCCTGCCCAGCTGGTGAGTGCTGGAAAGCTCATATGTACCTGCAGGAGACTGACATTTGTTCTTCAGTCTTAGGCTCCCTTTTTAAGTTAATATAATGGGTTGTGCAGTTATAGCTGGGCAGTTGTTTATTTGCATTTGATAAGTATTCATTTTAAATAGGTAATTTAAAATTAAAATGGTAAAAATAGTAGAGTAAATGCCATTTAAAAAAAAAAAAGTGGATTCCTTGCTGGACTGCACACGATTATTCCTCATTGTTGTATCCTGAATTACTCTCAGTGTTTTGAGAAAGGCTATTTTAAGGCTTTGCCCCCTTTAAGCTGGTGGAAAACCCACAGTGGCTCTGTTATAAACACCTGACCCTACTAATCTCAACTCCCTGTAGTAAAACCACTCCTCACGTTTCCTACCTCTATAGCTCCCTGCCAGGGAGCTCTGTTGTGTTTTGTTTCATGTTGCAAGGAGCCTTTTTTCTGATTCCTCATGAATGCCTGGAACAAAACTGGCAGGGTGATGTCTCTCCATTTGAATTCCTGTATCGCTCTGTCTCAGGGTGGCTGGGAGCACATCACAGTCAGGGGAAACGCCACAGAAGCAGCTCGGGTTGCTGGCCACGACACCTCCGAGGAGAACCTTGCAGGGTCAAAGGATGGAGAAGATGAGGAGAGCAAGGGGAAAACAGAACACTCTAAAACCCCTCTGATGGTCAGTGAGAGTCAAGAATTGGGCAGAAATGCTGTTAATTGTTAAGTTGTCGCCATCCACATGTTGCAAGCAAGCAGTAGTCTATGTAAGTTAAAAAGAAACTAAATGTCTATTGCTTGGAGAGAAACACATGACCTTTTTGTGCTACTAATATATCTGACAGGACTGGACTTTGCAATGGGGTATTTTAAGTACTGAATTCTTTACATCATGCGTAAAATGTGACTTGATAGAGCTCATAGTTTTGTCAAAGCAGGCAAGGTTTTTTAACCACAATGTATTTCTGACCCTTTACCATAGCTGCTACACACCATACAAATGTGAATATCTGTGCAGATGATCATTTACTTCTTTTTTTTTTAACATTACAGTTCCCTACATTTCTCTCACATTCTGTTCTTCAGATTCATATTTGAGCACAGATGATGTTGTATCTATTTAAATGAAGGCAAACATGTCTGTTAGGACAAGATTTGTATGTGCTCCTGGGGGTATTCTGTGTGTAAGAAAGGAGTTTGGGTCATGCTGTTCTTGTTCCCATCAGTAAAATCAAATTCTGCACAACTCAGCTTAGCGTGCAGTTACCAGGAAGGGCTAGTGTTTGCTGTCTTTGCTCACAGTGAGCAATATTCCACTCAAGAAGTGGAAGCACTGGTTTCAGCAGGGCTGTGGAGAGAGCACAGCCCTGCTCAGTGTGACTCAGCAGTGACATCTGTTCTAAACTGTCAGTCCAAGTCGGGGTAAATGATGTTTTGTCTTCATCTTAACTGGAACTGTGATAACTGGGGTGTAGCGATCCCGCCCTTTGGGGATGGAAAGTTGTGTTTCAGATCATTGCAAATTATGCTTTCACAGTGTAAAAGTGAAGAGAAGGTCTTAAATTCTGACTTGACAGTGGTAGGAACGCAAAAAGACTTTACTGGTATCAGTGGAGTTTGCCAATGGAGCACTGATGTGGGTTCAGAATGAAGCTCTGCTCTTTGGTTTTAGAAAGTGACTTATTCATCCCTTTTTCCAAGAAACCACTTTCTGTTCTCAGAAAAAGCTTTTTTTCCCTGACTGGCTTATACTAATTGGAGAGTTTACATTCAGTTTTCCTCTGTGTGTGTGATTGTATATTGAGTTATTTTTATATGATGAACAGTTTGGTGTGGTCTCAGTACTGTATTTGTAGATGTGTGCACGTATTTAAGGAATATATTTGGTATTTAATGCCAAGGAAAGCACTGTTTCCAAGTCCAAATGTGAATGAAGATTGAAGATGCTTTACTGTTTCAAAAGAACCTGTTGATCTTTCCAGTATGTGGGTAGAGATTTCTGGTTTCTACATGCATTGTGGGAGAATCATAAATAACATGTTTGCATTAATTACCATGATAGGTTTTGCATAACTTGCACAGTATCTTGTCCAAATAAATAACTTTATTACATGTATTTTTAGAGAATTCTTAGGATTGTATTTTCTCTGCATTGTATCAAAAGATTTTTCCTTTTAATAGTCAGTGTTTACATATCCAACAATCAACCTGATTGCATACAATAAGCTTGATAATGTACCTTTGCATTTCTCCCTATGTTGCCAAGTTTCACTTACTTTACTGTAAAAAACTGGGTTTAAATGAAAAAAAAAAGATAAATTATAAGTTGGTTATGCTTGAGTACTAAGTATTTGCCTTCTAAAACCGTTATTTAGAAAATTATTTAATATAAAATATGTCATTGTTGTGGCTAGTTAAAATAAGGAAAAGTGACTTTAAATTAAAGCAATTTTGAAAATAAAAGTAATTTATCAGAAAAAAAAAGCTTCTTACAAAATCCCTTTTGGCATCTCCAAGACCTCAACACCTTGTAGCAAAATACCATTATGGAAGTAGCAGCTGTAATTCCATTAAAACTCCTGTGTCCAGAGTCTGGCTGTCCATCAGGGCAGGGGGAACCTTCCCCTGCCTCCTGTTTGCACTGCCTGCAGGGAGAGAAATGAGCGAGAACAGCCGACATCTCCAACTTGGAGAGACACTGAGAGGAACCAGGGAAAGGAAAGGCCTTGGTGGCACTGATTTCTCCCATTACAGTCAGAGTATAAATACAAGGACTGATTTACCAGCACAGGGCAGCTGTAGAATGAGTAAGATTCAGCACTGCAAGGGCAAGTGAAACCTGTAAGAGACTCAGCAACACTTCCACTAACACCTGAGTGTGAGAAGGGCTTAATCACATCTATTTTAGTGTGGAAACAGTTCAAAAACTAAGAAAGTGCCAAGTTGAAGCAGGATCCAAATAATTTCTCCACTAAGGCAACCACACATAAACCCTTGTGTTGTTCTACATCACAGCTGTGGATTGCTGTGGTGGAGAAAAACAATTCACATCCCTGAGCAACCTGTCCAGGAAGCCTCAGCTTGTAGCCTGAGTGAACTCCTCATGGTGTCAGCTGTGCTGGGGCAAAACAAGAAACACGTTACATACTCCACCATGCAGCACAACCCTTGATGGATCCAATAAATCCCTCCTCAGCTATCTTTTCTCCTTGGATAGCCCCACTTTGCAGGAAGAAGGGCCATACCACAAACTATTACCAACCCCAGTGATGCATGAGATGCCAAATTTCACCTCTGCTCTCACACCACAGAGCACACAGGAACTCCACAGGCACCACAGTTCCAACTGAGGCCACTCCACCTTCGGGTGTGAAAATACAAGAGGAAATGAGAGCTTCTTAGTGACATAAACCTTTTTATCATAAGACGGGAAATGGCAGGGGGGGTGTGAAAGAAAGCTCACTTTCATTTTTGAAGAGTTTCTGCATTTATTGTTTTAGAATAGCAGGATCTAACACTAACCCAGAAAGAACCTGATCACATCACAGGCTTCATTAGCAAATAATTTAAAATGGCTAGGTCATGTCTAACTTAAGACTATTCTAAAGTATTTTTATCATTGTTTTGGCAAAAATAAGTAATTTGTCCCTTATTTATTATTTGTATTATAATGGCACCCAGACATCCACGAAAGAAAATCTTCATGAGGCCAGATGGTCTGGAAACACAGACCAGAAGTGTCCTGTCTAGAGAGTTAACAGTCTAAGAAAGCTTTGAGATGTTTACATCAGCAAATATTTTAGAAGTTTTTATGCTTTGCAAGGTTCAAAATTATCACAGTAGATCAATAAAAGATAAATATCAAGATAAATATTCAGATTTGGTGACCCATTTCCCAGAGGTGCCATCTCAGTCATCAAGTTAATCAAACGTCATCATCAATTTTAATTTCCTGAAGGGTTGGTGAGTGAGCTACAGCCAAGACTCTCAACTGGTTTCAACAAACTCAGGTGACACAAACCTGAAAGGCTCAACTCACATCCTTCCAAGGAGGGAAATTTTCAGAAGTTACTAAATCATTACCTTCAAGTCAGCTCCAGTGTAACAGAATAGGTTTCCAGGCCCTGGCAAACCACACAAATACTTTCATTCTGCTCTAAAATAAATTCTTATAGTTTAAGGTAACTTTTGAATGTGCCATATAAGCTATAGCCATGAATATTGCCTGTTTGTCTTTTTAAGAAAAAAAATAGGGGAGAGCTGGAGGCAAAAAATAATCTCTTAAAACCTCTCTGTACTGACATGTATTATGATGTAAGAAGGAAAAATAACGACGGTAGCAGCTAACTGTAGGTGTTTTGGCTGAAGCTATGAATCTACATGGAACATTTTTGTAGATGCTCCTCATGGTCATCCTCCCCGTATTGCTGTTGATAATGTTGGTACAGTTTGGACCCCCAGGTTCCCCCCATCCCTTCTGCTGCTGGAAAGTGTCCATTGGACATATTGAGTATAATGGAGGTCAAGGACTTAATGTAGTTTTTGGCCAGTGTGAGGGTCTCTATTTTGGACAGTTTGTTCTCAGCTCTCACGTGAGGGATCACCTCGCGCAGAGCCTGGAAGGCGTTGTTGAGCTTGTGCATCCTCTGCCTCTCGCGCTCGTTGCTTTCCAGTCTCCTCAAATGCCTGTCCTTGGTGCTCCAAGGACGCTTGGCTCTGGCTGGACTCATCTTGCTGCTCTCCTTGTTTCCCCCATTCCTCTTTTCTCTGCGTCGCAAACATTTCACCAGTTCTTTTTTCCTCACTGCTGACTCCTCAGAAAATGCTTCTTTGTCAACAGTTTGCCTTTGCTTCTTTCCTTTGGTTTTAGTCTTCATGATGTGTTGGATGTGCTGATATTAAGCACCAGTATGCTGTAAAAACATGACACCAGTACTTTCAAGTGTTGCACAGTTCCCTGCTGAACAAATGATCTGATGCAGGTTGGTTTGATGTATTTGTTTACTTGTTCACTACTGGAAAACCGTCACTTGCTCTCAGTTCAGTGATGTTTGTTTTAGAGTTGTGAATGTTATTACTCAAGCTGACCTGTACAGATGAACAGAGAAGAAAATCCTTCTTTAGAGAGCAGATCCTCCTTCAGCTGGAAGGAAGGAGCTACAGAGGGAGCAGAAGTCAAGTGCACTGAACCACAGAAACAAAGATGCAGGGCCTCAAACTAAAGAGATTGCTCTTTTCTCACTGTACATAACACAAAATGGTCTCCGAGCTGATCCAGTCTTCCTGTAGGAAAGTGACCCACAACTCAAAAAACATGTGGAGTACAATGGTCAATTAGGTTTGATAACATGTGGCCTGTTTTTTGATCTCATGCTCCTGTTGTGTCCCAGCTCCTCATTACCCCACTGTAACAAAACCATACAAAACTTCATTGTACATAGGCAGGCTTATGTGGGGGTATGAGACAGAACCCTCAGGCTCTTATTTGAAGTAATTTGAAATCCTGGTAATTGTTTTTTGTGGCAACAGCTTTCCATGGTATTTATGAGCAGTCCACTAGAGGGAAACATGGCACAGTCAGTCCTGGAGAAGCTCAGAACCAGCCACGTGTTTTCAGCTGCAGCATTTCTGTGCTCTGGGCTAGTCCCCACCACACACACAGAAAAAAGGACTCCTCTCTTCCTACACTAATCCATTAACAGCAGGGCTTAACTGCAGCTCCTGCCCCAGATCAACAGCAGCAGGGCAGCTTATTTTCCAGGTTATCCAAGAAGACACAGCAATGCTCCTTCTCCCATATTAGCAAGGCAGATGACAGCACTGATATTTTACCCTCCCTCAGCCCAGATTCTGTGCCCACACTACATCTGAAGACAAAAGCCTCACAGCAACCCTGCCTCCAACACCAACCATCAGTGTTACTGAGAGACATTCCCAAAATGTTCCTTCCATGGCCTTACAATTGATGTAGTCAGAGAAAGGTTGGGTCTAAACAAAATATATTTTTGTACCAATACTATTATGTAGGAGCAGTTTGAGAATTGGGGAGCCAATAAAAGAATAAAAGAAGAAGCAAAACCTTGGCCCAGGTGCATGAGTGTCCCAGTATGGGACATCACCCTCGGCTGGAGCAGGTGGTGGCAGTTCCTGGCTGTGTGTGGTGAGCATCACTTCCTCTCTCATTTCTTGTTTCTCCAGAGCCACGTTCAGCTGCTGGGCAGGCAGGGACTCAGTTCTCTGCCTGGGGGGGCATCCTGGCCATCTCCAGGGTCTTTACTACCAGGGAGGCAGCTTCACAAAACGTGACAGGAGCTCACAAAGCAGCTGGGTCAGGGTGGCAACCAGGGGATGAATGCTGAGAAAAAACACCAAGCAGCTCTGCTGTGGGAGCACAAAAGAAATGCTGGAGACACGTGGGTCTTTTCAGCGAGAAAACGGGACAAAAGGCAAGCACTGGGGTTGTTCTGGACTCTTTGTGTACCTCACAAAAGGCACAACTGCAGGACAACACAAAGCAGGGAGAGCTGCTGTTTGGAAGGAAAACAGCCCACAGGCCTTGGTGAAGAGGAGGTTCATGGAAGCAGCCAGGAGAGAAAGCTGGAAGGAAACCCAAGAGGAAGGGAACCAGCAAACTGTGGGAACAAAGTAGTCTTTAAAACTGCAGGCTGGGCAAAAGCAGCTGGGATATGATGGGATGAGAAGGTGCCCAGCTGGCTGAGGTCTGCTTTCAGACTGCTGCACGCTGCTGTAACCCTGAGAAGAGAGCTCACAGACCCACAGCTCGGCTGCTGAGACCCCCAGGGGGTGGTACAGGTGTGCAAGGAGGAAACAGACTGAGAGGGGTCAGGAGCGAGAGACTGGGGTGGTCAAGAGAAACCAAAGAGAGAGCAGCCCAATACCAACACATTTTCCACCCTCTGCAGCCGTCTGTCAGGGCTGGCATCCCTCCTCTGTGACTTACCCCTGCACCAGCTGCAGACACGGTGCCTAAGGCCCACGGGCAACACAGCACAGAGCCGGGGGGGCGACACGGAGGGAAGGCTCCGTGACCTCTGGCCGAGGCAGGGCGTGCCAGCAGGAGCCTGCGGGGGAACCAGGCCGTGTGGCCGGGGGGAGCCGCAGGGGCGGCGGGGCAGCGCTGACACAGCCCCGAGCCCCGCAGGCTGAGCCTGCCGCAGGTGCCGGACACGTCGCTTTAGCGGTGGGGGCGGGCCGGAGGGAGGGAGCTCCGGGAGGCACCGGGCAGGGACACCGGGCAGGGACACCCCCCACCACCCCGGGGGGCTGTGCCTGCCCCTGCCCGCCTTTGGGACGGTCACATGGCAGGGCAGGCAGCACCGCAGCGGTGTGTGTGTCACCGAGGGACACCGAGTGACAGCACTGTCACCACAGCAGGGCTCAGTCCGGTACCTTTGTCCTTTGGAGAGGACAAAGCCTGTGCCGGCTCCGTTCTGCCAAGGGCTGTGCAGGCTGTCACAGCACCGTGGGACACCGGCCCACAGACACGGCGCTGCCACCCCTGGCAAGGAGGCTGCTGCTGCTGCTAAGGATTGCAAGTTCTCATATTCTTCAATAATAGGTTCTGTGTAAGATGACCAATCTAGTGTCATGGGATCTTTTACATCTGTGCTCATTAATGACCGCTGCCTTAGTCGAGTTTCAGCCCAGTAGTTATATTTTACCTAATGAAGTGAAGTCATCTTGCTATCAGTTTCTCATTCCCAGCTCTCTGCAGCTGCCAGGACTCAACACCTGCGATGGGATGGGACGTGGGGGCTCCCAGCACAGCCTCATCCCCAACAATGGGGAACAGGGAAAACCAGCACAGTGGGATGGGATGTGGGGGCTCCCAGCACAGCCTCATCCCCAACAATGGGGAACAGGGAAAACCAGCACGCTCCTCTTGCCTCAGCGAGTGCCAGGCTGAAACAGTCTCAATCCCATGTGAAAGAAGCTCCCAATACACACAAGGACTACATTTACCTGCTGCCCTTTGGTCCATTCAGCACATGCACTTAGCTTGTAAAAAACCAAGAATTTCTTCTAGAAGGAAATTCAGTGAATACAGAGAAAACATCATTAACCTGTTTTCTGAAGAGCACATACAAATTCTGAAATCTGTACTCTTCCTACAGATGCTTAATTCTATGATTCAAAGCAATATTCAGTGTTTAGAGTTACACTGTATTTCAATTATTGCTTCTCTACTGACTGTACACACGTTACCTGAAGTTCTCACAAGGCTCATACTGGAGGAAATTAAAGGTGACTATGCTATTTAGTGTAGACTCATCTGCTGGCACTGTGGCTTGGAACTTTTGGTACTTTCTCAACCTCTGGACACTAATAAATGTATCTTACAGTGGAACTACACTGTGGACCTGATCCATTGCTGACATCTGTTTAAAAATGAACAAACAGACAAAGAGATTATAAATATATAACTGTATTTTATTTTTAATATTAAATATTTTTAAATTACAAGCAGTTTCTTGAATCACACTATGCATGATAATCAATATACAGTAGAAATTACAATTTAAAAATGTACACAATTTAAAGACATTTTGACCTGAAATTTCATTAACTATGATATATTGCCATAAACCTCATACCTGTATTAAATTACAATAGGAAAACCTCATACCTATGATTTTGTTACATAGCTTCTCATTTACAAATAGAATTAAACATTATATATACACACACATCAGTACCATTTATCATTTAAGTTACACCTACATCTGTGCAAGTTCAAACAATTTCATAAACAAAACTAACTGTAAGTCATATTCAAGTTTCTGAAAAACAGGCTGCTGGTATTACAAATACTTATTTTCAATAAGTTTATATGATGTTTGACTCTCCTCTAGATTTCTTCCCATTTTGTACCAAAACCATTAACATACAAGGATATTTCTGTATGACTTAAAGCTGAAGTAATTTTGTACACTCCATTCTTATTTAAGGCTATTTCTTATAAGGCTAAAATACTTGGATTCCACCTTTCAGCAACTCCAACACAAATAGCCACGACACCTGACAATGCTGACATGTTAGGATAGTGCTTAATTGTAAAAAAAAGGTCTCTCTACCAACCAGCCTCCTCATGAAAAAGATTGAGTACTACATAAAAATCTGCTAAAAATACTGATAAAAAGAATGAGGCTTAAATGGCTTTCATTAGTGCATCAACAAGGATATGAAACAAAAAAGATAAATCTGCTCATTTCCATGAAAATGGCAATTTCCATAAATGCAGTTATACACAATGTGTCTGCAGCTGGGGGGCTTGGGAGAGTACAGGTGTTGCCATTGAAACTGGACACTTCTTGTTCTCTTGCCTTCTTACTATAGGTACTAAGTTTTAAACAAACTTCTGTAGGTGGGAAAAATCAGATCTTTTAAATATCTTTAGTAGCCAAATTGAGACAATGCCTTCATTATTCAAACAATCCAGGTATTCTACTAGAGAAGGAATGAAACTAACCAGTCCTCATAATAAACCATTGAAAATAGATACATGTACTTCTCAAACTGAGACCAGGCTTAAGTAGCTAGTGCAAGAAATGACAGAGTGTAGTGAATGGTTTGTGACAAATCCCCTCATTAGAATGTAACACATTGGAATTACTGATTTGTGTTCATTGTGCCACTTGAGTGCCAGGTAGATATTGAAGTATTGCTAGTAGTTGATCAGATCTTTAAGTACAATTTTTTCCCAAAAGACCATTTATATTATTGCAATCCAGCCTACTGGATTACGAAAACTAAAATTCTTAAGTGAGGTGAGTCAACTTTAAATATTTCTTTCTCTTCATTGTACAGCTAAAAAGGACATTACCTTGCTTAGTATCATACACATCTAGTTTTGGAAAAAATGCTCCTTTGGCAATTCATTAGCAATGAGTCCATGTGGACAAAGGAGTAAACTTTCACTTCCTATGTAAGATTTTCTTACTTTACTCAGGTAAAGAATAAAAATCTTAGATTCCCATCAAGCAAAGGAAATCCCTGATGTGCAAGATAAACATCGGGTTCTCCAGGATTATAATAAAATGAACAACCAAATTACAGCATTCTGGAGTATATGCTTTTATTTAACCCTGGACTAATTTTGTAAATCAAATTACTCAAAGTTAAGGCTGAACTCCAGGTCTGATGGGCCTTTCTCCACACAGGGCACACAAGCCCACACGTTCTTTGCAGACCATTACGGAGTTTCATTCTTACTATGGTGAGAATTGTAGAAGACAGGTGAAATACCCCAAATCTAGCTGTATCAAGGAGTTTAATGTTGGAATTATGAAATTTCTAAGCAATTATTTGTGCACAAGTCTATTACCAATATTTTAAAATATTTGGAGCAGCACACAGCTTCCTTAAATCCTCTACAGTATATACTGTAAGCCTGTGTTAAGAACTACTTGACTTTACCTTGAAAATCATATTTTGGAAAAAGTCCATGGGAAAATTCAGTTCCTCATTTCATACTGAAGAACAGTTCTGACTAACTCCAAACCTGAGTGCCTCATCAGAAAAAGATATCTCAACAATTCATTGGCAACTTCAAATAACATAGTAACTAAATCGTTCCCTTTTGATCAGCGTGGAAGCCATTCTGGTTAAGGGCTAAATAATGCTGGGAAAAAACCCAATTAACATACTCCTGTCATTTTAAAACATACTTTAGAATCAAAATTAATATAGAGGTATACAAAAAAAATTACACATCTGAAAATATCTAGTCTTCCCATCTTCACCTGATGAAAATTCTCTGGTGACTGGATCTGGACACAGAGCACTTGGACCACCATTAACTCAAGGCCTGCCAAAACAGCCACTAAAATACAAAGTACTTCATATTTCAGTACATTTGTATTGAGGTGTCCTAAAACACAAAGCCAGGTAAGCTGTTTCTATCAGTGTTTCCTATGGATCCACAGCTGCATAAGGCATTCCAAGAGGCCAGGGATTTGTTTCTCAACAGAACTCTCTCTGGAGTAATAATTAAGGATATCTTCAGCAGTTTAAAGGATCAAACCAGCCAAATTCATGGTAGAGTAGGGAGGTTACACCCCCACAGTCTCCTCCCTTCCCTACAGACTTCAGAGCAGTTCCTGCATTGCATCCTTTGCTCAGGATACATTTCAGGTTGTACCATGCAGTCTTGCAGACATCTTAAAATGGGTCTGGCCTAACCACGGGTGCAAAACTGGGCATTAACTCGTAATGAAAACCTTAACTGTCACAACATCACCGAGAGGTAGATTTACCAGAGGCCTCTGAGCAGAGCCCCGACCTGCAGCGGGCAGCAGAGTGAGCTTCAGAGTTCACACCATGGACAACTGAAGGGCCAAGTGTGCCCAAAGCCAGGCTACTGAAATTGCTCTTTTTATGAGATTTGTAAATTCCACAGTTTTGTACAGCCAATTTTTCCTCTTCTTCCTCCAAGGCAGAAATTGTAGTAAAAACTGGAAGGCCCTTAATTATGATATAGTCAGATGCTATTACAGTTTGAGCAGTCAGTAGGATCACAGGTAGGAATTAAGAGACATTCTCTATTTCCTCTAAAAATCCCAGGGTACATCATATAGTCTTTTCCAGTTTCCTATAAAACATGAACACTAACAACCATTCTATAATCATTATCATTTAGAAATGGTACTGAATATAAGATTTCAGCAAGTCTAACATAATACTCAGAAGTTATGTACGTTTTACAAGTACCGTGCATAGCAAAGGCTACAAAAAGGACAAATTAAACTGGATACCTGGGCCAATTCAACTTGTCTTATTTTCCTTGAAAGATTTAAGATTTTGATTCTGTACATCATCAGGAAATAAAGGAAGAATAATCCATAGTGCAATTGTAATAAGCAAAGTAATATGTAGTGATATCTTTTTGAATAAATATGGCTCACTACTGATCAACTATCATTCATACAGTTCCATCGACACAGCCACCTGTTGCACAGGACAGTTATACACAATTCTACAACAGGTGTAGGTTCAAATAGATAATGAACTACATGGAAAAATATAAAAAGAATATTATACAATCTCATACATAAACCAGACTGTAGTGTAATTGCTTTACTTGTTTAAGTTATCTGAAAAATACTTCAAGTACTTGAAAACAGCGGCAGAATTGTCTTTCAATGAAAAGCAAAATTGCACTGATTTAAAAATACATTACAAAGTTAAATACACATTCAAATTAATGTCCTGATTTAATATTTCTTTCAGTGTTTACTTTCATTTCCCAGTACTTCTTGATTACCTGTGTTACTCCAAGGGGATCCAGAGTTTAGATAAAGAAATTTCAGACACAAAGTCTGTGTGTTTTATGTATGTAGTCCGAGGAAGTTTAAATTAATTTAATCTTTTTCTCCATCTTCACTGCTTCCTGTTAGTAGAGGAAAGGTCATAAAGCACAGTGAGATTCCTCTGCACAACCCTCACTTCTTTGTAAGACTATTCCTAGAACTTGGCATTCTGCTGTTTTGCACTTCCAAGTTTTGGTTAATCTTTCCCTACAGCTTTCAACTACTGTAAACATTTGGTACATTTATTCACAGACATCTGCTTCAATCACACAGTTCAATGTCACTTCTTAGGACACATAAGGCAACACAGGATCTCCAAAACAATCTCTCTTATCTCTATGTTACTAAGAAGCAAACATTATCTAATCAATAAGCACAATACAAGAACAATAGGACTCTATATACACTGACTGCATATTTATAGACATTGCCCATTAGCAAGGCTCTACAATCAGTAATATTTATTTTCAATAATACCAGGTGTTATCAAGATTAATAATATGCCAAAATGATTCAAGTCATCTTATTTTTGCTTTCCTTAGCCCTCAGAAACATATCAAAGCTTAAATAAGCTCTTTGTTACAAACAAGGCTTTTTGATAAATACTGCTAGCACTTGACATTGCTCTGAACAGACTGTCTGGCTCTCCTAACAGAAACTATCCTACTCACAGCTCTAAAACACATGCTGCAGTTCCTGAGAGAACATCAAGAATGCACTGTCTAAAAAGCAGTATGAAAAGAAACTAAACTGTAAAATAAGCTTACACAATAATGGCAGACACATTACATTCCTGGCATCCTCCCCCTGTGCAATGAAAACACAACTGTATCTATGACTTGTATCTTTGTGTACCGTTTTTCATTTGTATCTTTGGAATAGTTATTACAACTAAATCACTTACCTCCTTGCTCTATATCTGAATCTGTAAGATGTGTCAGAGAAAAGCTTGCCATGTTTGCAGGAGAGATGGAGAATCTGGAATAAGGGGATGGATGTGACCAGTTCTGATCAAGAGTCCGGGAAGGTGGAGGTGGAGAGAAGTACTTGGATGGCTGAAGGGGTGCTTTAGAACCAATGAGACTATTAGCTGCCTTGGATATAAAGGATGGCTCTGGAGAGGAGAAGTCATCATCCCACTCAAAACCCCCACCTTGACGGGAAAAAAACCCAAAAAGCAGCATTACAGCACTGTAATGGAAGGTGACACACAGATTTACAAGTACACCTCTGGAACGCTACCTTAACCCCAGACAAAACCTGTAGCCCCTGGCAGGATTCTCACCCAGGGGGCCATAAAGATTTGTCACCCGTAGTTCAGTTGCCTCTCAGGATACCCTGGGCACATCAACATATAAACAACCAGCATCACATCCCAGCTTTGCTCTCCAGGAACATGGGAATGTGAGCCCAGCTGCAGCGTGTGCTTAGCATGCAAAATATGGTACAGTGAATTTACAAATCACACGTAATATAAATGACATTTCATAAAAGGCTGTGCATAAAACAGCCTCAATCCCTGTGTATAAATATATTCAAGTACCTTCTTCATCTGTTGAGCTTTCTGAATTTGCAAATCTGTTTAAGTAACCCAGACTTGAGGATGGAACAGGAGAGCTGCCAGCGCCTTCCCCGTTCACATCCAGCCCGCGGCTTCCCAGCTCCTTGGTTGGCGTTTCCTGAGGCACACAAAGGCACTTTTTAAACTCCTTTCACACTCCATGTCTCTGTGCATATAGATACAAACATCCCCAAACACCCCCCCCACTGCCCTCGAGCCCAATGTGGAACTGAAAGTCTGTGAACTGTTACTGCTACACAACAAAACTTTGAGCCACGGATTAAGCACATGCAGGTACTTCTATTTCTAAAGGAAGTTGTATCAAACCTGTGCAAAAATACATGCAGGAAATGGCTATGTAAATATTATTTATGATGTAAAAAGGTTTCGCATTTCTAGGAACAAAGCTAAAACGTCTTTCAACTGAAAACAGTTCCCTTATCAGCCTGCCATGGGTAGGAGTTTTTTTCCTCTTTAATAAAGCCTTATCCCATCTCCCAACACTTTATTATATTTTTAATCCCTTGATCATGCTTTAGGATAAGGAGACAGACTTTGTACAGCCGGTACTGGAAGCAGCCAACATTTTATCAGTAACTGTAATACCAAGTAAAGAGTTCAACAACTAAGAGCAGTCTAAACACAGTTAAGTTTTTTCCTTCCCCTCTGACAAAAGAATTACTATTCTACAGGCTCCCTAAACACAAACATATCACCTATGTCTTCTATTCCAAAACACAATTAACTCTAATATTTATGTGCGTCATCATAAGCAACATTTCCAAAGCTTGACAATATGGCTGTTCTTTTAAACTCACTGGACTAGTTTAGTTGCCTTAATGTTAAAATACAATCCCCTCTGTATCCAATTACAGAAGTTAAAAATTGATAAAGCAGACAGGGAAACAAAGGTAACATTGAATTTTATAAGCAGATCAGTATTTCACTGAATATGAATCACACTGGATTAATAAAAATTAGCATTACTATCTTAATGCTTTTTGCATCTTTGCTTATGACTTGAGGTAAATTCACCTCAATGCTAACTAACACAAGATTGAAAGTTAGGCTTCAGTTTGGGGTTCTGGGGGGGTTGTTTGGTTAGTTGTTGGCCTTTTTCTCTTTCTCTCTTTCTGTTATAAAGGCATACGAACTCAAATCCTCAAACACATTAAATGATAAGCTGCTTCTACAAAGTTACAACAACATTCTGTCAAAATAGATTAGTCAAATCTGGTCCATAGCGATGCTGTCTCACATATTCAAAGTAAATACAGCTTATAAACATCAGAAAAACTTCACTGAAAGCCATGTTTCATTCATCACATGCAGTCAAGGGTCCAACGGCATTAGAAATTCAGGACTTGGCAATCAACCCTGCTCAAAGCAAAGCCCTCCTTCACTTTAAATTAGAGCAGCTATTCTAGTGCATCTAGCCAAGTAAAAGAGTTATTTTTTCTTTATATATAAATACTATCCTTCTATATATCTACATTCTTACAAATTCTTCATATATAAAAATAACCCACAAACAAGTTCTAATCCTGTCAAAACAAGAAAGTTAACCTCGTAAGAAGGTTTTCCCAAATATTAAACTGATCTTCTTGTTTAAAGAAAAAACAAAGTAAACCAACAAAAACTTTACTTAGTAATTAAAAAGAAGGATACCTGATCAAATAAATAGACTGTCACATCATCAAAGAACGTTACAGCCTTTTTCTCATCTTTCCAAAGCTCATGTTGCCTTTCATTAAGAGGTTTTGGAAGTTTCAACAAGCTTCTCAAATGCTTTCCATCATCCTTGTCAGTAACTATCTCAGGTACTTGATGAACAGTTTCATCTTCACTGTCAGAACTCAGACTATGCATATGAAAAGTCCTCATGTCATCCTCAGAATCACTGTTTTCATCTTCCTCATCTGCATCATCACCGTCTTCCAAGTCAAGCATTCCAGAAACACTGAGTTTGCCAAGATATTTTCCTTCAATATCTGGCTCTTTCAGTTTTTGTCCTTCCATGTGATAGAAGGACTTCTCAGTGTTACTCAGATCTAAAGGACCATGCACGTTGTGCACAGACTTTAGGTCTCTGTGTGAATGAAGTTCTGAAGTATTAGTGCCAACACAAGAGACACTTTTATGGGAAGTCCCAGATAGCCTTATCTCGTCCCTTAGGTTACCTTCCATGGCTATTCCCAGGGAGGTCAGAGTTGCCTCAGCCCACTCCTCAGGACAGCCCTGCATCCCTACATCCATCTCCTGGATGTCCAAATCATGGTTTAGTTCTAGTGCTGTGTTTTGATTACCGTCATCCTGGAAACTCCTCACATCACACATTTGCTGGCTCTCCTCTAAACCGTAGGGCCCCTCTATGTGGTTCTCTCCTCTGCTGGAAGGAACAACACACACAGTCTCCCTTGACACATTTACAGACTCTTCGGGTTTTTTATCTGACTCAGAGTCATTATCAGAGAAATAGGCAGAGTCTCTGTAGGAGTTCTGATTTCCACCCAGGAAAATCACTGGGGTTATTTCAAGATTGCTGTTCACTGCATCTAAACAAGCTGCTGCTTCCGAAACAATGATGACGGGGTTGGACGGTAAAGCACTGACACTGCCCTCGCTGACAACACCCACCGCTGTGTCCACGCTGGGAGGGTCCTCCACAGGGACATGGGAAGTCCATTCTGGAGATTCCAGGTTTTCTGTTTCATAGCCACTGTCGGCAGGTTTATCAGGTGGCACAAGTTTCTGAGGGCTTTGAGCCTGTAAAGATTCTAAAACCTCATTTACATCTAAAGAATCCAAAGAATCAGGTGTTTCTAAGGCTTGTTCTACAGTCTGTACAGGAGATGGGCTGTCTTCCAAAAGACTATCCTGACTTGTACAATCTGAAGCAGCAACAGAAATTAAGGTCACCTCTTCTGGAACATCCTTACAGTTCTCAAAGTGATTTGATGTTTCTTGTATTTCCTCCAATAAACGCTCATTTTTTTTTAATATGGGAGAACTTTCTTGCAAGTTTCTTTTCACATCTTCCTGATCGCTACATTTTTCTCTATTAAAGGTTATTTCATCAGACTTAAAAAGCATTCCCTGTTTTATCTGTGCATCACACTCATCTGGTTCAACAGCAACACCATAATATGGACCATTTCCAAGATTATTATTTTTGGCATTATGGGACAGCTCTTCTTGACAGAGAATATCGGTGTTACGGGAGATGATTTCATTCACTTCTACATTTAAAAGTTTTCCCTCATCCTTCAAAACAGGAAGATTTGCATGTTTATCGCCTGATTTATGTGCTGCAGGCGGACTAGAGGATGCCTGCATTTCTACAGGAGTCTGAGAATTCAGATCTTTATTCACTGCCACTGGGTTAAAATTTTCATCTTTCACTGTTCTAAGACTTTCATGTATTAAAGAAAAGACCTGGGCATTTTCAGCCAGCACAGGCTCAGGCTCTACAGAGTTTCTATTTGAGGTGTCTAATATACTTTTTAGAACATCATCTGATTTTTGCCCCAAATCACCGCTGGTTTTGTTAGACAATAACCCTGTTAATAAGTTTTTCTCTTGAAGAAATAAGAAGTTATCAGAAAGTTCTTCTAAAGTTACCACATCAGACTGGTTAGAGATACTTTCACATAAGGAAATTGTTTCATTTTCAGAAGCATGACTAGAATGCTCCTTCTCAGAATGTACTACTGCCTTTCTATCATCCATGTCTGAGCTCAAAACACCTGGTTTAAAGTCCTTAGGAATATCATTTGTTTCAGTAAACCCAAGTATTTTTCTGTTTATTAGTTCTTCTGATGTGTCAATGTCATTAAATATACTCTGGAAAGGACTTTCTGGACTACCAGCAGCAGGTAAAAATTCCTCTTTAGGATCTGTATTGTAGTGGAAGAAGTCCCCATCGGTACTAGATTCTTCAACATCAAGATCCCTGAGCACCGTGAAATGAGAACTTTTTTCTTGTACAGCATCTTGATGATCAACTTCTGTTGTTAATACAACTGACTGGTTATCAAAATTCATGCTGCAACCACTTCCTTTTTCCTCTAATTGGATATAATAGTCATTTCCCACAGAAAGCTTGTGTGCATCAAACACAGGTAACACCCCAGGGACAGCAAGCGATGCCTCTTGACCACTTCCATCCTGTGCTCCCGATCCTTGCTCTGAAAGGGACCTCTCAAAAACCTCCACTGGATAGAAAATACTTGTGTAGGTCATTGCATCATCAGGATTTACATGACCACATTCATCAAAGTGATCATGTTTAGCTGCCTCCCAGATATACTCGAAGCTGAGCCCATGGCTTGTTTCAGTGACAGTCAGAACCTCCTCCAGCTCATGGCCAAGTCTGTCTCCTGTAAAGTGATCCAAGATTGGAAATGCAGAATTAGTCGCTTCTCTGTTTGAGGTGTTTGGTTTAAGAGCATTCCACTGCTGCTCAAAATCAATCTCCGAGTCCCTTTGGCTTTGCATGCGGAGGTAAGTTAAGAGCCTGTGCACTTCTTCTGCCGTTGGTCTCTTCTCTGGAGGCAACCAACAGAACTGCAGAACTTCATACCTACACAAATAAAAACATGAGTCAATAGGTTTCACACTGAAAAGGAATTCATAAGAGTACCAATACCATTGGCAGGAATTTCCATCTATAACAAGTCCTTTTAGCTCCTTTACCCAGGGTTTGCCAAGAGCACGATCCCATGTAGCAATTTCAACATATTTAAGAGAACTGAGTAATTTGAGAAACTTCTTCAGCAGCTTTAAGAATAAATAAAAACATTTGAAGTTTACCATCTATCAGAGTATGGCTGCTCCAGACGTGGTTTGAAGGGTTTGACCTGCTTCTCCTTGACGACGTGGGTCAGGACTTCCCTGTCGGAGAAGTCCGAGTAGGGCCGAGCAGCGTTCTCAAAGAGCTCCCACAGCGTCACACCCAGGGACCTGGACAGAGCACCAAGTGACTGTGCATTCTAAGAACTATGCTAAAGTTGCTTTTCTAAGAGAGTAAGGACATGCAAAGCAAAACTGGCAAGAAGAAATAAATACCACTCCCCATTGTCTCTGGAATAGCTTCAGAATCTGTTAAGTCATTTTATTTGGTAGAACAGTAGAAGCCTGAAGGATAAAGTTGCTTGAAAGCAATGATAGTGAAGACAACAAAATGTAAGAGGCCTCAAATGACTCTACCATGGAAAAAATCCACATATATTTTTAACAATTTTAAATAAAAATTTTCAGCTTTCAAAAAATTCCTTCTTTTTAAGCTGCCTCCCTGCTCAGTGCTGTCCATGCAAGGCACACAACACTGACCGTGTTTTCAGTGACTGCAGTTAATACCTGGGCAACCTTTCTGGGCTCAAAATGCCAAGTGACTGACTCTGCATGTGCTACAGTACAATACTTCAGCCCAGAAGGGGTGCCTGGAGTCATCTAGTCCAGACCTATTCAAGGCAGACCTATCTGTACAAAAGGCACTAAAATTCGATTTGGAAACATTATGACCCTGGCTGCTCACAGTCCAAACAGGATGACTGAGGAAGCAAATCAGTATTCACATACTTTCTATCTACCCCACTTGCCTTCTGCAACCCTACTTTTAAATCAGCAAATAAAGCCTAGCTTTTAATTACAATGTTTTCAGAAATGTTAGCTTAATCCCCAATTTCCATCATCCAAATCTCTTGGGGCTTGAGAACTGAAGTGGAACTTGGCAATTTCAAAAATGTTCCTCTTCAAGAGTTTCCCCAGCCATTGTCTCTCAGCTCTTTGGAGCAGAGACAAACAGTTAATTGCTGCCCTCAAATGCTGCAGCAAGAGCACAGCATTTTAATTAAGATGCCACTGTTTTACCAGTGGAACTTAATGGAGGTCTAGTGGGATCGGCTTTTAATGTCAGCCATAGCTACTTATTATTGGAAACATCATTTACCATTTCTCTGCTTTATAAACATTTGAAGGCATTTGGCAAATACAAAGTAATGATTTTATTGGTATCAACACCTATTTTTCTGCTAACAGTTTTGCTTACTCCAACTGTTCTCTCAACAGATTTCTAAGCATCTTTGCAAAGCAAGATACAGTTCCAGGTTTACAGAGATGAACCTACTGTACATCTGATGAAATAAGAAAGCAGTGCATCAGGCCAATTTAAATACTATTTACTCTATGTAACATTTGAAGATACGTTCACAGATCTCCAATGGAAATTATTTTAAGGCCTTCTACATACCATATGTTACTGTATTTATTTTGTTCTGCTGATAACAGTCTGTCTTGGAAACTTGTTATTAACTCAGGTGCAGTCCATCGGAGAGGAACAAGTTTCTTCTCCTCTGTCTCAATGTAATCTTCCTAAATTATTGATTAAAAAAAAGAAAACAAAACCAGAGAAAAGCTGAACAAACACTGTATTAACTTCCAGACAATGACAGTCCTTAATATGGTCTTATGTGATGCCTACATAAAAAATCAGAATAAAAAGAAAAATCCCACTTTCCCCAAGGAGCAGAGAGAGGAAAGGCATTCTCTGGTCACTGCACAGCAGAAAACTTCAATGCCAATTTCTTAAGGTTTGGTACTCACAAAACGTTTTAATTAATGTTTTGAATTTTTCACTTTCTTATTTAAATATTTTGAACATTTTCATTAAGAAATGTGATTGAATTTTTCTTTCAGTTGTTTTCTTGAAATACATTAAGATGAATTTGTTCATATTTTAGGACTACTACAAATAGGGCCTAAAAAGGTAGATTTAGCACAAGCTTCCTTTCACAAACATAAACTCTACTCATCCCTAGAAAGTTATGTACCAGAAGAGATGAATTTGGAACTTGACATGGTTATTTGCCAGTTATACTTTGAAAGTTCATTATTCAAATAAAAGACAATCTAGTATTATAACAAGTATACTTGTTGTAACCTTAGGCCCCAAAGCCTTAAAAAAAGTGGCACACAACTTGATTAACTCACCTTATACCTACTGAATCCTATCCCATAGTCTCCTACTTTGACATTTAAATCAGACGTAAGGAAGCAATTCCGTAAGGCCAAGTCACTGCAAATGCAAACAAATAAAGAGTGAGACAAAGCAAGAAGCCTGCAATGCAAATGAAGACAGTTGCTTTAACAGAAGTGACACCTCAGGAAGAGTCAGAGCAATGCCATAAACCTAAACCCCATCAGAGGCCGAGGCAAGCTGGGTGCAGCAAGGTGTGCTCTGGAGCTCCTTCCTGGCTGCTTCTGGGGGGCACAAAACCAGCCCAAGCCACTCCAAAACTCATCCACAACGCAAACACAGGCACAGGAACTGGGAGACCAATTTCAAAAGCACAATTTTGATCCAGACTAAAGTTAAGAAAGCCTTTCTGTTGCTTACAAGTTTTATACAAGCCAACAATTGATCCCACATCTCACTGGAATACCGGGGACACTGCAGTGTATATAAACACTCATCACTTCCAGAAAAAACAAACACCGATGGGGTTTCTCCTCACAGGGGACTTATTGGACATTTGTTTGTGGTCAAAAGGATATTATTTCCCTTGGGCACTTCCACTGCTTCAAAAGAGAATCAGTTTATAGACATATAATCAAGCAGAATCTGTTCTGGAATCCAAAGAAAACTAAACACAGTGACAATCATGTTGAAAGATTTTATACCAAAATCCTAGACTTTTATGCTGTTCTATATAACGAAGTTCAAACTGTAGTCACTTCTCTACAGCAGAAGCATTTACCCTTAAGCATTCAAACTACACACAGAATTTATGTGCACTTACTCCCTTCTACTAATACTCCTGCCATGGAGGTTACTGAGGCTGCTCACACACTGCAGAGATGTCCCTCTTCACACCTATTGTTGCACGTCTTGCATTTTAATTGCCAGAAGCAAAGTCTGCCAACAACTCAGATCAGGTTTAAATACTTAATTTACACTATGAGACTAAGCAACTAGTAACATCTTATACCTACTGCTAAATTCCTCTAAGTACACAAACTCATACATTACACATGAAGCAGAACTACACTCTTTGAAAAAACCAACAGAAAAAGTAAGGTATTTCACAGAAGTCCTTCAACAGGCAAATCAAAAAGCTCTCAAATAGACACAGAAGTTGCTTCCAGTTTCCACCATAAACCAGACCACAAGTGTTCATGAGCCTGCAGTGTTGCTGCAATAATACCAAGGAGCTGTTTTAGGAAACCCATCATGTAAACTCAGAAATTTATGCAACTTTAATGAAGCTGGAACTGTGGCTGTGACAGCAAAGAGCTCAGCAGACTAATTGCTCAAATATTTCGCTTCTCAGTTTCACAGAAGGGAACCAGGCAATTAAGTGCCCTGGAAGAGCTCTACCTTTGCTTCTGTGTGGATTTAAAAAAGTCTCTGAAGTACAAACAGTCTTAAAGCCACACAGTTTTCCTGCTTCAAAGAAAAAAGATGTTTTCCTTTAGAGAGTCATTGAACTACACAGGTTAGAAACACATCTGTAACCTTCAAGTATTCCCCAGAGCTTGCCAACTTGTTTTCTACTATTTAAATAAATATCCTGGAAGAGAAAAAAATTTTGGCTGCTTGAATTTACCACTAACAACAAAATCACTGATGCTGGAGATTTACCACTTACTCTGACAGCATCAGGATAGTGTTGCTAGAAGTAAACATTTACAGAGAGAATCCTGCAGATCCACAGAATAATTATTTACCCAGTTTATCTATTTCACTCACAATGTACTGTTAAATTGAACACCTACAGAGCCGTGCTGCTAAAGTCAAGAAAGTGATCCCTCAGACAGGTACAAGTGGTATTACCTTCAGGTCATTTGAGATTGCTAAATGGGTAAAAAGAACAGCTCTGCTCATCAGCCACCAGCTGAGTCCAGGCTTTGGGGTTTTCTCAGGGGTTTGCTGTTGGTTTCCACCTGCACCTTTTAAGACTTCAGTTTGATAGTTCAGTCCTCCCTGAACACAAGGTCTCTGCTTTCTCAAAGCAGCAAAATGTGAATTGATAAGCTCCAGGACAAGCTGCTGACTTGCTGAAAGGGATGATGCAAGTCCTGCTTCTACAGCAAAGAACAGACTGACAAAGTAAAGTATCTTGTGATACCTGGTGAAACCTTGGTAAGCCATGTTTGGGGAACAAGTATGCTTTAATATCTTAGTCATTCTAAAGCCTAATGTCTTCCAGTTCATTAAGACCTTTTCATTTAAAAGCCAAAAGATTCATTTTTCCATTTTTCTGAACAACTAGTTTCATGAATATATTTTCCCAGCCTTTTGCAACTACTGCCATTCTTTCAGTACTGACTACATTAAATTTAAAATTATTTATATATTAATTGAAAATAAAGAATTCTAGCATTCCCCCAATTAGAAAAAAATTGTTCCCCCAGTATTACTTTGAAATCTGACTACCTCCATTACAGAAGATGAAAAGGTTACATGGACAGTAATTCAGTGAGAGAATACCCATTTTAGTCAGATTTTCCATCTAAGGTCAGTTTCTCCATCTAAAGTCAGCTTCTCCCTTCGTCCACCAGAAAGGTATTTTTTTTCCAATTTTAGTAACAAAGGTAACAGATTACCAAACAAGTCCTAAATTATTATAATCTAATAAAAATTCATAGCAGGTAAGATTCGTCCTCACAAAATTCCAACACCCATCTCGCTACAATAAACAAATTAAATTGGGCAAGAATTAATCCAACAGCTACATCTTCTGGATTGGCTTGGCAGCAGGTTGTGTTCTCTGGGCTGCAAACCTAAAGAGCAGGTGATCAGCTTTCAGGAGCTGAACACCACAGCACTGCAGCTCAATTAGCACCTTCATTAGCATCACACCTTCGTGACTCAGGGTATGTCACAGACAGAAGTTTGTGAGAGGAATCTTCAATGCACATGGTTTTTAATGAAAACACCGCCCTGAATTTCAGAGGGCATCCTGCCTGGCTGAGAGTTAGCTGGGAGTCCTACCTGTGCACAAAGTTGTGTTTGTGCATGACAGCCAGGCCAGCAGCAATCTCACACGCCATCCTCTGCAGCAGCATTATCTGGGAGTCTCCTTTGATGTGCTCCTGCTCATTGCACAGGTAAGTTTTCACGTCACCCTGTACAAGAAGTGGAAAATACTGATCAGCCTTGTATATTGGTTGAATCTGAAAAAATTGTAATAAAGACCCGACTGACCACAGTACTTATTACCCACATTTGTGCTTAATAAAATAATCTCCTTAAGTTTCCAGTCTCCATAAGGGTTCTTAAAGAAGTAATTTAAGGCATATGGTTTGTCATTTTAAGGGGGTTTAATCAAATCATTTAGTAATTATCAACCTAGATGAGACTGCCACATAAAACCTGTCATATACTAATACTTCCATTAAATAAAAACCCCAGAGTTTGATGAGCCTGTTTTCAAATGAGATGAGTTTTCAAGTGCTCCAAATCAGCAATGCTGACTGTCTGGAATTTGTAAGGGATGGAAGGGAGAGACCAGAGAAGAGGGTTTCAGACACTTCCAGCTCCCTGAACTTTCAGGATAAAAAGCATGGTAATACACCCACTCCAGTCAGGGAATTCCGATGAGGGCAGCAGTTTTCCTGAACCCAGGCAATGCTGAGCAACAGACACATAATTAATGAGGCCAGAGAAGCACTGCATAAACTACTGAAAAAAGAAAAGCTTTGAAACAGAGGGAAAATAATTGAAAGCTGTCCAAATATTCAGGAAAAGGAAGACATAGTAAGTGAATTCAAGCAGGGGAAAAGAACAAGTTTCTCACGCCATTATTGTTCCTTTTCTCACAGCTGGGACTTTTAACCCAGCACTCCTCTGCTTTCATTATGTAAAATATAGACCTTCTGTAAGTTTAGCAAATTATTTCAGAGGGCATTTCTGTATTGAGACTGCACAGCATATTATATCACAACTTCTTTCACCAGTGTCACATTCTGGGCTCTAACTGTCCACATCCATTGCCTGCATAAATCTTGGGTCAGGAAGGAGATGAAGGGAGATCTTGAGGCTGACCAGACAGGACAGTCTTTGCACTGGCTAAGAGCCACTCTGAAGATCTCTGGTGCTCACATACATTATGGAGCTATAAGTGAAGCATCCCATTCCCCCTTAACGTGGTTAATTGAGGCTGACAATTTACAATTCTAATAGTTTAAGCAGAGGAAGTCTGTGGTGCATGATACTCTAACAGGGCAGTGACAGCTGAGCTGGACAGTCACACACCTGGCTTACGTTTAATAAAATAAGAACTACTTAACAGACACTACTCCTTTGCAAAACAACATTTTAGTTTTTTGAAACAAGAATAGATTCTACAGTACGCAGAAGCAGCTATTCTACCTTCATCTGCTTTGCATGTACCAGTTATGCTTCAAGTAGCTACACCACCCTAGGTGAAAACACACAGCATCTCTAATGCTGTTTAACATTGTAGAAACCTTCATTACATTCTCTTTATCCTGTTTTTAGCTACTAATTAAGTTAACATTTATATCTTTGCAAACTACAGAATTACATTTTCAAAAATGTTTCCCAAAAGACTTTTCTGACTTAAAATTACCACTTCACACTGGCTCATGTTTATATGTATAAACATTTATATATAAAACACATACTACCTCCTTTCTATCTTGCCAGAGCAGAGCTCCAAAAAGGAACACACTGTAACACACACAGGGTCCCAGCAGGAATACCCAAGGAACACAAGCAGGGAACACAGGGCTGAGCTGACTGTAGGTGGCAGCAAGAGCCTGGAGAAAGGCAAACTCTTCTGAATTGTCATTCATTAAAACAGCAACTGCTTTCTTAGGGCCTGTCCCAGGTGGATTAAGTTCCTAGGATGCCTGAAGCACACCAAGAAATTACTTTTTAAATTTTAAATGCATTAGTAACAGCAGTGCTGTGTGACATCCCTTATTTAGTAAATTATTCATGCAGGCACTTATTTTTGTAGGAAAAACAACTTTATTAAATCCAGCACCTTGAAATATACTGGTTCTATGTTCCCATTCTATTCTAATTAAGGCTACAATCAAGGTTAAAAATATAAACCAGGTATTTTTGGTATTACTTTAAAAGGACATTGCTTTACCAAACAGAGGGGAACCAATGGCCACACTCAAGTACTGAATTGTCCCAGAGGGACTGGGCAGGCTGAAGGATCCAACAGGAACCTCATGAAACTCCAGAACAGCAAATGCAAACTCTTGTACCTGGGGAGGAAAAACCCCTTGCAACAACACCAAGTGAGGAGTGGCCACTGGGCAGCAGCTCTGCAGGAAGGGACCTGGGGATCTTGGAAGGCAGCAAACTGCTCCTCAACCCTGTGTGTGCCCTGGGAGCAGGCTGGGAACAGCCTTTGGGGCTGCCTCTGTCCTTGGATGTTCTCAGGATCCAACTGGGCAAAGCCCTGAGAAATCCAGTCCTATCTCAGGCTGACACTGCTTTGAGAGGAGGTTGGAGTAGAGACCTCCTGAGCTCCTTACCAGCCTGAATTATCCTATGATGCTTTCCTGTGGAAAAGCAGACAGCAACAGCACAGTAATACTATCCCCACGCTATTCCGAGAGCCGCAAAACGGCCCTTTATCGACATTTTTAATGCAGTAATATCAAAGGTTATATATATCTGAATAAATGCAGTTCTGCAAAACTCACTGCAGAGACATCTAAAAATAAAAAGTTCAATAATCATGCCTGAGGAAGGCTCCACTTTCTCTCCAACTTCCTCTGCCACTCTGCCTTCTCCCTCCTCTCCCGGACTCCGGGCAGAACTGGATTTCACCTTTCCTCCCACCCTTCTCAGTTCAGTCAGTATCAGTTCAGCCACTCTTGTACCTCTTAACACGCTTTTCCTCTGTGACAGCCAGAAGCTGGGGCACATTTACATACAGTACTCTTGGCAGATTTTTGTTTGTGCAGATTCTGCATTTCATACACACACCCAGCACGACTGACACAGCTGACAAGACTTTTTAACTCAGAGGGCACAGACGATAATGGTTTTAAACATGTAAGGAGGCTACCAGATTATGTCTAGTGAACACTTCCTACCAAGTTGGAAAACTACCTGCCAAGTCACACAGTAAGCACATTATTGACCCCTTTGAAGCTCTTGGACAACTGAAAACACTGGCCCTGCCTCCCCCTGCACTGCTGCTTTGCAGTGGAAGTCCCTGCAGTCACTACCATCAAGATGCCTGCCACTGGTGCATGGGACAGAGCACCCACACCATCAGAACCCTGCTTAGGCACATGTACGTTTAAGAAATATTAAACAGTGATGAGAGCACAGTCTTTGAACCCAACAGACATGATTTCTGAAGGTGTCATGAGTTAACAAATTCTCCCTTCTTCTTAAACCACACCACTGATTTAAGTGCCTCCTATCAATATCGACCATGATTATTAAACAGATTCATTCAACTCTTTGATTATGAGGGTTTCATTGCAAAGAATCATCTTTTTCAAGTGGCAGCAATTAAAAATGAAAAGAACCAACCACTGCAAGCTGGCACCTTTCCTTAACAGTAACATCCCTAAAGCAAGCTACGGAGGATTCCAGGCAAATACTGCATCCTGCTGATCTCATCTGCTCAGGGAATTGCAAGACTTGAAGAATTTCTGTAAGAATTTGATAGGCAAATCAGCCCCACAATATCATGCAACTTCCACATTTGAATAACTTTCCTTGACTCATAAATTATGTCAATCCATTAGAGGATTTGCTGTGCTGACAAAATGCTGGCCACACAGGGCTGAGTAATATATTAAAGTTAATAAGGCAGTTCCCACTATTTTTAACCTGGCATCATTCTACAACGTTTAACAGTGAACAGTTAACTATTCATAGCAGACTGCACCAACATACTATGCAAACTAATAGGGGGGAGAGGGGGTGTGAGACCTTTTTGAGCATTTCTTTTTATATTTACTATTTTCATGGAAATTGTAATGCAGGTGAAGGAAAATTAGAATTTAAAAGCTTAAATCACTTTGTGCAACTGACCTTTCTTGCTTTTTTCCCAGCTTTGCAAGGCAGGGGACGTGGAGCAACTTGGATTACATTATAAAATAGGCTAAATATTAGGCAAAACAGTTATTGCACATACAAACCAGCAATCTTGTGCAACAGAAAGGTATCAGTAGTTTCTGTGGCCAAGAAAACAAGTGAGCCAGCCTGCCTGACATTAAGCATTGCTTTCCTGATAGCTCTGGTTTCTCTGCACTACTTTCCAGTGCCTCTGATCAAGACCTTTCAATGCCAAGGAGTCTGGGAACTGATAATCCAACGGGGCTGCCAGAGCAGCCAAGGCAAGGTCAACTGGCCCTAAAAAGGCTACAAATCCAAGTGAGAGAAGTAGTAAAAGGGCTACATGCTGTGATAGGCTCTGAGTTTGAAGGAGGGAGAATAAAACAACCACTGTACCCTCCAGACTGTGTTGGTCAGCAGAACACCCACATTCTTCATTACTTTACATGCCAAATTTGCAAAACAAGGTCAACATTGTCGTGAGAGCCTCAAAAGGACTGAAGACATTAAAATCTCCTATCCAACACAGTTGACATACTTGCTTTTTTCAGAACCATTGAATTCTTAATCACATAAATACAAGGGATCAAAACACGTTTACTCTTGGTTGTGTATTCATAGACACCACCATAACACAAGCACAGGGCTTTAGTGCAGCATTATACAGCTGGTAGCAAACCAGGATCATGTTTCTCATCCTTCCCATGTGAGCAACACAGTCACCACAGGCCTGGAACCTTCAGTCCACCCTTTCAGCTGCACCTGCCCCTGCAGTCCTTTAGCTGCAGAATCATTCTTGCATGTTTTGGAAGCGTCTCCATACACCAGAATTCAATCAGATCCAGGGGGAAAAAAGAACAAAAGGAGCTACCAGCTTTTGAGACCACTTATTACTAAAAGTCTGAAAAATCCAAGTAACTGTCACTCCAGACACGGTGATAAAGAGCCTCCTGACACGCCACTAAAAAATTGTCAACTAAAAAAAGCTACTTAGCCACACCTACTCCAAACTGTGCCATCCTGCTTCCTTCTCTTTGCTTCCTGCCTCTTTTCTCCCCTTACTCCAAAATTGCCAGCCCCTGTGTATTTGTGTGCATAGTGGAAAAAATACTATGATGTCTAGAGATACTCATCCCTACCAACCAAGAACTCTTTAAGAGAGCCAGACTTTTAACAGGAACCTTATGTTTAACTCACTATAATATATAATTTTCTAAAAACAAGTTTTTGTTCACTTGGAATAGAAATGAGCAAAGACATTTACTTTCCATTCCAAAGAAATCACCTACATTGAAATTTATAAAAAGTACCACTTTAACTGTCAAGCTTACTGCCCCCAGTTAAAGTGAGAATCTATTTTATCCCCTTAAGTAAAATCCTTTCCAGATTACACTGCAGGATCATGACAACTTCTGGCATAAATAATCAGCCATCAAATAAGGATATTATTTTTTCCTGCATACCTTAAGTAGGGCAATCTTTAAAAGTTACTCCATCTTCAAATTTAAAGTTGGATTAAATTGTGCAACTCTTTGAAAACATGGCAGCAATTAAATTTGATTTGGATGTGCCTCTGATAGACTCCATAAAATGCAATTCTTTTGACGATCCTTTTAAAGAAACTCCAATTTGAGTAGATGATTTAAAAACCAGTAAGAAGTATTCTATTTCTACATATTGAAAAACTATAAAAAAACCCTTATCTGTTAACCTTGGGCACTGACGTTTTAATTGTTAGCAAAATTGGAACATTTCACTTTGATCAGTCACTAAAAAAGTTCAGGCATTTCTTCCACTTGAAAAAGAATGATTTTATCAGCACTTCTGTCTCACTAATTCACCACAGCTAATACCTTTGAGCAAAAGAGCAGCAATGAAAAAATACAGTGAGTTAAGGTCACAGATTAATTGATACTCCTCAAGAAAACTCAAGTTCATGTTAGCTCTTATTTAAATTGCCTGAGGCAACTGATGCAACTGGAAGCAGATTTGTACACCTGAATTTAGAGAAAAACTGCAGTAGTAAAGCCGATAAAATAGGATTTTGCTGAATTTTATAAATGCAAACTATGTTATTTCTGAAATACTTGTTTCCTGATAACTCTGTGCACTTCTGAGCTCAATGCTACCTTGACATTTTCCAAGGAACTCTGCTCTAGGAGGTATCTACACACCACACTCAGAGCAGCTATTGAGCCAATGTTTAGACAGACACCTGGACTTTGGGGTTTGTTTGCAGTAATGTGTTATGCTACAATAAAAACAATTCAAGTCTTTCCAGACCGTGGATCCAAATTTTTGTCTCTGATGACTCTGGGCACAGTTCAAAGTCTCTGTACCACCCCCTTCCTCAGGACATTCCTGTCCATTCCAAGGAATGCAGTGGCTGAGCAAGGCTTTGGGCCCTCCTTCCCATTTCAGTGACCACTGTGGCACTGACGAGAGAGAGAAAGCAGTGGGAACACCTTGCAGTGTGTTCCTAGCTTTGCTTTGGGTGCCCAAGAAGCAGAAGGCAATTGTCTGGGGGCTGGAGGGGGTGTGGGAAGGGAAATAAAAGCATAATAAAGCAGGGGGAAAAGGAATGCAGTAAGAGAAAGGATCAGGAAGAGTATGAACACTGAAACTGAAAATTCTAAGTGTTAGAACACACATGGTTGATTCCAGAAGTGAATCCACCATTGCATTTTAGCCCAAAGCTGCACAGCATGGGTAAGATTTAGGCACTCTGGAGATGGGGGAGGAGGCAAAAGGGAGAAAACTTTCTTCAGTTTTCCTCAACTAACATTTGCACATAAATGGTAATAAAAGCACATGAAGGTTGCACAGAGAGCAAATATAATTTAGAATGTGATGTTAGCATGTGCATGTGGTAGTGGACTGCAACAAAAGCTTCCCTTCTGTGACATCCTCTGCCCCCCAAGCTCCCTGTTGAAGACACACAGTAATTCCCTTATCAAAGGAAGAACAGGTATTTTCCTCTTCAGAACACTTCACAAGCACTTAGAAAGTACATGATAAATAGAAAAGAGTAGAAATCAAAAATTACAATTGCAATGTCTCCAAACAAAAAGCAAAAAGAGTTTTCTGAACTTTTGGTTAATCAAAAATTTCCCAGAAAGAAAACCAGTCATTTCATGAGTAAAGGGCAGTAAATACACCACAGAGCATTTACATCAGTGGAAAAACAACTGCAGCCTTTTGTGTAAGTGCACTTACCAAATCACAGAACTCAAAAACTAGGAGATAAGGAATGGCTTCCACACATTGCCCAATACACTGGAGAACATTTGGATGCTGAAGAATGCTGGAGGGAAAAAATACAGTTAAAGCCAGAAAGATCCCAGTCCAACACAACACTCTGAAATCCCTACCACAAGTTTCACCACAGAACATGGTTAGGGGTGGCATGAACAGAAGGTACAAGGTTCCACTGCACCTGTGGTCTCCTTTGTGCACAGCACTGAGAGCAGCTGAAACTCAAATCCACCCAAGCCAGCACTGCCACAAGTCACACCCATCCTCCCACCACCCCTTGTACCCAAAAATAAGAGCATGCAACTGGTTCAGGAGCTACACCAAGGTACACATCTGGCTAAAAGTCAAACCTTTTCTTAGCCAGGTTAGTTCCCAGCCAGATGAGTTACTTTTTCTAAATTCCTGAAAACCACTTGTGCCAATGCAGCAGAAGGCATGACAACTGCCAACAACTTAAACCTAAATGCAAATATATCCAGGATATAAGAAAGCACTGAGAATAGAAGCCCTCCCTGACCACTCACCTGTAGCACTTTCAGGCAAGGGAGAGCACACTGAGGTACACTCAGTGAATACAACTTTTTCTCACTTTGGGTTGACTGTATCACTTTTTTAAGACAAGCATTTCAGTTCTATGAGAGGGCAAGTAGGGACACCAACACTGAACACAAGCCATGTCCATGGTCCATCTGCAGCAGTAGGAAGCTGTGAAACATTACTTACTAATATGGTTCTCCGTTTCTTAAAAACTGTTCTTGATCCTTGGGACCTGCACTTGCCTTCAACTCCTTCACTATTACCCTTGCTACACTGGTGCCTGTGTAGATCTCTCCAAGGAGAACCTGAAAAAGATATAACCATTGTGCCTTTAATCAGAGGGGAAAAACACTCAGTCTTCCTGCAAAGAAAAACAAGAGCTAAAAACATGTTGGTTTTTTTTCACAAAGGCAAGCAGAGCTTTGGTAATTAAACATCCATAATTAATAAATCTTCACAACTGATCTATACATCAACTTTCAGATAACATGTTTTACAGTGAAGATACTAATTTACTTAAAATACCTTCCTAGAAAGAACTGGCACTAACAGGAATGTATTAATTCAAATCCATGGAAGTGAAATGTCTACCCAGTAACTCTAGTAAGAATCTACATGTAGATTTAAGAAGCACTGATGAGTGCTGTGATTAGGGCTAAAAAGTGAATGCAAGGAAACATCTAATTTCAACTTTTTCTAGTGCTATTACTTTTTTCTTTTTGAGTACATTTGGAAGTAAATACAGAGGCCCAGTCAGCTGGGAATTAGACTCAATCTGTGCAATATTAAAAGGTAACTACTCACCTTTCCAAACCAGCCATTTCCAATTTCCTGGATGTAGTTTAGACTCTGACGTGCAACTTGAGACTTTGATCCATCTGTCACACAATGAAACAAATGTAACACACATCAAACCACTCAGATGGCCAAAGTTATCAACTGCTGAGGAAATAATGCAACCTCCTACAAGATTTATTCCCAGTTGGGTGCACACATCCAGCCCAAGCACCAAACCCTAGGCAGATATACACAAAGTATGAAGGTAATGCTGTGACAACAGACTCCAGTGAAACTTTCCTCAAGTCCAGGTTCCAAATTGTACTAGAAAAACAAAAAAACCCTACAAAACAACAGTGATTGTCCTGATGAAATGTGAATTTCAATTTTTTTAACACATTCAGTAAGAAAGCAAAAAGGCTAAAGTTCTACCTTCAATATAAAAGTGTATCTTAGCCTGAAGCTGGGTAGAGCAAATAACCAGCTCACACAAGTTTCTTATGTAAATAAAATCGAAAACCCAAGATAAAACTCGCTGTTTGTACATCTTGACACTTATAGTTATATAGAGTTACAATTTTAAGAGAAAAGGTTCAACTGCTTTATTTTTCAGCCCAACTGCCCTACTTGTAGCTGCCATCTGGAAGGAGGACATTTTTTGACTAAAAAAACTTCACGTGAAGAGCCCAGAGAGGGAAAGGAGAGAGAAGAAGCCCCAGCTCCTGGCAGAGGGTGGGCAGTACCAATGGCAGACCCTACACTGCAGAAGGGGCTCAGCAGTGCCTGTGCTGCCTAACTGGCTGGGAACATGACATGTCTGAGAATTCTAGCCCACAATTTGACCTCCATAAACCACATTTACAGCAGTATTATTGGACTAGAACAGCTGTAGCTGTAAAATGCACCATCAGTGTGCTCCCAAGCCCCAGCAGTACCAGCACATTTTTATCCCTGTACCTTGCCCAGGCACACTGCCTTCCTTCTGCCAAAATACTTGTAGTGACAGTATCATTTTAGCAATTATGGCAACACAGAAGAGCTGACATCAAATTTTTCACAGATAATTTTCCCAGCTCTTTAAAACACTGAGGAGCACCATGTCATTAAGGGCACACTGACAGTTTTTGAAATTTGTACAGAAGTTTTACTAGAAGCTTCCCTGAACATCTAGTGATCAAGCAACAAAAGCAAGATGCAAAATTATGTGAAATGGCACAATATGAGAACAATTATTTTAGGCTAAACTGTGCTTATAATACTGTTTTCTTTTACAAAAATTGTATTTTAAAGAATACATTTGAAAAATCCTTCAGCACAGGGAAATGAAATCTAATGCTCTGTCTTACCAAGATCACATTTACAGCACCAATAGTCTACAGTGACACTCAGAAAGTGATGCAGCTGCACAGTAGCACTGCTGTCAAGTAAGGGATTCACTCTGGTTTCCATTTAAGGGTGGTGACTAAAACCCAATGACAACTTAGCCCCAAAGAAAACCACTAAAGAGCAGAAGACACTAATGTCCCAGGGTACTTTAAATCCTTCAGGCGTACAGAGGTGTAATGACTGTAATCTAGAGAGGGTTTTGAAAGGGAGTTTCAATCCCTTAACCACCTCACATGGCACCCTGCCACAGGTTAAAAGTAGCATTTAACATTTTATCTATACCCTACAAAATGTATTCACTCAGTTTGTATAAGTTTGTAACAAACAATTTGTTACAGTAAAGTCAAACATAACGAGCCATGCTCCATTTTGACACTGAAAATGCTTACTTTTGTTTTTCCATTGAAACCCAGTATTTTACCTGTACGAGATGGGAACTGGGAGGGAGTTGGTAAAGCAATACTGGGAACTGAAAGAGTAAACACTTCTGCTGGAGACTGGACAGAGGGAGTATCTTCTGCTGGAGGTGTAAAATCTATCTCATCATCAAAGTTATCTTCAAATTCCTAAACAAAAAAGTCTTAGTCAACAAGCTAATCTTTGTCTTAGAATTAGCACAAACACATTTCTTTCAGTTCGAATGAGAATATTAAGGAGGCTTAGCTTTTTTCCAAGGACAGGGACATTTAATTTTCCTTATTTTCCATTTATTGCTGACTTAAAGAGATCAAAGTATCACATATTGCTTCTAATAAAAAGGCGGTTTAAGGGTTTTCTGTTTAGTTGGATTTTTGTGGGTTTGGTGGTTTGGTTTCTGCTTTGTTTTCTTATTACTTTAAATTCTAGCCTTGCCTTTGAATGAATTATTATGAACTGCTGAGGCCAAATATTCTCCACTTAGAAATGAGAACAAAACTCAGTTTTAGGAACACTGATAACCAGTGTTCCAAAAGTAACTATTCTCTAATGATAATTTCTCAAGACTTTTGCTACAATGGATCTGCATCTTCAGTGTTCTTATTCAACAGGAGTGTCTTACGCCCCATCACCAGACTAAGAAAAACAAAAGGAAACACAGAAAAACAACAAAAAAGTTCTCTACAGCAAAACCATAGCTAGCTATGATTTTGAAAAGGTATTAAAGACCCTTTACTGCAGGAGGGGCCAATGAGTTAAAATAAATGGCTGCATCAAGACTTCACAGCCCATAGAAAACAGAACCACTGGCTATTGCAGAAGAGAGAATGTGCAGGGACACTGAAGCAGCACTAACTGCAGGGCAGGAGCACAGATATTCCAGCACCCTGGGTATCAGGATGCAGCTAAGAATGCCCCTTGTACACACACAGGTAACTTCAGTGCTTACCTTGAAATCTATCTCAGGGTCTTTACAGCAGGAGACACAGTTTGCCAACAGTATGACCAATACGACCAGAGTGCACAGAGACAAGATCACAAAAGAGGAGGGAACTTCAACTGCAGCTCCTTCTCCTAGAAATAAACATGTATGCACAATGATATCAATATGTTTAGTATTTCAACAAGTTCCTTCCAAAGGTATTATCCACCTGCAGTTATTTAAACTATGGGAGTCTGAACATTTCACTCTGTGGCTGTGACCAAAAGTAGAGACTGAAGAGAAAGGACAAACTGGCCAAATACCTCTGAGCCCTCCCACCTGCCTACACTGCTCTGGACTTACCTGATTCCCCCTAAGAGGCTCCAGCCAACAGGATTTACTGAGGCTGATGACGAACAGCAACAGTCCCAACCCCCTGGATTTTGTTTAAATCAATATATTTCCACAGATATCCAAACATAGAGGTAAGAAATCTGGTCTTTTTGAAGACATGTCCCATGAGTTAAAATGCCTGACCTGGGAGAGAGCAGGCAGCCACATGGAATCCTCACTTCAACTGGGTACAAATTCTCTTTCAAGAGGGGCATTTCTGACAGTCTCCCAAACACACAAATTGCTGACAATCTGATCAGCTCCACCCCAATTTCTATTTCCTGTGACTCACTAGGTGATTTGTCTCCATTTCAAGCATTTTAGATTCCTAAGCATTTTGCAAACACTCGTCCAAATAATTTGCCAGAATTCATATATAAACATTCTACAACACATTTTCTATTATTGTCAGGTTATTACCGACACAAGATCAAAAGTCTCAAATGGTGTTTTATAAAAATCTTAAATTATTGCCAGAGATATTAAACCTATTTTCATCCCTGTTTTAATCCTCAGTAGAGAACAAAGACATGTGCTCTGGTCTCCTAGGGAACTACATCTTGAAGGGTTGTTTTTGTTGTTTCTTTTTAAACTGGTACTACCATCGGAACTGGAAGAATAGTTGGACCAAATCTGATTAAGATAAACTTTACCACTGATGTAATATCTAAATGTAACAATGTCAGGTGAATTAGACTAACTGGATATTAGGAGAACATCTGAGTATCAATGGGAACATCTGACAACAGAATACAGTGTGAATGAAGCCTAGAAAATAAAAAAACCAGAAGCTGATTGCTACTTAAGGGGCATGCAAACTTGTCCACCTACCTCTTAAAGCTTAAAAAAACCTACAAAAATGAAGAGATTTCCAGAAAAAGCTACAGCTTTTCATCTGTTCCACAGAACACTTATAGAATATTTGCTTATTTTAATTATATATAAAGAGCAAATTGACATAATCAAAATCCTGCTTTAAAGCTGTTAGCAGACATTCAGAAGATCACATATTTTCTGCACAATTAGGAATATTATCTACACAACAAATACAAGTTAACCAAAAAGGAAGGTTTCCAAACAAGTGATTCTGTTTCTAGTTTCCCCAACAGCTCTGGCATTCTAACCTTCTTAAAGAACACCAACACTCCATTTGCAGATATTAAGAATTGTTCAAATGCAGATCAACCACCATGTGAAGCCACTCACCACCTTTTAGTCATAAGTCTGAAGAGAACGAAAAAATCCCTGAAGAGGGCTCTCAGTAGAACAATTTATATTCATTTAAATCAAGTCTTCTACATAACACTCAGGTATTTTTCCATTCCTGAGCATCAACAAGAAAAAAGGGGAAGGTAACAGCTGATTTATGTTTACTCCCTCCAGATGGTTGTTAACCTGCCTAAGGAGACTGAAAATTACCTGAACCACAAATATGAGCATTTTGTGCAGTCATTAGCTAATTATTGTAACAAACACACACACAGGTAATACAGCTGTAGATAAAATTTAGGAGATTCCTTTGAACTTCTAATTGAAACCCATTAATAAAAAGTAGCTTCGCTATAAAAAAAAGAAGTAAATATTTATGTTAACAGGTATTACAAATTAAAATTATTCTTTTAAAAGACATTTTTCCGAGCCCATCCCACCTAATTTCTACACAACTTCCTCACCTTCACCACCAACTTGACTAAGTGAGAAGTCAGCTCACCACAGAGCACCTACTGAGCAGATGCAGGTTCTCCCCAACACACACCCACAACACCTCACCACAAGCACAACAGACACTCCTCCCAGGACAAGGCCAAGACTCCTGAACTCTCTCCAATATTTCTGGGAAAGTTTGCCAAGCAAATCCCTACACAATGAACTCAGCCCCCAAGAGCATGTTTCCTTATTCACACAGAGCATTACTGCTGTTTTAACTTCAGACCACGTCCTCAGGAGGGGGTACAGAGTACCTCAGCTGTCAGGTGTATAAAACCCTACAAAAAGCTATTAAAACTTTATTTTGGGTTTCTGGTACACTCTAAGGCACTTTTTGAAGCCCACATGGCTAATATGAATTCCAGTGTCTCCCTGTTCCCCAGAGGAGCTGAGCATTATGACTTCTCATCAGCACCTTCTGCTCCCAATAGCACATCACCTCCTGGCTGGCCTTTTGGGGCAGCTCTTTGAAATCCACTTTACTGCTTTCAACCTTCCCGTTCCTTCCCAAGCCCTGACCAGGGGTTCCTGCACCCACAAGCACATGTCCAAGTACATCAGCTGGCCTGTACCACGATGTTATCTCCACCACAAAGCCCTGACCCCACCCTTGCACCACCCCAAGCACAGCAGCACAACAACAACTTGTATTTACACCAATGTTATCACTCCAACTTCGGATCCCACTTGAGACCCTCCCACAGTTCCAGGTTATCACAGCAAACCCAGCCAGGAGGATTCCAGCTCCTGGTGGCCCTTATGCTACTGTTCTGGTTTATTTAACTCAAAGTGAGACACAGTGAGCACTAGCAAACATAAGCTGCACTTACTGTACATGTTACAGACACTGCGTATGTTCAGCTATTTTATGTGAAAAAGACATTTTTGTTGGGATTCCTTCTGTAAAGAAAACTGGACATTTATCAAGCCTAAAATCTAAATGTTTCATGCAAGTTACACTGTTCCCCATAACGCAACCATTGCTTTTTAGTGTCTTGGAAGGAATACAGAAAAGAAAAATATTGCTGCTGTTCATTACATTATTTTCCAACCTTAAAAACCTTTGATAATTCCCAAGAAAAGAAACTGTATGATTTAGCAGTAATTAACTGGAGACAGTAATGAAGGGGTTTTTTTCAAAACATCACCTTTGAAGAGGCAGCTAACCATTAATAGTCTGTTAAGAAGATGGAAATCATCTAAACTTCCAAAAGCACAAGGCAATTTTCATATACAAAGTTATAAAAAGATGCTTCAATGCAAGAAAAATGCCAATTATCATGGACAAGTTTCTGCAACAGTTACAGACCAACATTTCAGATGACTCATACAAGTAAGAGCTACTGACTAAGACCTACAGAATCCATCTCTCTTTGGATAAACTTTGAAGTTTCTTCCATAGCAATTAATAAGCCATATTTTTAATTTGCAGGGTTTTTTAAAAAATGAATGTAGAATCAAATATAAAATTATGGCAACCTGTAATTGGGCTAAAATTTATTATAAGTGAAGCTTTTTTAATAGCTTACATGAATACATATTCAGTGATGGAAGTCACTGATTAAGTACTGGAACTGGTGTTTGACAAAGTGCTGAAAAATCTGCTGCAGTATAACCTCTTTTGCATTTTTCAACTATTTCCATCTAGTGATTAATTCACTGGAGCTTAGTAAAATGACTTGGAGTTGAAGAGGTGGGATATGTTTAATACACCATTTTGTTTGTAAATTGTGAAAGTATGAAGGAACAACAGCTATTTCTTATAAGATCCTAACTGAAAAAAGCAAGAAATCCAGCCTAATAAATGCAGAGGACCATTTTATATAGTCATCACACAAGTGTTTGCTTTAATTAAAAAACCTGTTTAAATAATTGTAAATTTAATTAATTTTAATACAAACGTAGATAATATCCAATAAATATCACCCACAATTTCATAATTAATGAAGTTAAGAATATAGCAGATTCTAAAAGCAGAGAATTTAATAGATTTACTCTGAATATCATCTTAAAACCCAATCATATTCACCCTAAGCCTATTCAGTAACAACCTAGAGCATCTTAATATCTATCCAGAAATCAGAATCTGCTCTTTACGAAAGCAACTGCAAGAGAGATTTAAAAAACCACTGTCTCTAAAATGCCACCAGTAAAAGGCTCCCTGTCAGCTAATACAAACAGCCTAGACTGCTTTGCTTTGCTATATCCAAACTCCTTAAGGCAAGGAAGAGGCCTGGATTATATCAGCACTGTATTGAAATAAGCAGGAGCTGAAGTGCACCTGCGTCACTCCGTGTTCCTGCAAGGTTAACACAACATAATGCTTTACAAAGCTCTGTGCTAGGAAATGTTCCATCCCACGTGGCATCTAGATGGTCCTCAATCACCAGCACAGAAAATAAGGTCTTCTTCCAAAGCTTCACAGTATTAAATACTGACTCTGTGCTGTTATTTACCCATTTTTTAAAAGTACATGGGATCATAAACAATGCAAAGCCCTGGCTGAGGCAGGTATTTCATGGAGAGCTATTGAAGTAGATTGGCACTTCCTAAGCCAGTTGTACACTCAGGTGTAAATGTGAGCACAGCACATGTGAAGTCAAAGCCCATCCACAGGCAAGTACATGATTACACTCACCGAGGAAAGGGTGATGACGAGCTATGCTGGCATTCTCAGAATCAAGTACAGACCTGAGCACACACATGTCAGGATGGATTACCATGTTTCAAGGGGTGAAAAAATGGTATTTTCATACAAAGCATATTTCAAAGCAACTCCCACAGGCCAGTATTCTCTACACCTTTCTAAGATTTTTTCAAGCCTACTTTCTCCACAAGACAGTCCATGGGCTACCAAATCCAATAAAAGCAAATATAAGTTCTTGCTAGAACTGGTTTCCTTCTCTATCCAATTTCCCACTCTGCCCACAAAACTCTCAAATACCCACGTCATCCACCTGTGGCATTCTTTGCCATCATTAATTAGGTGCAACAAGCACACCAACCAGCCACATGTCCCATCCATGTTCACTTGCCAACCAACACCCCCCATGCAGGACAACTCTGGACGAGGTGGAAGTGCCTGTCCGTGAGGGACACCAGGCTCACCCTTCTACCATGTTATCAAAGGCCACAATGCTTGAACTCTTGACTCTGTCAAATTTGGTTCAGTGTGATTAATCACATTATTAAGGTCCCAACCTTCAGGAAACTGGGCTAAAAAATGCATGACACCACACACCACTAAGCTTGGGAAAAAGGAAGAATAAATGAACATGACAGACAATCTCTAGTACACAATAAAAGACATTACTGAGTGCACTAATAAAAGATATTCACTACTGTGATAAAGGCAGCACAAGGCCCAGATAAATTAAGCATTATTAGGGCACAGTGAACTTCAAGGGAGCATCTGATTTGAAGCTTTCAGCACAGTAGTTGCTATGCAACAACAGTCCCACTGCATAAGCAGGAGCCACTTTCTTTCAAGAGCAGCTCCATAACTGGCACTAATAGCTACAACTATTTCCAGCACAAATCTGGCATGACAGCAGTCACTTAAACTGTCTCTTGGACACACTCAAATTATATGATCATGAACTAAGATGCTACTTTATGACACCACGTCAGAACAGAGGAGTCTTTAAAATTCTAATGAATGATCAAATTTAATTCGCTCCATAGCTACATCCATGGTATCTTTCAAAAACGCGGTCAGTATATTCACTCTGCGTTTAAGGGATATTTAAAAGTGTAATATCACTCTAATTTATAGGGGGTTTGGTAAATATGACTATAAAAGCTATCCCAACTTTCCTAAATAATGCTGTCATTCTCTTCTATGCCGGCAATTAACTGGGAAAGTGTTATTGACTCCTACCCAGTTCTTCACAAGTCAGATTCAGATCATTATCTTTCCCTCATAAAGAGTTTCTCCTGCATTTATTTACTCCCTGAAATCTTCAGATGTTTGCTACTAATAAGCACAAAACCAATACAGACACAACCAGGCCTATAAATTCCCATGGCCTGCAGTAACAGGTAGAATACTAAACCAAAAGCCTATTCAGAACAATTTTAGACACATCAATTGTGTAACATCTGATTTGCAGGACAAGGGAAAGCACAACAGACATTGCAACACATCCGTTTCACAACAAAAAAACCCCAAACTCAAAAGCACATTCCAATTGTTGCTGCATTCCTGCAATCTCAATTTTTCTTGCTATGCTTCATTTAACAACTGAGCCAAAAAACAGCACCATTTTTGAAATTAAGTTTCAGCAGAAGTTCAACGGTATCATCATTTAGTCATGAAATGCTGTATCACAACAGGCTTCAAAATACTACATTAGAGGGGCATTCAAAGCACCAACCTTCAACTGAGACACAACACAAGAGAACAAAATCTTAACAGAAGTTTTGGAGGAGTTATTTGCACTTCAGACATTCTTTTGAAAATAAAATGAAGATAACTTTGGTATGAGAGAGACACTTCAAATTCCAATCAGCCCCTTGATTTGAATGACCATTACCAGTACTAGAAGAAGACATATTCCCAAGATCTCAGACAACTTCCATTGAGTTGATGTCCTCGACATGATGGCAGCACCTTAATGAATCTAAAACCTTGACCAAACACCCAAAGTATTTCAAGCAGAGACTGGAAACGTTCCTTTATTGAGCAAATCCCTAAGAACAGACACACAACACTCCTTAAGGAACTTGTAGGTTTCTCAGTTTACACCTGAATTTTTCGGCTTTCAGAATTTGAGTACTTATGCCATGCAAATAAAGCACAAACATTTGCTATTTTAAAACACTAACCTGGAACAAACAATTGAAAAATTTATTAATTAAGGAGTTATTTCAAAAGCCCATCCTCCTGTGACATTATTACTACCTTTACCTTGGATAATGTAGTCTGCATGACTAACAAGAGTAACCTTCAGTATTATGTATCTTTATGCAAAAGCACTCTATCACCTGATTTTATTTTCCCTTCCATGGAAAATCCTAATTCCTAGCCAGTCTCAAGAAAAAAAAACCTCTTAAGGACTTAGAGCTACAGCTGTCCAGGTTACTTGTGCATAATTGTACATACCCTTTCTGAAAACAAGAAGCAGTAATTAACAGCTTGTCAATAAAACTATTTCCTGCCTAAATCTGAATTGTGTCCCATGGCCTAAATCAAAGTCTCACACTTCAAAAGATGCAGGTAAGACGACAAGGCTTTTCGGTAGTAGTGTGGGAAAAAAATCATCAAAAGTCACATTCAAGTTAGTGTTCCCATATTCTTCTAGACAGAAATTAAAATACTTCATCCCTCTGCTCAAGTTATCCATTACAATCCCTACCTTACTCCAGAATTCCACTGAGTCACTCACAGGGCAGGTAGGGGGGAAGAAAGGCCAATGCATGTGCACAGACAATTCCTCTGAAGAGCCAACAGTTCTTCCTCTTTACAACAGTTAATCATCACAAGGGTCACCATTTCCTACAGGTTTTTTCCCCCCATGAAATGATAAAAGAATGCCCCTGACACACTCCTCCAACTCACCTTGAGTTTTGGATATAGTTCTACAGTGACAAAAGCCAGCTTCACAGTTAGAATTGTTTCATGGATATGTGACCCTGAAATAATTACTGTCCTATGCAGTAACTTACAATATTTTAAAGAAAGTTACTTCATATCAGAGCTGGACATGTAACTGTCAATTCTTGGCTAATTATCTCAGTCCTCGCTTTTGCCCTTAAAAAGAACAGAAGTCTATCCTGCAATCTAAGCCAACATTTTTTCAAGCTATTTTATCCCATGCACGCCCTAAATGCTTTCACAGTGTGCTTCAAATGAGCTTCTACAGCTGCTTAAACCCACTTGGTACAAAAGAGGTTACATATCCAGAGACAACAATACCCAGGGCAGTGCTGGACTCTCCTGCAGCACATCTCAGACCAACACTGCTCTAATCCTCATGTTTTCTGAGACGTGTCCTGGCCTGAGTGTTGCCTGAACAGTCACTAGCTAGCAAAACTGTGAGCTGGGCTTAGTTTTACATTACTGACCTTATTTTATTATCCTCCAAGTCTTCCCAGTAATGTCAGAGAATTACTCACACAACAGCACACTGCTCAATTTTAATAAGGACTAAATATAGGTTGGTACTTCAAGTGTTTACAGAGCAAGATCTGTTTGAAGTTTCAGCGTTAGAATCTCATGTTTGCACAAAGGCATCTCAAGACAAAGTAAAAAATATCCATGTTAAATAATTATGTGCCTTGTGCCTTCATGGCAATGTTTCTGGATAATCTGGGTAGCATTATGATCTTGCACCACTGATTACTAAGTGTGTGTGTATATATATGCACACAAAATTCTGCTGAGCATACCTTATTCTACCCTGCTAGATGTTGGCTTTGCAATTATTTCCTGCTCAAGTACAGTACTTTTTCATCTGCTATACCATTTGTCCAACAGTGAGGCACAGGAGTTGTAGATTTACTTTATTGTACACAGGGTAGACCACAATAATTTGAAGCAGCATGAGAAGATCACACATCATGGTATCACAAACCACCAGAAAGAATTACCTGCAGCACAGAAACCCAAACAACAGTATCTCTTTCTCCTACCATGTGAAATCAATACAACCTATTAAGATACACTGGTTTTGAAGAGACCAATTTCTTTCAGTTCACATGAAAGGAATCCATACATGCAACTTTCATATGGTGGGATTTTCTGGAATCTTGATTTTGCACTAGATCCTTTTCCAACTCTAAGGTATAACTGGGTTAAGAAATGCAGGAAAGAAAGAAAGAAGCAGCATTTTGCTAAAAGAGCTTATTCAGATCCGTTTCTCATGCCTATTCATAGCTAAAGGATCCCCTGGAAGAACAGGCCATAGAGTGAATAACTGATTTTGGAGAACTGGTCTACAGGATCAAAGCTTAAAAGTCAACACTTAATCTACTGTTAACATTTTCTACGCTTCTTTTACACCAAAGAAGTCTTGATGCAATGATAATCCCAAAAGAGTCATGTCACTGTTAAGTCACTACAATGATGCTGTCTTACCACTAAGGAAGCTTTTGTAAGTGTAGTACTGTTGGACAAGGTGTTACTTTGCACCAGCACTTGAGACTGAAAATGCTTCAGAAGACAATTCACTGACATAGAGAGTTCACACCATCACCTTGCCTAAGCTATATGTGGCACAACACCCTGCTAGAGACTGTGCTTGAAGCACACGTGCAGACTGACACACTTGGGACATTTCTGATTATAAAAGTCTACAAAATGTCTCTAGTATCTAAATGTTGCTCAGTACCTATCGTAACTGCAGTACAATGAAAACAAAGAGCTCATAGAGAGAAACAAAAGCACTGAAGATACTACAAATTGTATCCAGAACTGTATCAAACTCCAGTACTAGATGCACAGACCAAATAGAAAGGCAGACCCGAAATAACACCTAAGGCAGACTCCAGTACTCCCTGTGCTGTCCTTCTGCTGCACAACTGCAGTGTTAGCACTGCAACAGAGCTGGGATTTTTGCAGCTCTGCCATTACACTGACTGAGGGGCCCTTTATCCTGCACAGGTAAACCACATGTGCATAGTGACTGAAACCAGTCCACAGCAAATGTCCAGAAAATTACTCCCAATCAAATTTACCCATCCAGAATGCTGGATCTCACAATGTAACAAACACTCCTTTTTTATTTCATACAGGGCACAACCAGCACCTGCTAATGGCCCCTTTGAAACCAGTGCCCAGCGCTTGATGCTGTGACAACAAACCTGTGACTGTCCCTGATCAGTGCTATCTTAATATGCTGGAATGGTATCTGAGGAATTATTAAATACACCCAAGCATTCAAGACGTGAGAAATTACTTCAAAAAGTGACCTCCTCCTTTAAGGACTGCTTCAGTTGTAGTGAAGTCCAGACACTTCCCAGCCACAGGCAGAGAAAGCAAACCAAGCCTGTGAACAAAGCCCTGTGTGGAACATCCCTGCAGGCCAAAGTCAGGGTTGGTTCCTTACCTCAGAGTCAAACTCACAGATAGAAACAAAAGATAAAAGACAACTTACCAGCTCCAGCTCTACAATTATGAGGTGCTTGAGACAGAAGCTAGAAAAAGAAATATCGGGAGAAGCAAACAAGTTCAGTGCTTGAGAGGGGAAGGATAGACCACTCCCAAGAAAGGCACATAACACAATTAAAATCCCCACTTTACAAACAAGATTTTTCTTAAGTTCAAGTGATCTGAGGCACTAACTTGCACACACTTAGAAAACTGCTTTTCTTGTTATGTGCAAGCATCACAGACATTTTACACTGTACCAAACCACAGGCCACAACTGCAACTTGGCCCCAGTCTGACAGAACTCCAAGTGAAACATCAAGACAAAGCAACTCAAAAGCAACGATTTTCCCAGGGGTATTTGTGTGCTACAGAACTCATCTTAAAAAAAAATTACTAAATCCCAAAGTCTTAACTTGTCATCTGTGGCCAGCTGACTACACTAGATACAGCTGCATGAATATCTAGATCCTCCAGATGAATGTCTCTGGATACTCTATTCCAATTTCTATTCGTCTTTTCCTGGACTGCACACAACCAAGTCTATCAACAGGGACTCCCTGCCCTGACATCCAACTGGGCCAGTCAGTCCCAAACCTGAGGTTCTCCGGAAGAAATCCCGTAGACACCACGTCCAGCTGCCTCAAATCAACTGAACAGAAAACGAATTCATCACAACTGTGAAACTGAACACACCTGCCAGAAACGCTGCCACCTATTCAAGTTTTACAGGATAATAAAAGTCTTTTTGAGTCCCTGTTCCTTTGTGCTTGCAAAGAGCTTCATGGAGCACAGAGATGATGAAAACACTTTGGCTAACATCACACACACCCCCTTGATGCAGAGGGCTGAATTAATTAAGGTCAAGTATGGAAATCCAAGTCAGAAGCTTGAGAGGCTTGGATGCAAATGTAAAGCAGCCATGGCAGTTTGTGATACCCTATGTCTGGCTGCTGAATACTGCTGCAGAAGGGCAGTGCCCCAGTGCCCTCACTTCAGCCACACAGGACTAGCAGTCGAAGTCATCTCAACCTGATGCATTTGAGTAAAATCACCAACATTCCACAGGCTCAAGACAACTTTGGCACTTCAGTGGACAAACACCTTTCCAGCACACCTGGCCCCAGCTCTCATCTCCAGTATAAAGTGAAACCTTAAATTCAGAACTCTCACAGTACGTATCAGTATCCTCCTTCTCCACTCACAGAATAAATTAAATCTATGTTGGTCAAAGTATTTTTAGCTAGAAGCATCTCCGACGTCTTGTTTTTCGTATTTCCTGCAATAAGGGCTACAAATCCTACAAAGGGAAGAGCTGAAGCCTGATTTCCTTTAACTCCTCTCCTTACTGCTGTATCAAAAAATTACTAAGATTAGAACTACAATATCAAAAATGCAAGTAGAATATAGAACACATCATCAATGCATGCCTTCATCTGTAAACACTGTGAAGCCACACTTGAAAAGAGTGGCATCATTCCTCTCAGTCACGGCCCTGGGACCCTGACAGTTCCCCAGCCTGGCAAACTTCCTGGAGCATTTGGGTACAAGGAATCCAATCCAGTCTTGCAAGAACCTGCCCATCACCACTTCTGGCATCCCAGCTTCCTCCCCAAAAGAGAAGTGAATTTATTATGGGTATATTCCGTGAAATATTCTGCAAAGTTCAGCACTACTACAGACATTTTCCTCCTTTCCTATAACAAGCTCAGGGCAACACACAAAAAATGTTCCTCCATTGTCAAAGAAACAACCGTTCTTGTTAGGTGAAGAACTGTGACATAATTCTGAAACCAGTTACTAATCATTTTATGAAAAGGCCATTGAATTCCTCACAAGTTTATAACTCCTATAGATCAGGGCAAGTGCTACAGCCAACTGCAGAAACTGCCAAGGCCCAGAATGGAGCCCAGCACTGATTGCTGGTCCCAACACAGGAGAGCAAAGCAACCTGCCATGGGACAGGAGAGGGCCATGCACAATATGGCTGGGCTCTTTTAAAACACAACTCATGACTCTTAACCCTGCAAAATAGTCACAGGTTTGTCTTCAGACAGACTATAAAATTTGCCTGGAATGACAGAAAAGGTTCAAGACAAAAGTCTCATTGTCATCCACTGGGAAGTTATTCAAAGGCAGGAGGAGAAACCAAAGTCCTTTCCAGCTGGTTCCTGCTGCTGATATAAGTGATGATACAGGACGTGTTGCAGACTAAGAATCTGCTGCATGCAAACCCACCTGCACACATTATTACACTCAGGAGAAAGTCTTCTCAGCAAAAGTGATGCCAGTGAAACCAGAGAAGGTTCCCAGTGAGGCCTTAAAGTTTCAGTACTAAAGTTCCATCAATAAAGTAATCCAAATACATTGTTTCTTATTAAATGGGCAAATATACTGTAGAAAGCAGCAGTTTCAGTCCCTGGAGTTCAGTGGGTTTTCCATGACAGATTTTGGACAATTTGCTAAATTTCAGATAACATCCCACATATACATACTTTGGCCTACATATAACCAGAACCAACACATAAAGCTACAATATCTCATTCATGTTGTATGAGTCCAACATTAAAACGTCATAAACACCTCTCTTTGCAGTACTGCAGTTAGCACAGCTGATGCAGCCTCTTAAAAATACAAAATTAAAAAAAAAATACATCACAGACCACTCTAATACTTTGTCCTGCATTTTGTGCAATCAGCTTTTCATTCTGAGAATAAAGCATTTTACCAGTGTCATGGAACTTATGCTTTGGTCTCCCATCTTTGTAAGGTACATGCATAGTCCTCATAGCAAAGAGGAAATGGTATTTAAAAAAAAAAAAAAAAGAGAGAACACTTTGACATCTACCTTTAAATAGAAATATTAATTGCATTTCAGGAAAAGTAAGATGCAGAAAAGGCAGAAAAGTCCTCCACACAGAACTGATTCTGCTGTCTTACCTTACAGCTCACTGACAAGCTGATATTGTTTGGACAAACCTCGAGTATTTAATAAATGAAAAAGCTTATAATTTAGTCTCAAAGGAAATACAGATTTCACTGACAGTTTTTGCTTCTTCAGTAATTTACTTTCATAGAAAGTAAGAAATACCTCAAAGAAGGCTGGTGGAGGGAGTGACTTATTAACAACTCGGAAATGTTCTAGGAAGAACAAAATTAGGAAAGAGGCACAGGTCCAAAACCAAAGGAAGTATGGGTTCCACTCCCAGTTTTGATACTTTGTCTGGAATAGCAGGCAAATTACCTAATCTCTGTGCTTCGTATCTCTCCCTCCCCACTGCTGCTCCTCCCCGAACATCTTGTGTATTCCAGCTGTACAACTCCTCATGGTTACAAGGGAATCTCAGCACACACAGAAACCAAACCAGCCCTCACAAAATTCAGTCTCAAAACTATATTAGGTTTGCAAGTCCCAATGAAATACCAACAAAAAAAAATGAACCGAAGGCACAGTCGGCACCTGTGAGTCCTAATAAACCTCTGATCAGTCACTCCTGCGACTGAGAGGACATATTGTTTAATTTGTGCTTTTAAGGCAAGCAGGAAAATAAGCAAAGCAACCCAAGCAAGTTAGCGTTACCTAACATAAGAGAGAAATAAATATGAACTCATGACTATTTAGAGAGACCGGGCTGGGGGGGCCGGGGGGAATCCGCCTAATCTGTCCGGAAAACAGGGAAGCGCCGTCTGCACCGGAGAGCCTCCACCCAGGAGCGGGAGTGCCGGTGATTCACGGGCACGGCCAGGAAGAGCAGAGCCCGGCCGAGCGCTGGGCAGGGGAGCGGGGCAGCGAGCACGGCGGGGCACGGGGACACGGGGACACAGCCCCGCGGGAACCGAGCGGGGACACCGAGCAGTGACACCGACCCCGGCAGCGCGGGGAGCCCCCTGCGCCCGCCCTGCCCTTCCCGGCGCTCCGGCGGGCCGACACACGGACGGAGGGACACACGGGCAGAGGGGCACACGGGCACTGGGACACAGGGACAGAGGGACACACGGGCAGAGGGGCACACGGACACAG
>WBMV01000295.1:0-100118 GCA_013396655.1 Campylorhamphus procurvoides | reverse complement strand
TACAGCCCCTCCTGCATCCCTCGGGAATGACCCCGGGATACAGCCCCTCCTGCATCCCTCGGGATTGAGCCCCGGGTACAGCCCCTCCTGCATCCCTCGGGAATGACCCCGGGATACAGCCCCTCCTGCATCCCTCGGGATTGAGCCCCGGGTACAGCCCCTCCTGCATCCCTCGGGAATGACCCCGGGATACAGCCCCTCCTGCCATTCCCGGGGTGCTCCAGCCACTCCGCAGGAGGATGGAGAGTCCCAGGCTGGACACTGGNCGGCTGCCAATCAAGTGCTAGGAGGGCGGGGGTTAGCTCGGATTGACGGCACGTTTTGCCAATCGAAGAGCGGAACGNACCCCGGGATACAGCCCCTCCTGCCATTCCCGGGGTGCTCCAGCCACTCCGCAGGAGGATGGAGAGTCCCAGGCTGGACACTGGGATGGGCACACCTCCCTCCCTCTGCAGCCCGAGCGCTTCCAAGGCTGGAGGTGACCTTGTTAAATTATTGATAACAGCAGGATTCAGAAATAAAGATGATCCTGGTTTAGGTCTGTGGTTCTGATGAACTTCGAGCACATGAAAATGAGGTGTCAGCCCTTAGGAGCACAAATGGAAGTGTTAATCCGGAGGAACCAGGGGCTCTGCACGGTGAGGGAAAAGGGAAATACCACACAACTAACAAATAAGATTTCTGTTTTCCGAATAATTTAAGCAAAAAGGCTAATTATGTCAAGATTATATAATGACTTCAGGAGCACAGATTGTCCAAAGAAATGTACAGTGAGTGCACCCCTGGGAACTAGTGAAAGGAAAGTTTTGTGCTCCAAGGAGTATTTTGGAACATGATGTCCAAGATAAAACATAAACCCAAATCCTCTCTGTCCATAATTATTTTTTCTAGGGTGATTTTTCTCCTACCGCAGGGATATTACCTAAAATCAAACTACCTGCCTCTTACCAAGTCTATGCTTACCCCCAGATATCCTCTCTGGCTTGAAGACACTAATTGTGTTACTAAATGACCCTTTTTTTTAAATTAGTTTTCCTTCCAAAGGAAATATTTTACTTGAATAATAATACAGAATAGTCTCCTCTGTTGTTGTCTTAGTAAATGATTACTAATACATTATGCTGCTTATCATGAATTACTTTCTAAAAATCCCACACGTCAATAGTTTTGAGATTGAGAGCAGCTAGAGACATGAAGTTTAAACCTTCCTTTGCAGCCTTCCAGCAGGTTTACAGTGCAAGGGTGTTCTCAGTTCAGTACTGAAAACAATGCATCGCAGGCTGCTGGATTTCCCAACCCACCCTATCATAATTAAATGTTAGGCCTTTGATGTAACTGGCTGATAAAACACGGTGTTGTAATATCATCTGGGATGTTATGGCAGCATATCATTACAAGGACCTGTTAGAGCACTCTTTTATAATGATGGGACACTTAAGGTTTGCTGTGAATTAGTCACTGGTAGAAGATAAATAACCAAACCTTCTAATCCTTTGTTCTACTTGCTAGTCACAGTTACTCCCTGTCTTCAAATACACCACAAACATTAAAAAAGAACCCCAAAGATGCAAAGCCTCATCTCCTCTCTCCATCCTCAGGAATGTTACATTCACCCATTTAGTCTCTGCAGTTAAACATCTGTGGTAACTCCACGAGACTAATGGGATGAGCAACCTAATAGTGAGTAACCCGAAAGGTGCCTAAGAAAATATATTTACTTAAACAAACCTCTTCCTGTGCACAAAATGGGATGTATTACCACATATCATAGCCTCGTGTTTCCTGATTATGCACTGCTATCATTGCCAAATTACTGGAGCTGCTGTTCTGCGTGGGAGGTGTTAAAACCTTTTTTTAGAGACAGATAATTGGATCAGCTAAAGGATGTTGATAGTTTTCACTTGGTTTCCTTCAATATTTTTGATAACATTATTGGTGTGGAAGGAATATTGCCTAGCGGGCTGAGCAAGCTGCCAGAGGGGCATTAAAGGTCATCAGTGAACTGTGAATAAAGCCCCAAAAGGTTCACAATTCACTTGCTCTAAAACAGACTCACTGAGCTGGCCACAGAACCAAGGTCTGCATTGCACACTACTGTTCTCAGCACAGACATTGGCTCCGGGATGTGTGAATGTTGAGACACACACTCTGTCACCCTCCCCCCAAAAGAATCCTGTCTCATCCTCTCAAATATAACCTTTCTTTCCCTGTCAGTGTTGTCTTTTTCTATTTAACAAAGTGATTTGTTTCTCCCCCTGACAGAGGCAAAACAAATATCACTGGGTTTAACCTCCACTTTCAGTCATCAGTGACCTAATAGTGTTTTCATGCAACTGGAGGCTCCTTTCTCCATTCCAATACCCCAGCAGCCAAAATGATTTCACAGCATTCCCAAGGAAGACTGGCTGAAGAAAACTGCATTTAAAACAGTCAGTAAAAGAAATTTGCTCATTTGTGTTGTTTCTCTCTTAGTATCTATCTGTCATTTTAAAATGGGTTTTGGTCAGAACTCTCTGATTTCTTCCCACAAATGCTGGAGCTTGCACATGGAGAAATGAACCTCTGGGAAATGTGGCAGTGCACATTTTAATTGCTGGTAGAAAATTCAGTTGGCATCAATTTTAAAATGTGTTAAATAAAGATCAAACAGCTCTTTCTTAATGCACTCCTTGTAAATTCATTAAGGAATTGCATTCTTCTTGGAAAATACTAAATATTTGGATTTGCATCTGCCACTAATATCCTGGAAAATGTGGTACAACTTTCATTTCTGTTGACTCAGGAATTGTCCCACTGGATTTTGATGGGCCTGATCAGGAAGGGTCCTTCTTACTTTGCCTTCAAACAGGAAGACTTGGAATAAGTTTTAACATTAGGATATGAAGATGGATCATAATTGTAAATGTATCCTATTCAATACACTTAAATTTATTTCATTTGCTTTATTAAATAAAATTCATTTCACTTTAGACCACTGAACCATTCTATGGAATCAATGGAGTTAATCAAAGTAATGAATTTTTGTCAAGGAGTATTTAATTGCTCCCTCAAAGAGGCATAAGAAGAGGCAACATCACTAAATTTCTCCTCAACAGGGTTCTATACCATGACGAGTGGGCAGATTTCTTTCTCATATATTACTCTGATGATGTTGCCAGCCAAAATGCCAATTCACACCATTTTTGAAACTAGTTTTTGTGCCACTGACAAGTGTCTAATGATGAAATAAAAGATACATCTGTGGTGATAAATCTGTATCTTAAAGCTTCCTATGGAACCTTTCACCAAAATTTTAAGAGAGAAATGATATGTGTCTGTTCTCTCTAAAGGTATGGGAGATTTAAATAATTTTCATTGACACGAAAGGAAATGCAAAGTTATGATTTTTGTGTAAAGGAGCCATTGTAAAACTTTCATATCTACATTAGAAATTCCTTCCACCCTCTCCTATTTATTTTTAGCAAATGCTAAACTGTGTGGACTATTAAATTTTGCTCCAGATGCAGCAAAGCAGTACTGCATATAGTGAGAAACCATTTAACCAAATGAATGTCTAATGCAGTCCTGATCTAAATAGACACCGTATGTGTGTCAAGGTAAAAAAGAAAGAAGCAAAGCAGAGAGAATATTCTCACAAACAGACCAAGTAAGACACAACAGATCAAACAAGGAGGTTCCAGTTCAGTGTCTCCTCGTGCAATACTTTCATTAAGGCAGGAGTTGTGGGAGCTGCTCAGCAACTCTCAGGAATCTCTTCATCACAAATCTTTTCCATAAAGAAAGCCAAACTTTGGAGCAGCAGATAAAATATGATTTGCATGTGTCTCTAAACAGTAATTGTGATACAAAATTTTGGTAAGTATTAAATGTCACCACTTGAATGTGTTACCTGTTGAAAGAGAAAAATCGTTTTGAGTCCTATCAAACAGGGAATTCTTGATCAACCTGCCTATTCAGGTAATATTTTCCATTTCCATACCACTTCATACCTAACTTTATAAAAAATGATTAAGAAAAAGTTTCATACAAATTCTAGTTCCATTAACATTGAGAAGCTCAGGGGAGATTAAAGCACAATGTTTTTAACATATGTAGACAGTCACCTTCCATTTTAAATACCTTTAATAACCCAATCCTGCATAACTGCTCTAAAATTAAACCAGAAATTATCTTTGACCACCTACATTCCCTTTAAACAGCCTCTCATTGCCTTCCACACTTGGTTTTAGAGAAAGCATAAGCAAAGGCTCCAGACTAAGGACCACTCTGTCTATGGGGGGAAGCTCATCCCAATCTGGGAATAATTTGCAATACTGACCAAAGGAATTTTTAAAGGAAGCACTTGGATCTAGAGGGCAGATCCATAAAAGGATAAATGAACAGAGTAACTCTGCTGCTGACAGACAGACAGACAACTGGTGTCTTGATGCTTTCAGACACTTGGAAGAAAACCACCAGGATTCAAGATTTAGAGGAAGGAGAGGTTCATTGCAGCACTGCCAGGGAAAGAAGGATCTGCCTTGTACTGAAATGTTAATGCTTTCTAATAGTGTGTATTTTTCTTATATTAATGGATGTTGCCTCCCAGAGCACTGACATTTCAACATGACCAATTACACAGAGAAGAATTGAGGTGAATCAAGACAAATTAAGCAGGATCAGGAAGAATTCTGCCAACTGAGCAAGGAGCACAAACCAATATATCCAGCACATGTAAGCTGGAAAACAAATTTGTTGATACTTTCATTTATTTGTAATAATTATGGCTTCAGAAGACCATATTCGGAACAAGAACCATTTCTCAAAGGTAGCAACTGGATATAACTTCCTGTACTATTTGGTAATCAGAGGGATAGGGGTATAAAATGCCTCAGTGAAAACTTGTTACAGAGAAAGCAATGAAAACCAATGAGCAAAACATACCACAGACAAGGAACAACTCCCTAAAAACAAACTGCAGATGCATTTTAAAAAGCCTTGGCACTTTTAAGGACTGTAGCTTATTTTAAAAGTTTACTGATTAACTGGTTACTTACAAAAACAGACCTGAAGTATGTAGCTTATTTTCCTTATCCCTGCAGTCTGAGAGTCCAAAGATCACCCAGGAATCAAAGACCTCCCATCTTCCACAATCCCTTTATCTTTTTAATAAACATAATCCAACAGAAACGGGTGTACAAAAATTATATCTTACAGGTGAAGTTGCTTTGCTTGTAGGATTGTAAAATACAGACAGATAAAAAGATAGTGAAAATTTAAACAAGGACACTGCAACTGTTTTTCCCTCCCCAGTACTAACAATTCACTGAGCTCAACTCACCCTGCAGGATATTCTTTTCCCCACCTTGGTACGACATTATAGGAGCATTGTATGACCTTAATTCTGCATTATATTGTTTTGGCCATATCCTACAAGGGAGTAGAGCTGCTTTGGGGACTGATATTGCTCATGTGTGTCACAATATGGAGAAATACATCTCATAATTTTGCTGAGGAACTCCAGGAAAAAACAGGGAATGAGCCCATCTCATATGAACAGTAGCTACCTGAGCACAAAACACATTTTTCAAAATGTTCACCTCTTTGTTGCTTTTCAAAAGTTCAACTGAACTGAAAAAGTCTAATTTCATTCATTAAATGTCAGTAGTTACAGTTTTGGTCTCCAATTCCAGGAAGAAAAAATTGGCCCAAATAAAAAATGCATTTATCTTTATAGGGAACTGGTTTGTTTGGGGGAGTTTTATATCAAAATAATATAAAACCAACAAATATACTCTAGTGGGATGTTTATGGTATCTCAGACAACACAGAGTGACTTCTGAAGAGCAGAAAGGGGTTTGATGGTAGATTGCTGGCTATACATGAATCTCATGGAGCAATCAGGAAGAAGGGGTGGTTGACAAAATGCATTTCCTTCTTCATATTTTCAAATGTAAATTATTTGAACATGAAGGAAATTCAGTCTAAAGACTCAAAGTTAATCAAAACCCAAGGGCTATAGGACGTTCAGCAGGAGGATCTCTCAGATCTGCACACAGTACCAAAAGGATGTGCTGTCCCAGTGCTGTGAACTCCATGGGGTACAGTGACTACCACTGTACACTGAGAAAAAACACCATAAGAGATTAAACTAGAGGAGAAAACAGTTAACAGCACCTTTGCCAATATTTTAATTCCTTTGCAAGTTCATGCTACCACTGCTAAGTAATTTTGCCCATCCATATGTTTTTAGAACAGTGCAGGTGACACATGCACATTAGAAAATTCTAAAATCACATCTACTTAAAAGAAGCAGACTAGGAATTTTAAAGATAACAAAAAAAACCTACAACTTTGTATCATAATGTTCTACATACACACAAAGAATTATTTCCTCTTGTGTTACGAGCATGTGCCATCAGCACATGGCTGGAAAACTGCCTAACAAGCTGACAACTTCTGAATTACCCTTGTGTGAGCACAGCTCGGGTTATCTATAAAGTCATACCACAGGTGTTGCCTGCAGTGGGATATTACAATAAGCAGCAGCTAAAGAGCTTCTCTCATTTTGATGCGACCCAGGTGCTCAGTCGTGCCTGATCAGTCTTTGGAGCCAGTGCTCTGAATTAGAAATTCAGGGAGCCTGGCATCTGGCACAGGAAGGCAACAGAAATGAGCATTGCTATTTCCCAGGGGTCATGGATTAAACATGGCTTGCACCTGCTCTGTTTACTGCTGAGCTGGTAAAAACAAGATTATCACTTTTTCCCTTTCATTGGTTAATTTGACAGTTTAACCATCCACCACAGTATGGACCACTCTTTAATTTGACCCAAATACAATCTTCATCCCCCACATATTTAGTTTTGTCTAAGACATGTCTCAAAATGCTGAATCACTGAACGTAGGTAACAAAAAATGTTATTGTTCTCAAGCAAATTAACACAACTCACATTACATTCCTACACATGTTAAATACCCCTGTCTTACAAGGCAAGCTTCCACTGCTCTCTGTGCATAAGCAGTAACACCAGTGTATCATGTCAGATTTCTCCTCTGCCTACATTTGATTGGAGTTGCTGGAGATGAGGACAGTTCCAAGAGCTTGCCTCTCCACTGCCTGGTCCCACCAGTGGCAGAGGGCTTGTACACACCCCCCTGCTGCAATGTGCGTTGCTCCAGCTGGCAAACACAAGCCTGGCAACAATCTGTTAGCATTCCCTGCCTGGGCAGATCCACTGCAGAGGGAATATCCACACTGAGGATTCCTGCTCTAACCTACTGCAAGCCTCATCTTGTAGAGGAGGTGCTAATAGGAGAGAAGGTGGAGAAGTGTGCTGCTTTGCCTGGGATAGAGTTAATTGTCTTCACAGTAGCTGGCATGGGGCTGTATTTTGTATTTGTGGTGGAAACAGTGTTGATGTTTTTGTTATTGCTGAGTAGCACTTACACAGAGCCAAGATCTTTTCTGCTCCTCACCCCACCCCACAGTGAGGGCCCGGGCAGGAGCTGGGAGGGGATACAGCTGATCTCAGCTGACCAGAGGGATATTGCAGACCATGGGGCTTCATGCTCCATATTTGAAGCTGGGGGAAGCAGAAAGAGGGGAGGGACATTCAAAGAGATGGCATTTGCCTTCCCAAACCATGATTACTTGTGATGGAGCCCTGGTTTCCTGGGCTGGCTGAGCACCTGTAGCCTATGGGAAGTGGTGAAGGAATTCCTTGTTTTGCTTGGTGTGTGTTTGTGGATTTGTTTTACCCATTAAACTGTCTTTACCTCAGCCCAAGAGTTTTCTTGCTTTTACCCTTCCAATCTCTCCCCATCCCACCGGGGGCAGTGAGCAGCGGTGAGCTTAGTTGTGAGCTGGGGTTATAAAGCAACACAAGAGAGAAGGTCTCTAGAACATCAAGCTGATCACTGGAAGGCAGGAGATCCTGTCTGTGCCCCACCATCACCTGCCAGTGACTCCCACAGAGACCTGAACAGCACCAGTTAAAGCCTGAGCCCAGGCTGACCTTCTCTGTACACTGTGGTGCTGTGGCATTTCTGCAAGTGGCTGAGTCAATGGACACAGCTCTCCTTGGAGTAAACTGTGAGTGAGAAACACACAGGAGCTCTGCCACAGACTGCTTTAGTGTCCAAACAGCTCACCAATGGATGTTGCTTCCCCTGTGTGCTCTAACTGCTTTTCTGCTCTGTCATTCCTGTCCTTGTCTGAAGTACACTTTGTCCACCACTGAGAAATTCTGTACCTCTCCAGATGGCCCTGGGTGTTTGCTTGGTTTAAGCAGAGTTTTGTGCTGCTGTACAGAATTGCATGACATTTCAGAATATCAGAGAAAGTATGTTTAGTGCTGCACAATGAAAACACAATACTCAGCCCACTGTTGGAGGCTAAAATCTAAGACAGAGATGTGAAGGTCACCATTTGGAACATAGCAGGTACACAGGAACTTATGGATTTGCTGATCCCATGTTAAAGGAATATTATATTTAATGATTTATAGATATATAGAGATCATTTACATCTAGAAAGAATAAAGACCAATAAACTAGTTGTTGTACACTGAAAATGCATTGGCAACAAACACTAAACCAGTTACATTTTATTTTACTGCTACTGCACAACAAGCAATTAACATAAGCACTTGTGATAATTACAAATTAAAATGTGCAATTGGTCATGCCTTTTGTGTATGTAATTTTGAGTCCAATTCATCATCTGGCCCGAGTACAGCCACAATACACAGTCATGTTTATTTACAGAAAGAGACTCTTACACCAGGCCTGATTGTTTTCTGCACCACCAGTGTGCAGCAATTTCAGCATAAATGAGACAGTCAAATGGATTTGAAATAGAACAGGCATTCCTGTGTTCTCTGCCTATGCATTATTATTGATACGCTTTTGCTTTTTGCTTCAGGTACTATATTTGGCAGAAGAACCCAGGTTTCTGCCTGATATTAGGAAAAAAATAAGAATTACTGAGGAAGGATGGACTAGAATTCCAGAGATAGATTTGCATGTGATAGACATACATGCGTAAGAATGCATATAAAATCCTAGTGAAACAATGTCTACATTAGTGCTGCAAATGCTGTAAGCCTTTAAGCTGCTGGCAGAGTCTCTCATTGATTGTGCCCTTTGTTTGGCTGCTGCAGACTCAGTGGCAGTTCCGGCCATTCACAGCATGAAGGGTCAGCCCCTGAGAGACTGATCAGATACTGCAGAGATTACTGGGAAGGAAGAAATACACCCACTTAAAAAGAACACACTGGGAAGAAAACAGCGCCTTTCAAATGGAACTACAAGAAGCAGAAATCAGGGATCTGCCTTGTACTGTGCTATCTTTAGAGGCACAATACAATCCTATTTACACAAGGGCCTCAACTCAAATAAATTGAGAAAACTCCCAGTCCCAAAATTAGGAAAAAATTATTGTTTGCATTCACTTAAGACTCCTTTCAGACTTGCTCATCATTCATTATATAGTTCTGTACACACTGAAAAATGAGTTCCTAACTAAGAAATGAAAGGCAAAGCATGCCAAGAGTGAAAGAAACACAGTATGGGAAGGAGATGAGAACCTAAGGAAAATTTCATATCACATTTCCTGAAAGTGAGCTTCTGTCAGAAAGATGATCATGACTGCATCAACAAGCCCCCTAGTTATTCCCAGCAACATGACTTTCAACAGCCTTTGATACGCACAATGACAGCTTTGCAGTATTAAAGCTTAATTTGGGCTGAGTAGCATTCTGCCTTGATTTTTCTCTCCACTGACTCTGATGCAATTAATTCTCCTGACAATGCTGCTTCTAAAACCAGGTAGGTCAAGTTAAAGCAGTTAATAACAAATATGTATGGACCACATGTTTGTTTCCCTGGCCTGCAATATCCTGTGTCTACCTTTGCATGGAATAATTGACTCCTGTTGAAAATACTACATAGTTCATGTATTAAGAGGTTGGAATTCTTGATTTTACATACATATACATTCATGGCCTTAAGAAGAAAATTGTTGCAAGTCAGAACTTTATGCTGCTTTCAGAAATGGGAACTGGATCTAGGCCAAAACTGAAGCTTTAAATAAATATCATAAATAAATTGAGGTCTAGACTGTGCAGCTTTGGTTCTGTAAACAGGAAAGATCATTCTGTATTTTCACTGGCATGTAGTTCACGTTACAATACAGTTTTGAACAAACAAATACATGATTACTTATGAAACATGTGCCCTAAAAGCTAACGAATCTATGGTGGAACAAAACAACAGACTAGGTTGTTAGGATCTTCCCTTCTGCTCAAGCAAACATCCCCTGGGAACTCACATTGTGTATCTTCAGGTTATAGAAAGAGATCTGAGATACTGAATAAGGTTTCTGTATCCCACAAGCCAAATGAGTCTTTGCACTTTGAGTCTGCGGTCAGAAGAACTTCAACCCACTGCTGACTCATGTGTGTCTTACAGGGTCACAGTCCTGGTTTGGTAATACTGCCTGGCAGAGCTAAAATCAGAATGAGAGTTCCCATTGCCAAGCTTTTTTTGTTGAGAACTTAATGTGAACATAATGCTTCAAAGAGACCTGCAGTGATGCTGTAGATTATAAAGAGCTGAACCGATAATTGCCTGGATTGAAAACACACCAAAACTACATGCTTTTCTAAACTAATCAGTCATCCCAAATTGTACCTGGGACATACATTGGCAGTTAAGTACTCTTGAAACACAACTAGTATTAATTACAGTATCACTAATCCTATCATACACTTACCATCTCTATTAAGCCGTCACACATTTTGCTGCATGTGCAAAACCCCACCTGAGCTGGAGCTGAAAGGTGACATTCAGAAACAGAGCACACATTTGCTCAGTTTTCCTCCTCAGCACTTAATGATGGTGCCATTTGCAGGGACACACTGCTTAAGAGCTGGAATCATGGACAAAATCATATCTTGCAACCCCAGCAGCATTGCACAGACTGCAGGGAATGGCTCAGGTGAATCACACAGGCTGGGTCGTCTCACCAAGACATGGGTAAGACACATGTTCACTCTCCATCCCAAAACGGTAGGCACGAGATCAGGTGTTTATTTCAGCTGTCATTTCCCATGTGTAATTCTTCCCCCAGGTGAAACAACCTCCTGTCTGACCTACCTTTCAGCAGAGGCAAGCAAAAAGAACTCTTACAGACTCCTGCAGATTATCTGGTGTCTTGACAAGAAGACAAGAAACTTCAGATAGTTTCCTGCCATTCAGCTGGTGGGAAGAAGGCATATACAGGCCAAAAGTTCTTTGCCAATCATTCTATCATTTTGGAAACACTATTGCCCTGGTGGTGTGACTTTAAACCATATTGTCCTTTTGCAGTAATCAATCTCCAAACTCCTCAAAAGATGTGAGTCTGACCAAACATCTGTTCCAAAAACATTCTGAGCATCAAACAGAGCCCACAGAAATACTAGTGGAATATTTCAAGCCTAAACTTGCCTTTCCAAATCCTTCTATTGAGAAATGGTCTCCTAATATGCTCTGAGAACTAATTAAGACCCTTTTGCAGATACAATATGGCAGGAAAATGTAGATCCTTTCTATAACATGCTACAATAGAAAGGCATGAGAACAGCAATGGTGAAACATAGTCAAAAAGTGTTACAGGTAGGAGAGTTATTGTACCTGAATTAATCACATTGCAGCTAAAGAACTGTTCTTGCTGCATGGAGAAATGCAGACGTCCTGACCAGAGCTGCTAGACTGTAAATCCTGTGAAACTGCTGGGATGCTGCTGGTGCTTATCTCTGAAGAGGAGTGAGGCTATTTTTGATCTGATGGAATGGTTTGAAGATGAGTCAGATACAAAATTATTACTCTTTCTCCAATTCACTGAACCCTCTGCTGCTGTCCTCCCTTCTAATTTAATTTTCCATCCCTGAAAAATGAAGCATGATGTGTTGCAGCCAGTGGGAAGGGGTGAAGGGGAAAGCATTCCTGGAGCTGCAGAGCCCAAGTCTCATCCTGATTCAGGAGACAAGAGCCCCTCTTTAGACCTGCTGCCACGCTTCCCCTCCAGGCCCCAGCCACAATGCACGCTGCACTCAGCTATTATCTAACCTAGAAATGCATAATCTTTACTTTCTGAAAACAGTTGCTCCTGAGCCTATGATGGCAATTCTTCATTGTGCAAACATTTGGGAAATGCTTTGCATCACCCAGCTCTGTCTGGAGGCACTCCCAGCCACAGCAGCTGGGTGTGTGCACACACCAGTGACTGGGGAGAAAAGAACTCCAGCAATGTCCTTTATTTTTTGTTTGATGTTGCACTCACTGCTGAGAAGCAAATCTCTGGTGGATTCAGGGGATCAGGTAGGTGGGAGCACATTTTTCCTCTGGCCCTGCTGAAATTTATAACCTAATGCTTTCATGATGTGGCTAAAATAACGTCACTGAATAAGAAAAGAACCAGGAAGATATGGAGACGAGTTGTTAGCTCAAGCTGATCTCTCCATAGGAACTGCCCTGATTATTCTCATTGGCTGTGGATGCCAGAAAAATACTGGGAAAATGACATCCACAGGGGAACCAAGTCAATAAGCACAAAAATCAGTGTTTCTGTACTCTGACTTCACATTAATACTTGTGTCTGCCAATCCTGAGAGGGTAATCAGGGCCTAAGGACCTATGGAATCAGGGTGTTCAGACAGGCAGCTAAATTATCAAATGTCCATCTCAGGCCATGTTTGATTGGGGAAAGTATTTGGTTCTCAGCTGGGCACAACTACTCTGCCTACCTCAGACAGGACATTGCACAGCTCCTGTGGAAACTCTCTTGCACACACAGAGGGGCAATGTCAAAGGTAAGGTTAGACATCAGAAGCTCCAAGCTCTGGATGCAACTCTGCTGGAGCATGGAGAGGTCTTCTGCATTTCAGCTGGGGCAGAATATTCCCACTAATGCACTTTGTAGGGAGTTTCTTAGGAAAGAGAGAAATGAGAGGAGAGAGAGGGTGTCACCCAATGTTAGGGGAGTGGCTGAGTGCAAAGAAATCTGAGCACACCAACCAAATAGATTCTGTTTGGGTGGAAATTACTCAGACAAGGGATGATACAAACTGACCCAGAAAGACAGTGCTGAGGATCTTTTACAGCCTCCTTCCTCTAGTCAAGCTTGGATATAAATTATAAGGGATGTAAAATTACAGAAAAATAATGAATGCAACTCCTTGTTTATGAAATAATTTAACATTCCAGACCTTAAGCAGACAATAAATGCCACCAGTGATGGCAGAGCTCCATCAAAGACATTGGGATGGCAAACAGAATGTGAGGAAACAAACGTACATGGTTTAGCAGAGCAGAGGATGTCAGACTTAGCTGGTGTATTTTGAGGAAGATAATTTTCTCTAGAAGGAAATAATGCAGTGAACTCAGCCTGTTGAAGTTAAAACAGACTGTTTGATACAGTGCTCTGCAGGAAATCATTTCTGAAAGTAGAGGTGATGGGGATTAATACAAAAGCAATGTGAACAAGGAGCAACAGCTTATAATAAAAGAAGAGTTACAAAAATGGAGCAAATTACCCAAGAGTGTTCCTCAGGGATCAGTCTTTGGAGAAATGCCATTTAATTTGCACCTCCATGAACTAGGAATAATGATCAGGCCCGGCCTCAAAACCTGTGCACATGACACAAAGCTGGAAGGAATTACCCATACTGAGGAGGACCAGATCCCCAACTGGAATTAGTTGACCTTCTTGCCTGCAGTGATAGAAATTTAATAATGTGAACTGCAAAGTCATGTTCTTGGGATTCATCAGATGGAAGCAACAGAGAAGGAAAAAGATCTGAGTGTTCTGATAGACTGACAGTGTGCCAGATCTGCCAGTACAACACAGCTGTGGAAACAGATAATGTAATGTTCAGATGGGTTAGGTGAGATTTTCAGTAGAGAAGGAAATATTGGCACTTTCAGACAAGGCACTGGTAAGATTTTGTGTGAAATATTTATACAATTCCTGTCAACAGTGTTGAAAAAGATTAGCTTAAACTGGGATCAGTGCAGACTGGCTATTACAGCAATTACAGAATTAGCAGTCTTAGGGAGAGATAAAAAGAACATGACTTGTTCAATGTGACAGTGGAGGAACAATATGCGAGTTCTTTATAAATAGATTTTAAGATATGTACATGAAAAAGTGAGTTAAAGATTAACATGACTGTGAGGTCAAATTTTTCTAATCTGATCAACAGTGTGTTTAGACTGAAAACTAGAAACATTTCTTAACTACTGAAGGAGATCACACATCAGCATGGTCTTTCAAAGTCAGCAGTAAGGCAAGAGACATAAATAGTCTTAATATGGAACACCCATGGAAGAGTTGTAAACTAAGAAAATGAGTCTGTGGTCAATAAATGTTTTGGATATACCAATAGAGGCTTAAAACAAGACTAGATCATGTATGTAAGACTGTATTTCTTGTGTTTGGATCCCGAGCTTCACAGAGCTTTCTGATTGCCCAAATGTTCCACCAGCAGGGAACCAGTGGGCTCCTCCCAGCACACCCTCACTGCTGCACAGGCCAGTTTCTGAGCCTTTTCACATTTCTCTGAAACACTGGACCTTTGCCAATTGTTCAGCTTCACCTCCAAAAAGAGGAATCTGCCTGGGAAGTGCCTGGGGCTTCCAATGAGACACAGCCAAAAGGGGGATTTCTCAGCCCAGCCAGCTGTGATTTGCACTGGGTGTACTGGTGTGTAGGACATGTGGAGATGTGGAGATGGCATCTGAAGCAGCTCCTCCTCTCCAGCCCCTTTCTGTCGCACTGGCTGCAGAGCAGCAGAATGTGACCCAACAGTGCTCTGTGGCTCTCCCTTGTCAAACAAAATGCCTAAACTAATTACTGGTTGACATGTTGTTCTCTCCAAATTTATGCTGGAATTTTCATTCCTTAAGTGCCTGTTTTTTCTCTTCTTACTTATCTTGGTATAAATCTGAAGTAACCCTCCTGTAGGCCTGCCCATGGTAACTGAAACTGGACATGGGTTACTACAGAGGACTGGAGAAACTTGGATTGCTCATTATATTCTTCCCAAATACCCTTTGCCTCCCAAGACTTCTATTCACCATCAGCTATTCAGTCACATTCCCTGTGTTATTGATTCTGCCCTCTTTTATCACAGCAGGGCATGTGATAAAGAACTTCTGCTGTGACGCCATGTGAGTTCAAGGACTCCGCTCCCATACCTGCCAAAGGTGATCCTCTGAACTACTTTTTGTTTGTATTATTGTATATTTTGTTTGAACTACTACTTTGTTTGTATTATTCTTTTCACTACAGTTATCGTCTTCCCAACTCTATTTTATGAGGAAAGAAAGCCAGAATAGTTACATAACATGTTCTCAACAGGAAGCAAAGTAATTGCCCATGTTGTGTTTGTTTTAGTTGTTTCCATGTCGAACTGAAAAAAAAGCTCCTATCCCACTGTGAGCTACCTGGTCAAATGTAATCCTTTCTTGTTTGTCTGAGAAATACCTACAACATCTCAAACATTTGTGAAAACAGTATTAGTAACTGTAACAACAGCACATTTGCCATGGTTTGATGTTCCTTTTCAGCTCTTTCCCAATGAAATCATAATCTGTCTGTAGAGCTCTCACATAGCCCACTCAGGTTGTCCACCACATGAAATCCTCTCATATTTTTCTGGAGTTTTGAACACGTGAAATTGGTATGAATGATTCTGATTTAATCACAAAATCCTGTACAACTTGTAGCCTGACAGGATAAGCAGGTTTATTCTCTTCAAATAAGCATCATTCCAATAGGCCTTGCCTGTGCACTTAGACACTCCTGTGTTCCAGTGAATAAAGCACTGCAGGATATTTCAAATTCCAAAGGAGTGCTTTGTTTGAAATTGGATTCTTTATTCATTTGAGAATCCAGTGTCTGAGGCATCTACATAACAGAAGGCATCTACACCAGATTTAGCATGGGTTGATATGATTCAGGTAGTGGTGCCAATGGGAGCTTTTTGCAGCCTGATGAGGGAACCCAGACTACAGGGGAAAATGTTTCTGGAGAACTGAAGCTCCACTGCAGAGAAAGGCACTAGAAAAGATGGCATTGGGATGAAGGATTACATACAGGACACCGCGGGAGGATGAAAGGGGTTTGGGTGATGCCAGAGCAGCTCTGTGCTCACCTGAGGGAACCAGAGTAGTCACAGCTGGAGGGGACACTCAGACAGTGGGGCAGCTGGAAGGAGCAGCACGGGAAACTTCCCTGGCATCGCTACTGACATTTTGTCCCTTGAGTTTTGCACTGCACAGCAGGATTTAGTGACCTATCGACAAATCCTCACATCCATCCTCCCGGCTAACTCAGCAGTGTCAGAGGGGCAGCTTTTCCCATAAAACACCATTACAAACGTTTCCACAGGCTTGATTTTTCACCTGCCCGTGTCCCCAGCTGTCCCGAGCAGCCCGCAGAGCCCGCAGCTGCCGAGGGGCCGGGTGTCCTGCGGGAAGGGGGGGACCAGCACCGCATCCCGCTGCCTCACCCCGCCGGCACCGAGGACCGAGGCACCACCACCCCTTCCCTTCCCAAGGAGCTCCAGGGGTCGGCAGACACGAGGTGGCGCTGCCCGGCCTCCCTGCGGCGGGATGCGCATTCCCGGCGCCGGGATGCGCGTTCCGGAGGGATGCAGAGCTGGGCTGCCAACAGCGCAGTGGCCCGGAGCACTCGGTCCTTGGGCAAGTGCTTCCTACATGAAGGTTTGCAAATCCTCCACGTCTAATGGCTTTACATTTTAAGAAGCCTCATGAACTGTAACAAACATATTAAGGGATGTCAATCCTACCGGAGCTTCAGACTTAGTGGTTTGGGGCTTAACCAGACTTGTCCTGTTCTCCCTGCCAGCCTCAGACAATGGCAGCCTAAAGGAGAAAGGCAAGGTCACCTCAGATATGCTGTACATGACAAGCTTGTTCACTTCTTCACTCTTGTTATTTTTCTGTCTCTTTGTCGTCCCCTGCCTACTTATTTCTCTTCAGTCTCCCCTCTCTGCTTTGGCTGTATCATCTCTCAGAAAACATAAAGGAAGAGGACTCAGCAAGCCAAGCCCTACTGGCATGTCCAAAGCGTTGCTCTCCCTGTCTTTGCCCCCGTGGCTGCAGCAGAGCCCACTGCAGAGAGCGCTTAAGGGATGCATCACCTGCCCTTCCCTGCAGCCTGAAAATCAGCTCCTGTTTGAAGAACTTACACTCGCATAAACATCACAGGGAAGGAAAGACCTCCCTGCTCACAATGAAACGTGCTCCCCGAGCAGTTCATTGTTCCAATCACACCCCCTGTTCCTTGTCTTTCTCCTGTACCAGCAGTCAGGCCATTTTTGGCTTTATCCACATTGCTTTATCCACATAATCATGTCCACATGCATCACGTGGCACACGTGCTACCTGTGCTGATACCAGCTGGGTGAGATGAGGTGTCCGTATTTATTTATATTGTACTTCATCTCAGAACAGGTGGTATCCCTGATTTCTTGGCATCACCAGTGTGTGTGGGGCCCATTCTTGCATGCACTGACGTTTATGGCTGCTATAGTTGTATGACTTATCCCTGGGTAATGCCAACTAAATCAAAGTTATGTTTATGCATAAGAACTGCTTTATTTTTCAGGCATCCAGCTTTAGTGCAGGCAGTTCAAAAATGCTTCCCATCTTTTCTGCTTAATACCTTGTCAAAACTTGATTAGCGTATTATCCCTTCTGTTCATCCAGGACCAGCCTTTAAGCAACAGAACTCACTCATCTTTTCCACCCTATTCTTATGATATTTCTTCTTAGGCAAATCTTGCCCGCTCCAAGATCACAGAGGACTCAAAAAATAATCTAATCTGCAAGGATTGACTGCAAAGTGGGTGTAGAGTTTAATGTGTCTGCATATGGTGGCTACATCCTTTGCAAAGACTAGTTCCATGGTTGGTGACTGTTACAGACCTAGAATGTGTCATGGAGCGCAAGGTGCATGTTTGGGATAAATGAAAATCCGCTGCCACTGCTCCACATCACCCTCCAGCAGCACCACAGCAACACCAGAGATATTACAACCTTTGAACCACCAGTGGATGCCTCAGGGAGATGGTGTTTATCCTTCTGGTTCAGTTTTAGTTAGAGCAGTCCATTTGCCCAACCTCATCCCTCTGCTGCTCCATCAAGGACTATCCAACATCCAGCATTACTCAGTCCACTGTAAGAGCTGAATACTCCCCAGCTGACTGCTCCAACAGCACACTTCAAGCTATACCTCATCCAAAAGCAAAGCACTGGGCACCTGCTACAAAAGGCTGTAAGACCTCAGTTCCCACCCCGCTGCTTCAGTCACTTGGGAACAAATCATGAACCTTTAAATGCCATCCAGAGATCACAGAAATGCACTCCCATAGCCATGATGACTTACCAGTTTTTGTCAATCAAAACAATCCAAGCGATTAATAAATCCCAGCAGTTTCCCAAATGCCTGCTGCACACTCAAAGGTCAGCAGTGTCTCTTGCAGCAGGGAAAGATGTGCTCGCTTTGCCACTGCTAGGTCAGCTTTGGGAGCTCTATAAACCAGCCATAAACAGCTACTTCTGATTAAAATCAGGCTCCAGATCTTCACCTACCAAAGTAAGATAAATCTGCAACGTGTTTATATGTTACAGACATATAAAGGGGACACACTGTGAAAAACCCAAGTGCAGAGTTGGTGACTGGCCCATTGAGCCACAGTCCAAATCTGTATGATGTTTATCCACATTTTTACACTGGCTTAGTCTGTAACAAGACTTAAAACATTCCCCACTCCTGAGACTAATCTGACTTATTTAAATACTTACTCTTGCAGTGCTCCAAGTCCTAGTATAACACCTACCTCCCAGAGACTGGATGGGGATTTGAAAAAAGACAGCACAAGACCAGAACCAAATAGGAGCTTCATTGTAGGACTGAACCTTCCCCTCCTTCTTTCACACAAATACTGGTACTCTGTGACATATAAATGTTGGCAGCTGCATAAAAACAGAAAGCTTTTTTCCTAAAAGTAAAGGCAAAACAGAGAAATTATTCTCTGATTACTTTCTATCTGATGCTGGAGGGCTGTTTTAAAAATGGGTTATTTATTAAAAAATGTAAATTGCTTTAAGCACCAAAGGCTTTTTTTCATGAGTGTTTCTTGTTATATAGTTAGCAGAAAGTCACACATGAGGTTTTCAGGGTAAAAGATGCTTAAAGAATAAAATCACTACCATGAGCATTTATTTTTATGATAATTGTTGAGCCTGTAGAAACTAATATGTCTGATTAGCAGTAGAAAAGCAATGACTCGCCTTTTCCTTTAACAGGCAGCCCCTTATCCCATGTCCTGGGCAGAAAGTGGTGGCTTTGGCCTAGGGTGGTGGGTTTGGCAGCCAGGCCACCCCAGGCAGTCCCACACTGAAGAACCAGTGATGAGGAGCCTCATGCAGTGGGTTTATGACAAGAAGGCAGCAGAGTTCAGACCTAACCCTGGCTCCAAGATGGATTTGGGAAGTGCAGTATTGGGCTCTAGTCCCACAGAGCCACCACCTTGCCCCCAGTTCCTCGGGTCCCCCTCTGGGGGTCACATCAGTGCACAGAGAGCGGGAGGATGGAGGGTTAACGTAGACTAAGCAAGTCCCTGCCCAGCTCCAGCGAGCTGGGGATCTTGTGTCTGCACTGAAGAATGATTCATTTTAAAAGAATGTAGGTATCAAAATGCAGGCAGTTCTCCAGCTACATACAAGTTAGACTATCTGTTTCTTGCTGATACAAATTTTCACGCGCTAGGGGGGAAAAGTGCTGGTTTCATGCATCACTTTGCACTGGATTGTGTCCAGTGGCTTTACTTATCATTATGCAACTGAACCCAGGGCAATTCAACACCCAAGACAAAATTAGAAATACATAAATATATTTGCACTGTTTCTTTGCTCTCCAAAACAATATTTGTTTCACTCCCCAACCCAAGATGAACTGTAGAGCACAAAATGAAGTACTGAAAAAATACCCATAATTTTATTCTCCTGAATTGAGTACTTGGCCATTTATTACTGGCTTGCAAAGCAGATCAGATGGGACTATTTAGTTTTAAAATAAAATTACCATCTTGATAACTAGGGAAATTCATACATGGACAAAATTTACCATAAAGCAGCCCTTAATGAAGCAAAATTTCAGTTAACTTCCAGCAGAAGCTTTTTCAATATAGGGATAAGCAAGAACTCAGGACTAATGAAACCCAAATTCTGTTTTTACCAAACTGAAGAACTTATACAAAAATTAAAAACTAAACAAAGAAAAGCAAAATAAAAACACCCTAACAACAAAATCTACCAGCCTGTATTTGAGTAAAACTTTTCATCTCCAGAAATAATTAATAGTAACTATAGAGTTAATACAAATCCTTCAGTCATTAAAGAGATTAGCCAAGTTTTACTGATAGGGAAACAGCATTTTAAATAACATATAGGAACAGCTTCATGATACACTGAGTAGGATCTGATTTCTAGAATCATCTGTCTGGTAATGAAGCAGTTTGTAGCACCAGAATCTATGCAACATACACTGAGACAATATCACAATTTTCCCTTTTGGCTTTGACCTCTTTCTCTGACCCTTTTTTAAGGACAAAGCCTCTCACTTAAATGCCCGGGGCAGGTTGCACAGAGAGGTACTGACACAAAGCACACAGCAAATAACAACTGTCCAGGGCCACAGGGAAGCTCAACATCAACAGCAGAATTAGAATTCAGAGAGCCCATCCTGGCTTCCCTGGAGGCACAAACAGGCTGTACAGAAGTGGGGTCCAGTGCTTGCTCTTGGTCCCTGCCAGGGCAGGGCCTCACTCCCAAACTCAGCCATGGGAGCTCTGCAGCTCAAATACCAACCTGCTGCTGTTCCTGGGCGTCCCACAGCCATCACTACCTCAAGACTGTCTATCTCCTCCTTGTACCAACAATTACCATCTTGCATTGACCATATGTTGAAATGTTCCTCTTTTGCAAGCAAATTTAAGAAAAAGGCCAATATTCTGAGGAACACAACTGATAATAATAACTGATATAACCAATAATAGCCACGTCACCTTAGCAGAAACTTCCATGTATTTTGACAAAGGTCATAAACTACACCACGATGGCTTTAACCATGATGAGGCATGGGATGGAAAACTTACAGGTCTTGGTGAAAACAAAGACAGTAACTGATTTTAAATGCAAGCAATAGAGAAACAAAGAAAGATTCAACTGATAATAATGATTCACAGCTTCTGAAGCTATCAGATCCACCTTGTCAAGCAGTTTCCAAAGGTTAATTATAACATCATTTCAGTGGGAAACATTTGTCTTGCTGCAGTTCAGATCCTTTTGGCACTAAAGTCAATGGGAATTTTGCCATTGACTTCGATGAAAACAGGAAGGCTTGTACAGTACGTATTTATAAATATCATATGTTTGTGTCTATAAACTATAAATTATGGCCCTACTTGCAAGACTAAATCTTAATCCTGTCCCAGTAGAGAGACATGAAATCTCCTTGCCTTGGACCCAGGAACATTGTGTTGTCTGTGTAGTGTATTTATTCCACTCAATTCATTTGCCCAGAAAATCTCTCTCTGGCCAGAGGGATTCCTTAATGCAGGATAAAACCATCCGTGCAATTCTCTGAGCAATTCTTCTTCCTCTAAAGCTATAAATACAAAAGTCATGAAAGAAAGTCTGACATAGCTACCACACATATACAGAGCCTGTCTTTCCATGCACAGAGAGAAGTCTTTCCAAGGATTTTTCAAATGCAAAAGATCATTTCTTTGGAAGTTCTTAAGCTGGGAGTATTTAAATACAAATAAAAAGTTAAGAGGCCATAATCTCAATGCTGAGGAACTCAAAAGTTTTATAAGAATGAAAAGCAAAAAAAAAAAAATAGGAGCATGTAATATATTCCAGTATTGTCACACTTACTGATGCAATAAGGAAAAGTATTAAATAGGCACTAGAACTTTGCAGCTGTAGAATTTACAGTGCAATTCACCACTGAGCAGACGTCGCCTGCAGAAATGTCAGATGATACAAAACTACCTCAGAAAGATCTGGAAAGCGCTCAGTGTTCCCCAGAACAGAATTGTCCATTACCACCTGGAAAAGACTCTTGTCAGGAATGATTCAAAGAAATGGATTTTAGAGCTAATTGCAAATATTTAGCAGTGGATACAATACAGACAGGACAGGGTATTTGTTTGGGGAGGGGGCCTAACTTTCAATGTTAAGAAGAGTCATTTTGTCCACGTTTTCCATCAGCAGTTCACTACAATGTTTACAGACAGATTTTTAAAACTCAGCCCTTGGTCCACAGGTTCTTCAAAAACCCTAACTCTGGCAGTCTGATGTCATCAATTGTGAGATAAAGGCCAAGACAGGTGCTTTGTCCACACTAGCTCTCTTGCACAGATGTGCTCTAGGCAACAACAGAAAATATGTCCCTCCTCCCTGCCCTGTCAAGACTGCACATTCTCCCCTGCATGAGGGGAAATCCAATCCTGCATTTTTACCAGCACTATGGAGAAAAGAGACTGAGTCCCTGAGAGTTAAAGACTGGAGGCATTTAAAGAATCTATCTTCCATGTATTTACCTCAAAACCATACACCTCTTTCCTCAAATAGGCACAATCTGATAAAATCTGAAACCAGTATGTGGGATGTAATCAGCAGGAGAAGCTGGAGAGAATTTGGATGCCAGTGACTCTTTTGGGTACGGAGGCAGAGTGTATTCCCCAAACACAGAACTCAGTGTTTTTGTTAAATATAGCCCCAAACTCTCACTATGCTTGAAAGTATGTGTCAGCTTTATCTGCATGGACCACTCCGTAATTCTACACCCTGTCAGGGATCTGTAAAAAACAGTCTTAACACAAACTAGGTCTGTGTAGCTCTCTGAGAGCCTGTGCTTTTAGAAAACCCCAGGGCTGGAGTGAAATTCGTGGTGTTTTTAAATTTTGTACTGCTGCTTCTGCACCAAGATCACACCAGCAGTGTTGTGAGCAGCAGCACAAGTTCTTGCTGCAGTATTATTCAGCTTTGCTCAGTGAGAGCACAGTGAGAGGAACATACACGATCCCCAGACTGGGGTTTTGAAGAAAAGCATTTAAGGGTCTTAGAAAGAATTATTTTTTTTTTACTTCACAATTTTGGTGGAGAGAATGTCCCACTAACCAGAAGGATCTGTGGAGCTTTTTGTATTTTCTGCTGAATTCATTGTTATTAATGGATTGCACTATTAGCAGCAAAAATGAAGAATATTCGAGACATCATCCTTTAATTCTGAGCTTTCTAATTCTGATGCCATCATCTTTTAAATGAAATGTTCTACCATCATCAGGCAAACAAGTCTGTTATTCACTAAGTCTCCATGGTTCTCTTAAGAATGGTGCTAAAACCATCATGGAGATTTTGGGTCAGCTGAGACACAGGATATCTGATCCAGCAGTTCCTAACTGGAATTTCCTTAGTAGCTGAAACAGTAGAGGACAAGATGAATGATCAGATTCATCAGACAACTTAAAATGGTCCTAAATTAAGTGGTGGAGTGAAACATACTGATTTGCTTTTGAGTGCAGGGAAACAAAGACCATTTTGAAAAGTATTGTTTGAGTCAAATTAATTTGATTCTAAACAGAGTTAGCAATAATTTTTGTATGTTAAGCCTTTTTCACCCCTAACACCCTTCAGAATCATGAGAAAAGAGACTACATAGAAATCTCATGTTTGTCACTTTAATTGTGAACATTTCTCATCTATAATTCCATGTTTTTTAATCTCTTCCATCTGCTCTGCATGTGTTCAGCATTCCCTGGACACAAACAGGTAGTTTAGTAACTATACTAGCTCAGTTCTGAATTTCTTACATCAAGCCCATGCCATGCCAAACAAGCAGGTTGGGATACTCAGACCTATTCCTACTGCTCATGGCAGGGTTATAAATCTATTGTAGGAACTGGGCTACAGGCACTGCTCGTGCTTGGAAGGGTGGAAGATCCTTCAGGGAAACAAAGAGCTGCTCTCTTTCCATGGGGCTCACCCAGACTCTTTTAAATAAGCAAGAAGGAACTCAGACTCTCCCCAGGCATGAGACAGTGTCTCAAAACAGGTTTTGCTCTTTTGAGAAAGCTGAATTTCAGGCTGTTTGTTCCCCCTCAGAGGCACAGCTGAACGATGGTCTGTGCTGCCCAGAGACAGCTGAGGGTTTCCTCAGGGCCATGGGCTCCAACTGGGCTTACTGGGGAAGCTGGAAGAGCAAGGGCCAAAGCACTGTGGCTTCACTCCCAATTCAGCACTCTCAAATCCCACCTCCCTGGCAACATCCCTGCTCAGGGCATATTCCACAGAGTGCAGTCTCCGGGAGTTTCATGGATGCTCCTCTTGTGGAAAGGCAGTTATAGCATTTTAACCTCTAAAGATTGCACCTTTATTTTCCATTTTACTGATTGGTTTGTTTCTCTAATTGAAGTCTTGTTATTTTTGCCCTTTTTGTTGTTTATGCAGTTTTTCTTGGAAAACTCTAGGGGGTTCTGATGAACTGGCAGAATTAGGACACCAAGATACAGTGAAAGTGATGCCTGATTATCAGATCATGTTTTTCATACTTCTAGTTTTAAAACTGGGTGAAATCCAATTCCACTCACTCAAGGAAATCCTCCTTTTGGAAGATGACCTGCTGGCCATATCAGCAAGGAGAAGTTTCCATGCTATTCTTTGTTTGGTCAATAACAAGCTGTCCATACACTCAGGGTCTAAGCAGAAACACATCCTGCAGATGAAGGTGATTGCAGAAGATATTCAGGCAATGCCTCAGAGCAGCAGGTTCCCCCCTACATGCAGGGAGTGTCTCCCTCAGATCCATGAGAGTCACTGCCCAGAACCCTCCCTAGACTGGCTCCTCAAAACGGAACAAAATGTCCAAGATTAGACTGATAATTCCAGCCGCCTGCACCCATAAAGGCACTGACATAACTGCTTATAGACACTTGAATTTAAAAGTGGTGGCCTTACATATCAGCTTCCACAAGGCTTGGAACAACTGTCAAACATTATTCAATGGATGCTTCTCTGTTTTGTAATACCTACATATTTAATAGAAAAATATGCTTGTTACCCAAATATTCATGAATGTTAAGCCATGTCTAACTTTGTACTTTTCTCCAAAGCATGACTTGAATTCTTCTACTGGTTCTAAGAATGCATATATTTTAATTCTTATGCCAAAAAGATTCCATCATTCATAACCAGAAGCATTTATAATTTAAATGACTGTCTCTGCCGTTGATGGCACCATCAATTACAAGGTGAGGTGATGGGGAAGATCTGCACTGATTAACATACATTTTTCAACGTGGCTGTTCAGGGAGGTTTTATATAGCTGGAACTTTCAGGGAATAGCTGGGACTTGGTATTCTGAAATTACCTTGCCACAGTATTCTGAGATAACAGCTTTGGAGCACTTCTTAGCAAAGGCTGCACATTTCATCTGATAATCAAATTTCAGTATCATCCCATTGTCCACAGAAGTAATTAACTTTCCAGAAAAAATCCTACATGTCAAATTTGGCCCAGAACTCCAGCTTGTACAGCTCAGCAATGCGCAGGACATACAATACACTTGCAAAATGGTTTACTTTTCAAATTCAGCAAAGTACTTCAGCATTCATTCTGCTTAACACCAGCTTTCATCCACCTCTGCTCAGAAAGGGACACGCCAACATGGAGAATTCGGGAATCACCAAGATACCTTTTGCTCTCAGTGTCTGGATTTTCAAATCTGCAGGTTGCTCTATGGTACATCCAAATGCAAAAGTCAAAAAATAATAAGTTAAATCCTCCAAGAATTGTGAGATTGATCCAAGAATCTCGAGAGTTTTGTTCTCCTACATGTTGTCCCTGTATCATAAGGCTACTCTGCTCAGGGAATCAGAAGTGCACTCAAGCACCTCCCCACGGACTCGTCCTGTGTGAGCAGAAGCTCCTGCTCTGTTTCTTAACAGATGAAGGACATTTTGTGCTCTGCCAGCTAACCAGGCACAGGCAGAGCAGAACTCCTGTTCAGGAGACAGGTTTCCTGCATAGGGATTCACCCAGCCTTTTCCTCCTGAAGTCTCCAGCTTAGGAAAATTCCTTTCTAAATGCATCCTTTTTAGCAAAGTGCAATCAGTGCTACAACTGAGCACAGACTGAGGCCATTACAATTCAAGGAAAGACTGTTAAGTGAGTTCATGACTAGAATGCAAGAAATTTAATTTTTCATTCAGAGCGACAGATTTGAAGCAATTTCCTTTACACTTGACTGCAGCAATTTGCAAATAAAATCCATAGTGAATATAATGTAATTTGTCTATAAATGAGAAATAAGAATTCACATTTTCTGTCTGGGTTGTTCTTGCTATACATTAAAGCTTGAAACCACTGGCCTATCTGGACACTGATATCACTCAGGAGTCACAGCACAAATGCAGCACTGTATAGGAACAACAATGCCTGCCTCTGTCTTTTCATCCCACTGATCCTTCAAATATTTGAGCAGTGGAATCACTTCATTGATGCACCATTTGATTAAACCAGGCTTAGCTCTCAAATGCTCAATGGATTCTTGTTTATAAAGACTTAATTCTTTCATATCCGATGCTGTTATGTCTCCGGTACCAATTTCCATATTCATTCAGCTCACTTTTCTATAGTCCTCATTCTAATTATTGCCAGGGTTGTTGGCAACGCCTAATAAGGGCCAAAGGAATGTTCCTGAGTTCCCGAGGCTGGGTGAGTGCCCTGGAGACACCAACTCCATGTTTGGACAATGCCCAAGCACACCCCAGCCCCTTATCATGCTCCACTTTCCAGAGAAGAGAAGCCCAAGCACACAGGCTGGACTGGAGCTGGGACAGTTTTGGACCATTTCCTGATCTCAGCAAATGGAGGAGCAGGGAATTAATTCCCACCTCACTGGGCACCTGTAAATCAGTTTGGGTACGGGCTTTGTGCACAGACAAAACATCTCTCAGAGTCAATTTGTTGTCAGTAAGCATTTGGGGGTTTTGGAATATATACATCTCCTGGAAAAGCAACTCTGCCAGAAGAACAGAAGGCCCTGCTTTATTCAGCAATATCAGGACTAGATCAGCATCTGGATGATGCCCCAGTTGCTACTTCATGCTCCTGCCATTATAAAAGTGGAGGAGTTGTCCCTGTTTCAGTGGGACTGCTGTTTACACGGTGTGATGGCACAAGAACACACAGACGAGGCTGAAAAACATCTGAGTTCATTTCAAACACGTCTATATTTGAAAGCCTGCTGCAAGTGATGAGTATTTATAGTGCTTATAACCCACAGTCTTGGAGCAGGACTGCATGGGGCTTCACAGTGTAAACACACAGACTAAAGTTACAATTCCTGTAACGAGGCTCCCCTTTAGGGATTTTACCACTTGGGAGTTGAAGAACGTAGTTCAAGAACAGGATATAGCAGATCCCATATTGAACAGAAGTTCTGTTTTCAGCATATATTTTTGCCTCCAGCTTAGCTAGAGGAGGTCTACTTGGCAGAAGTAGTTTTAACCAATTATTATCCTACACATACCTTGTTATTGGCACTTTATTAGGATACTTTCAAAAATAGTGAGCTTTTTGCTTCAGAATTGAAGCAGGAAAATTATTGATTCTATAGGCTTTCTGACACTTGCTGCAAGTAATTTTAGAACTATGGATAGAGTCATCTGGGGGTTCGAGTATGTGTCTGTTTGTGAATGATTGTATCAGATTTAACAGACACAGGAATCTATCATTTCAGAAATCAGTCTAAAGGAATTTCTTTCTTCATAAAAAAAGCCTTTTCCTTTCTGCATCAATGCATGAACATTTTTAGAAAGAAACAGAAATGGAAGTGAACTGGAAAGGTTGAATTCAGGACCAAAAGTTTCAAGCTACTGCTTGAGAAATGACACAGAATTTACATCTGGGCCATATTCCTTTCCAATTTGGGAATCAGGATTAAAACTTCCTCTTGGAAATTTCAGATATGCAGAACCAGAAATTGTCTGAGTTATGTCCACAATGCAGTTGCCTTAAAAATTGTGCTTTACACATGTAAGAAAAATATGACAAGGAGTTCTGTACTTTAACACTTCAAAGGGCATCTAAAGCTGAAAAGTTCCTTTGTACATTTCAGAGTCTCGGAAAATCTCCCTCAGAGGCTGAACCCTTGTCACACTAGAATGATAGCTGGTGAAAAACAAATTAATTAAATTCTGTGATTCATTCAAGTTTGAAAAAATAAACCAGATGTTGTTTGGTGTATTTCCCATGTACAGTCCCCTCCCTCCATAGTGACTGGTTTCGCATTATTCTCTTTTCAGAATCTTACTGGGGGTAGTTATGAGGTGTCCACAGACAGGAGATTAAGTAAGAGAATTCTCGAACTACTGACAAATATTTCCAGATCATTCCAAGAGTTACATTCCTCAAATGACTGGAGCATGATGCATTCATACAATTACACTAAATTATATTCATACAATTTCTTTCATCTCACATATTCCCAAAGCAACTTACAAGCTGAATGAATATTCCACTTTCACTATTCACATGTCATTTAACAATAGGTTAAACACATGTAAGGTGATTCCTACTCCTTGACTCGTGACTATGGATGCTCCTATCAGGAGCATTCATCTCATTCATCTGAAATGATCTCAGGCATATACAAGGTCACATTTTTTTAAGTGAAAGCAGGCACTCACAACTGGTAGCTGCATTTTGTTATTCTATTGCACACGTGATTCACATCAGCACTCAGAAGAATTACAAGAATAGATTATAGAACAAACCCAGAACTTATGATGACCTAAAATACATCTTTTCAACCTGGGGAAGTAACTCCACATGTTAGAAGGACTGAGACTGTAAATGGGAAGAATGAAATAACTCCATGTCTGCAGAAGGCATGAACCTTGAGCGAAGGGAAATGCCCAAATCCCAGGGTTTAAAACTGCTTTTAGCAGTAACCTGATAGTCTGAAAAGGATATTTTCTCCTTACTTTTCCATGCTTCCCCAGTTCCTCTTCCTGCCAAGTTGGATGGCAGCTGGCAGGTTATTAACAGTATTTGATTTAAGAAAGTAAAAGTGACCAGACAGATGTTTTTGCAATCTCTAATGCAGGGCTTGAAAAGAAAATGCTTGTTGGAGGCTGGTTGTAAATAGTTACATGATCCCTGTGCATTTCATCAGTGCACATGTTCTGGGTCTCCAAAATCACTGCAAAAGGGACTCCAAAATTTGCAGGAGTCTGAATGCAGCTCAACAGACCAGAGCCATAAATCATTTGACGTCCACGCTCTAGCCTTAAAATCTCAGGGCACAAAAGGAATCACCTCTGCTGGACCTCTTAGAAAACAAAGCATACTTCTACAAACTGCACCCTTATGTGCTTCACATACTAAAGTTCAAACTAATGGCAACAGTCCACAGGCATTAAGGGAAATCACAGCAATCAATGCTATTTTTAAAGGGAAGAGAGGGGGCGAGGGGTTAACATATGTGGAATTAGCCCTGGGCAAAATGAGAAGCCATTGCATCTAAAATCAAATGCATTCTCTGAAACAGACACCAGAGACCAAATTCCCATGTAGACTCCTGCAGTCCAAGAGTTTCAGCAGAATTTGGCCTTCCTCTTAACTTAGCTTCATTAGGTCATATCATGCCACCAGTTTTTGTGTTGGATGCCCTATGTCCTGCACATCAGTTGTTGGCACTATGTAGACAATTTCCCAAACTGGAGGGGCAGAAAAGGGTGGTGTGTGTAAAAGGGAGAGACATTTTTTTCCCATTTCAAATAAAAGTAATTTCTTATAGGAGTTTGAGAGGGGAAAGTGATATTTGTATCCCTCCTACCAGATGTCACCAGTGACAACAAGAGCTGGTATTAAATATCTATCCATCAAATTCTTCTTGAAATTTTTCAGCGTCAGCTGGTCAAGAACCCATTCAGAAAATGGGGAAAGCTGAAATCTTCCAGAGCCATTCTTAACCAATGGTTCTTCCCTGCAAAAGGGTTATCTGTGCCTGAAACTTTTCCACAAAGGACAGACATGCACAGTTTGTAAAAAAGAAAACAGCTCCTAGCAATGGCTTTTCCTCTTTTTATATGCTGCAAATAAAACAACCTCCTCCACACACAGCACTGGTCTTTTGTCTCTCTTTGATCAGCTGCTGTCAGTGTTGGGGGTGCTGAGGTCCTGTAGATACCTCCGTTTGCCAATTTACTGTCTGACTCTGATTTATCAGGGATTGGCTTCAGTCACTGGCTGGGCTTGTCTTCCATCTTAGGGGGAAGTGCTGTGGAACAAAGATGCCTTGTCTCTGACATGGACACAGTCTCTGCACCGTCACATCTTCCTGTGCCACCACCTCAAGCTGTGCTGCCAATTGCCCTGTCACTCTTTGCTATCCCTTGATCCTGACCATAATGCTACCTTGTGCTGTCATCCATATGACTTGTCTCTCAGTGTTGTGCTGCCACAGCCACAAGTGAGATCCAGCCTGACAGGCTACTCACCCAGTCAGGCGGCGACATTCGCCAAAGGAAATTGAGAGGATCGAATTATTTCTGTGGAAAAAGCAACTGCATGAAGGGACCCTTGGAAACAGGGCTGGCCAAAGAATTTAAAATATAATCACTGATCCGAGAGAGATTGAAGACAGGCTGAAAAAAAGACACTCTTCACATATTGTGCAGTGATGTTGCTATCAAATTTTTCTCTATTCTGAAAGCAAAGATGTCTCATGTAGAGCTCAGGGACTTTTGTCTCTGAGACAGCTGGGTGGATCACAACCCCTTTGCTTCACACATACCCAACTAAACAGGTTGTCAGAACCTTTCAGAATTGTAAGAGTTTCTCTGGAAACAGATGAAATACCCTCCCCCAACCAACTGTTCCAATGGATTGACATAGGATTATTTTACCTCCTGTAGCAACAAATTGACTGTGTGGTATTTTTTTCAAAACGCCAACAGATCAGACATTGGCGGACAACAAGGCTATTATTTTCCCTAAATGGTTTTCTACACAAACAATACTTAAAAAGGATACTTTTAATTTCTTTGCTTGGTTTAGTGCTCTAATGATGAAACTCTGTCACACGTAGCCTACAGATAACAAGTTATCACAGTCAAACATTCATTAAAGACATCTCTTCAGAAGTTATTGTGCTTCATTTCATCTGACTCCTTGGATCAAGCATATCAGATAGTGGGGAATTTTTTCTTGCCCTACATCATACAGAAAAGTTGGTGTTTTCTGCTTAAATCAGAAGAAATTTAACATGACTCTGTTCTTTTCACCTATCTGGCCACTTATCTTGTTTCGTTTGCAAATATCATATGTATTCTCTTGAGATAAAAATAGTCCAAGATGATTAGTTAGGCAAGTTCATCTGACACCATTCCCCCTTCGTGACGCTGAAATCTAAAATCTGTATATGGTATACAACTTAAAGTATATATATGCAAGTCCAGCTCTGCTGGAGACACACGGCAAGTACCGCCCTCCCAGCCTGACGGCTTCCTTCTCCAGCCAAGAAGACCACAAAGGTAAGCTGATTAGATCCTCTGCTTTCAGAAAAAGAAATACAAAAGCAAAATGCTCCCTAAATGGAAAGTGCCTGTGCAATTAAAATGCCTGCTCTTATCTCAGCTTCCAGTCTGTTGTATCTTTACAAGCTAACATAGAATAGAATCAGCATTTGGATCACAGGATGGAACAAGACTGGAACGATGCCCCTTGTAAAAAGTGCTGCAATTTTTAGGTTTTCCTTCAACTCTTCTCTGTTTTCAGTCTGATCAGAAGGGAGAATTAAGTGAATGGCTGAGCACCAAAGTATCTTGCCTAGTGCTGAGAGGAGGAATTTTGCATGAGAAGCCGCTGGGATAATTGCTGGTAAAACAAAAGTTACTCGGCTGCCTGAGGTGGAGAGGTACCCACAGCCATCAGTGGGAATTTGTCCTGTTGCTTTCTTACACTTCCTGAGACAGGGACTAAAATGATTGATATTTTCCTCTGCTGCAAACCAACAGGTAGAGAGGCAGCTGTTTCATATTTTAGGCAAAGTTTAAACCTGTGTGTAGATATCAAACCAGGGCAGAGGCTATAGATGGGTACCAGGGGTGGATTCCTTCTCATGAATGCTGCTTTCTGTGCTTAGACAGGAAGAATGATGTTGTTGAAGAGTAATTATGGATTAATGAAACAATATTTCTGTTCTCTTGTGGCTTTCAAGAATAACTTTTCTATGCCTTAGTTCCCCTTCTTCACTAACGTGAATTACCAGTAATGGTGTGAGTTTTAAGCTGTAACCAGTCTGCACTGGTGGGTGCAGTTTCTCAAACTGTAAATTCACCACTGTTACATTCACACTAAAAGACTTCTTAGAAATTCAAGCATTACAGCAGTTTGTTAAGTGATGGTGTCAGTTTTGGTGGCTGAAGGGGACAAAGAGTATCTCTTCTCAAATGAAATGCTGCTGTATCAGAAGCAAACACCTCCTCCACTCTACTGAGAATGAATATTAAATCTCAATACTTCTGTTCTAAGCACAGCAATATACTGAAATGCCAAAATCTGGATAAAAATCTGGTTTATTATCACAACATACTTAGAAACTTTTTCTTGAAGCTCTCATGAGATGTAGCCCCTTAGGGCACAGCAGCCCAGCAAGTCACATTCCTTCTTGCAACTAGAGCAGGAACTTACTCTCCAAATGTACATCTCCTTGAAACAAGTAAAATTACTATTACTAATTGTACACTAATATTTTCATTCTTTGTAAAGGTCTCTAAACCTATGGATAATAATACCAGACTTTTTAAATTCCAATCACACTTATATATTCCAGATTTAGTTCTCGGGGACATACCGAGCCTTATATTTTATGTGTGCCGTAAATACCCGCCGGTTTTATTTGAGCAATAATCCACCTCCAGGCAAGCCCACACAGAAGTCATGAAGTTTTGTGGTGCTAGACACCTTTGATTCACTGTCCCAGCACAGCACAGGCAGCAGCTCCTGCCGAAGCCCCACGCTCCACAGGCAGAATTCCTCCCTCATTACCCGCCTTCCAGCGGGAGCACCTGCTCAGACATCTGTTCATCTGCTGCGCTCTGCTCCACTTACCAGGGCATGAATAATGTCTCCCCTATCACATACTGTCACAGCAGCAACTTCAAATAGAGTCATGAAAGAGGTAGAGAAGTCATTTTAATGACTAAGTAGCTCACATTTAATTTATTTTACAGTTCGACAATGGCCATCACTGACATCCTTTCTGCTAAGGATATTGAATCTGCTCTCTCCAGCTGCCAGGGTAAGGAATGGTTGCTCTGCAGACAGAAGATGCATATCATTTTTATGTCTTAAGATGACATGCCTATCATTTTCCCCTTAGATTCCTTCCCCGTGAGATCTCTTTCTAAGCTACATTACAGCATAGCCCCTTAAATTCAGAAAGTCTCACAAGTGGTGAGCAGCAATTAAAGGACCACAGTTTCATCTGGGGCTGGCTTAACCCTAAACTGTCAGTGTTTAAACCTGCTGAAGACTTAGATTTAAATAGCTTTTTCCTTCATAATTTAAAAAAAGAAAAGCCTCAGCTTGCAGGATCAAAGTGTCATTTGTGAAACAATGACCAGTCTCAGCTCTCTCAAGAACTGCTCAGCAAGACCAAGCCAATTTTCCAAATACCCAAATATCTGGTTTGTCTGTGAATTACTAACTTTTCTACCAAATTCTTCTCCTAAGCAAGGACTCAGTGAACAGGAAGGAAGAATTAAAGGAGTTGCTTTGCAGGGCACAATAGCACCCTCTAAATATTTATTATTAATTGCATGTGACACTTTGCATAAATCCTGATTTAGCAGAATGTGCGTTGTAGCACAAAACTTCAAACTGGCTGAAAGGATATATGACCACAGGCACAGGGTGATTAAAAAGGGAAATTATGCACTGTATCTGCTCTTCTGCCACACCAGGGAACAAGAGAAAGAGGAGCAGGCTGATGTATAAGAACAGCCATACATATTCACAAGGAATACATACAGTAGTAGCAGCTTCGAGGGAAAATATTTAACAACTTCCGTTTCTTCCAGCTGATGATTCCTTCAACTACAAGTCTTTCTTCTCCACGGTTGGTTTATCCAGCAAAACTCCTGATCAGATAAAGAAAGTTTTTGGGATCCTTGACCAGGACAAGAGTGGTTTCATTGAAGAAGAGGAGCTGCAGTAAGTACTGTTTAGATGTTCTATTTCTTTAAGCAATGTAAACCCTCAAACTTGCTTGGTGTCCTAGAAGAAACTCGCTGTTGTTTTAAAAATAAAACAGAGTTCTTTGTCTTTCCTTGAATCTGTGTGGATTTCCTCAGATAATAAGAGCAGGCATTACCTTGTGGGACATTTCAGAGAATCAAACTCAAGCACAGCATTCTCCCCTGTTCTGTTACAGGCTCTTTCTGAAGAATTTCTCTTCAAGTGCCAGAGCCCTCACCTCAGCAGAGACCAAGGCTTTTCTGGCTGCAGGGGACACTGACGGTGATGGCAAAATTGGAGTGGAAGGTAAGATTTTTGGAAACTTGATGAAATCTGTAGTTTAAAATGCATGCATTTCAGGCTGCATTTAAACTGGGGCATGAAGAATACATCTCAATACTTTGGCCTGGTAATTCTGCCACAATCTTTATAAGAGCAAATACTCCTTTATTTCCATAGCTTTGTTCGCATTTGGTCTCTGTTGCACCTACAGAATATTTAGGCCCAGTATAGAGCCTGCTCTGTCTAATCAGTAATAACAGCTTTGGGGTTAGTCCTGCTGTGTGACTGATCCACAGACTGAACGTGCCAGATTCCTAAACTATCCTGCACACCAAAACTCTGAGCTTCCATTTCAGCAGTGGATACCTCTGGCCATATGACACCTTCATTATTAAACACACTTCCACCTACCTAAACTGATTTCTTCCCCTACCACTGTCAAACCCTGGCCACTGTTACTGAGTGGTTAATTCACTGGTGGAGTTTCTCAAGGTTAATTAACTAGTGTTGTTTCTCAAGGCTACAACTGCTGCAATGCAGCACAGATTTTGTGCTGGAGAATCATCTGCTAAGTGCACACCACCAGGCAGTCCTTCTGTGAGAAACTGAACCAAATTCCTGGAGAAAACCTCACAAGGATGATGTGAACTAGCCAGGATATTTCTTTTAGAAATTGCAGCGCAGGAAAATAGGACATTATGCATCATATATTAGAGATGAAGTCACTGAAAACAGGGCTGTCTCAGCTGAACTAGGACAGGTGGCAATAACTCTACCAGACACACGTGCTAATCTTAGCCAGAGTTTGGGAGGAGAGGGAGATACACTGTTGGAGGAATTTGCTTCAGCAGCAGCTTTTGTTGCTTCTGAGCCACAAATAGGGCATTGTATTATGCAGATCTTAGCCCTTAACCATTGGATTTCCTGTTCTGAAATTACATCACTACGGATATTTTTTCTTTGGAATAACAAAACAAACAAAGAAATCCCTCTCACTGAGAGCTACGGGCTCTGCTTCCTTGACTATTATCAGAGTTTGTAATGGGGTAAAGATAGTTTACCCTTAGCTCAGGATTTCCTACAAATATGAATTTACAGATACACTCCTCCTCTCTGCACTTACTCTTTTTAAAGAGTGAAAAATCTGTTACTCCCCCAGAATCTCAGTTTAGCAGTAGCTTGTGCAGTGTTATAATAACTTTGGGAGCTCTCCATGCCTAGGAATTTAAGCCGTTTATATCTATTCTTTTTAAAGATGTCAAAAAACACTGTCATCTAGTTTTATTCCCTGCTTTCTCATTTTCTTCCTTGACAGAATTCCAGTCTCTGGTGAAGGCATAAACAGCATTAGACCAAAGGCAGCCTTGGACTGACTCTTCCAATTACCTCGTCCAACAAGCACTTCACCCTCAGCATGTGTTTGTACATTTTTATATTGTTTCAGGCATTAACAGTTCCCCACACATGAGATTCGCACACCGGATTACTGAGAAACCTTGCAATGTTTTGGTCACCTGGTATTGCTACGTTTCTATTGTAAAGAAGGCACTTTGTGATTTTTCAACCGCTGATAATGTTGAAATTGTGGCTGAAAGAAGGGACAAAAAATTAAAAAAAACAACTCAACCAAAAAAGCCTTTGGGGGGAAAAGCTGCATTTTAAAATTTTGTTTGGGTTCTCCATCCCCGTACTTGAGCATGCTGACTCGCCAGATGCACTTTGGATCATCTTAAACAATATGATTTCTTCTAAGGCTTCATTGTACTGATTTCACTGAAGTTTTTTCTGCTTAACTCTCTGATCTTTGAGGGAAAGCACTGCTAACAAGATAGCTAAAAATAATTAAGTCCCAACCGTGAGAATATGAGAAAAAACATTTCAGAGGAGTTGACACATAGCTCAAAGCATAAAGCAAGTTTGTGGGTAATTTCACACAATAAAGTACTAGGTTACAGCACGTATCATCACAAAGTGTTTATGGCCTACAATGTAACTCTCCCTTAGGAAGATTTATCCTTTATGAAATCTAAGGCAGCTGTGAGATACAGGAGAAGGGTCTAATCCCACTCCGACACTGTCACAAGTCACAGTCCCCTGACAACCTGGACCACAGGCCTGGAGGGTTTTCCATGAATCATGAACATGCTTCTTATTGTCTCTTAATATGTACAAAACCATAATCCTTTGGCACATCCCTGAATTTCTGTGTTTCCTACAGATGAAACAACAGCCACTCTTGCTGCTTGATTACCTTAAAGCTCTTACATTGCTTAGTAATGGCTGTTACTCAATTCTTTCATTTGTTACAAGTTTAATCGTCTATATATTCCATAACATTAGCAATTTTCTTCAATCTGGAAACTACTAGGAACCAATCTTCCCTTTGACAAGTGGCTTACAGGATTTAGAGCTGGTTATAGCATTGTCTTCATTAATGGGCAAAGCAAGAATTCCTAGTTGAAGGCAGAGCTCAGCAGAGTGAGTTGGGCATCACTGGCTGAGCGTGCTGGAAATGCCCCCCAGCACTGCAGAATCCCCTTCCCCATCCCCGTGCTGTGGTTCCAGCTCACAGCCTGACTCTCATCTCAACACTCCCCGCTGAAGCTCAACGATAATTATAATTTGGCAGCTGTTTTGAAGAAGAGCAGAAACAAAGCCCTCTGGAACTTTTATGTAACATCCAGTGTTGGCATTTCCCTGAATTGCAAGATGATTATGTGAGGCAGCTCCCTCATACCCAGGCATGTAAGAGAGGCCGACAGATTTAAGATGGCTAATGCAAAAGAGGAATTCTAGCAATCAGACTCACTGCAGCCTTGGCAGAATTATAATGAATATAAATCCTAATTCTATCCCCACTGCCTTTGATGTTAAATCTGGGCTTAAATTATAGCTGCTCTTAGTTGCAGCACTGAAATATTTTGCATAATAATGAGACTCTATTGGTTCCTTTCACCTTATTCATTTCCCTGCTGAAGAAAAAAACTCAGAGCAATCCAGCTCTGCTGCAATATCCAGATGTAATATATATACATTAGCTCCTCACACTGCTAATCACCAAATACCATGTCACTGGCTCCCAAGCAGATGGCACATACAGTACCACAAGTGACAGAGCTGATGCTGCATTCCTTGCACCTCTGAGAGTCTCACATGGAATGCAAGAAATGGGAGGCTGCACAGTGGCCCATCGTGTATTTTAGAGATGCTGAACAAATGCACATCCCTGCCTGCTGCTGCCACAGCACGTGGGGTGCTCCCGAAAGCTGGGCAGTCCCTGCCTGTGCTGCAGCTTCACTGTGCTCATGAGAAAATCTGTGCTCCTGAAATAGCAATTTGTGGCAAGAAGACGTGTTTTAAATCTTATTAAAACCACTCAGCTGTTTCATTAGAAGGAATTACGATAGAACTCTAAAAAGTCCCCAATTTCTAAAAAAGCCTATAGGCTATTCAGCAAAAATATCACTAACTCTCTATTAAGGATTCTGTTGGCACTAGGATCCACATTTTAACCAAGCCAGGAGAGAGCATTTTTCAACTAAAGGAAACAAACTCAAAAAATATAAAGCTTTCTGGGTAGGTTCATTTCGATGAAATTAATTTCAGCCAGTGGCAGCCTTCAGTTTTCCTAGGGATTAGTAAGGAGTGCTCTCTGAACTGGACAACATCATTGTGCCAGAGAAAAACTTCTCCTGCAGGATGTCTATGTGAATGTCACCTGAAGGAACAAAGAGACACAAGGTGATATCACAATGTTACCACAATGAAGGTGCAGAATCAGAGATTAATTCCTGCTGGAAAGGTTCTCTGGAGGCCTCTGGTCCAAGGCCAGCATAGGGCAGATTGCTTTGAGTTTGAGCATCTTCAAGGATGGATGTTCTATAACCACTCTGGGCAATCTGATAAGTAAGGATTAAATCCTCTGCATCAAGCTTTTTTTGAATTACTTATACAAATAAAACACTGCTGAGTACACAGTTAAAACCAAAACAGTGTTAGAAATGGTTTATTCTACATCAAATTAGAAAGGAGCCAACAACCTCCCATATCTCCACACTGATCATCTGTTCTCAGGTTTAGAGTAAGACCATCCTACTCAGTATAATGCTCAGTGTAATACTGCTTCATAATTCTCAGGATAAAGAAGTGTTATTCATGTGGTTTACTTAAGACAATTAAAGAGCAACCCAAAATGTGAGTGGCAGATCTGAGTTCCACTAAGCCCAAAGACTGTGAGTTCTCAGACACCTCAGTCCCCTGATCATCCTGTAGGAGCAGTTTACCCTCTAATTCCCACTATGCTTCCTATGAAATAAAGATGGATTATGATCTCTTTAAGGAGGAACAGAACACAAATTGATTGTCCTACACAAGCTCTTAGATAAAGGATATAGAGGGTCAGGGTCAAAACCCCAAACCCACCCTAATGCTCTAGCCCTGAATCCACCATCTCTCTGAACCCAAATTTTGGGTTGTCTTGAAAGTGGAGCAGAACCTTGCATAAGATAAAATCTCCTGGTATTTAGTGGAGGCTGGCTGCCTCCTAACTTCATGTTCCTTTGGAAATCCCAACCTAGAGACACTTGTAAACTTCAGATTCAATTTCAGCTCTCCAACTGTTCAAAATCTCACAGTCATCTTCTAACAAGTACGAGAGCACAGAAAGGGCAAGGGGATGTCAGAACATTCATTGCACACATAGGCTGGTAAAGTTTCTTCTCTGAGTTAGCAGCCAGCCCATGTGGAAAATCTTTGATGTAGCATCATCAGAGGCGCCTGGAGCTCTTCACACAAACAGTGTGGGCAGAGGGGGCCAAGGCTGGATTAATTTCCTGGAATTGGTTACTAAAATAGATACATCTTGATTAAATCCCCAAACAGACACATACCTAACACTTTCATGCTAAATTTTTCATATATTTTAAAACATTTTAATAAGTGGTACTGTGGAATATGAACTAATGTGTAGACATTTTATGAAACTTAATTTCCGTATTACTTTTTCTTGGGAGCACAGAAAGATCCCATTCCATTGGTATGGACTTTCAGGTACACTCACTGCACCAAAGGCCTTTGGAGCACACCAGCAGCTGGCATAGGGCTGCTCCATCACTAAGGATTTGTTTGTCAGCATGTCCTGCACTCATGAAAACAAGAATATCAGAGGTTTTGTATATCAAGCTGCAGAAAAGCAAAGCAGATCACCACATCAGTGACAAGATGAAAAGAAGGTACCCTGGGACAATGCCTTCCCCTGCAGTCAAAGGTATTACTGACCCTAAAATCAAAGGGGGACTTATGTCCAAGTAGAACACACAAATACTTGACTCAAAGGGAGTCACCTCAGTTTCCTCACCACTCAGAATTAATGAGCTCTATTTCCTGAGTACCAACTCTGCTCTAACTCTCAGGCCTGTAGAACAAATTGATTTTATATTTGCAGTGCTCTCCATAACACACACTAATATTTAGCCAGCATAAAAATAAACACAGTAAAATCTGTTTTTGTTAGACAGACAAAATAACCTGTTCTTAATCATCATGAAAGAAAAGTCCTCTGGAGTTATTTCAGAGTTTTCAGTTTACCCTGTTTATATTCCTGTCTTTCAAGTGATTTGGTAGACTAGACTTTTGTGTTTGAAATACCTGCTCCTTCCCCTTCTCCTCCTTGCTGCTGAACGCCCACCTGTTCCCCTGTTCTCATCCTGTTCCTCGGTGTCCCCTGGCCCAAAGCAGTCCCGGAGAGATGTCACGGCTGGACTTGTCTGTCTTTGGTGCCACCTACGGGCAAGCGCTGCTTTGCCACAGAAAAACCCCAAAACTTCTCCCAGTAAATGCTTTGCCATCCCAGCGTGGTCTTCTCACAAGGCTTACTTCTGGAATGTTCAGTAATTCCGACACAATTATCAGATCCTCTCTGATCCCAGACCACACTCTGAACTATTTCCCGTTAATCTGAAGGCAAAGAGAGATTCCCAGATGGAAAGACTGGATCATTTAATTTATATATCCACCAGTTCAGGATAAAATGCCTTTAAAAGCAACTTTTTCAGTTGATCTTATATAGTCCAGAAAACTTAGTTTTCACAATGCTCAAGGTCCAGCACTAGACCTTCTTAGTCCAAAGTACCTATTTCAGTAACTGGGTAATCAAAGCGTATAGACCAGCTTTTTAAAAATATTTTGGGTTGATTTAAATTAGAATTTTTATCTATGTCAGATATGTCTATTACAAATTTACCTGTATTAGTATTATTTTTAAGACAATTAGGGCAATTGCAGGAGTAATTCCAGTTTCATGGGCAATTCCTATCAGGATTGGGCCCTTAGATGTCAAAGTCTCCCGGGAATATGTCCATTTGTTGCTATCACTAAGCAATAAAAAAATATTCTATTTTTTGGTTCACACATCAAAAATAATTCACTTCAATAAAATAGGTGCAAGCTGAGAGGATTTACTTTGCATGGCAGTAGCCCTCCTATATTGTCTAAAACACCATGTACCTTCCTTTGGGGTATAAATATCAATCTGATTAGCTAGCAGATCTTGTCAGCCACAGTAACTTATCCCCTGGGGTATCTGAGCCATCACGTGGCTCCAGGACTTCTGTAAAAGGTCAAGAGGACTTAACTAAAATCTATATAAGTCATTATCTCTGTCATTTGAAAAAGAATTCAGTCAAGTGGACTCTGCACATCTTTCATCTTACAAAATGTTCTGTTCTTGACTTGGGGGACACTAGGCAGCAAGGTGAGTTCAATCTTTCCTCTGGAGCTTTAGAAGACACCACAAGAATTCACAAGAACATATGCACAGAAATAACCAAACACCCCCAAATGCTGGGCAGTCCTGTAAATACCTTGGGTTCTGCCCTCAGCTGGTGCACCCAAAGACTTAACTAGACAACACAGTGGGTCAGATGTGTGAGGTGTATCTGAACCAAAGGGTGGAGCAGCTGATCCCTGGGCTGTGAGTGCCGCCCTGGTGAGACCTGCCTGTCCTCCTGGGAGAGCCAGAGCTGTGGGAGCTCTGCCCAACAGCACTTTTCGTTTTGCAGTAGCTGTGACATGGCTCTTTCTGCCATCCTGACGGAAGCTGAAATTGCTGCTGGCCTACAGAGCTGTCAAGGTAACATTTATGGCTTAAATCTGGCTTTTCAGTTTATCTATCGAATTCCTTTGCCCTCACTACCCCGTGGTCCCAATTCCAAAGGAAACAGAAAAGGCTGTCTTATCAAAAAGAGATAAAGGAGGCAAAGAAATGGAAGAGATGCAGATTTTAACCTCTGCCAGCCAAGGTACATCATCACTTGTGCATTGTAGATGAAAAAATCCAAAGACTGAAGTCTTGAGGCAAAAATCCTATTTTTTCAGAGAATAATAATAAAACTCCTGCTGATTTCAAGTACAATATTTACCATCAGGTTCTGTGAATTTAAGTTTGAGTGAAGTATCTACTTACAAATGTATGTTCTTGCATGATGACAACCACAGTCATTATTTATGTTTCTAGGTTTGAAACATCATTGATAGAAAAATCCCTTTAATCTGATATAAGCTCAGGAAACCCAAAGATTGTCACTTGGGGTTTCTAAAGACCCTCCCTGCATTGCAGAATAGTTTGCTGCTTTTTGACCAGTGAGCTAATTTTGTTGGGGTTTTTTTTGCTTCCAGATCTTTAACTACTTTTCTTTATCTCTTCCTGCTTATTTCAACTCCTGATTCATTTGATTACAAAACCTTTTTTTGCCGAAGTGGGTCTCAACTCCAAGTCCAAAGACCAATTTGCCAAAGTATTTGGAATTCTTGACCAGGACAGGAGTGGCTTTATTGAGGAAGAGGAATTGAAGTAAGTAAATTAAAAAATGAGTTATCAACAAGACTGTGGTCTGTCATCTAAAAAATGCATTACAAGATCAGAAATACCCCCTTTCCTTGAGTCTCTTAGGATGAGACAATGGAGGGGGGGGGGTGTGCCTGTGCTGGAGGAGCTGCAAGTCAAATAACAAGGGCAAGGCTGGATCACAAGGAGAAAACCCTCTGACAGCACTGAAAATACTTGTTTCATGTAGCCAGAACTGACAGACTGTGAAGATAAAAATAGCAGTTCTGCTACAGCTGCTTTTTATTATTGCAAGATTCTTTACTAGACTGAATTTGAAGGGGTGTTTTTCTCTCATCTTTCTTTCTGTCACATGAATTCTACCTTCCAGATCTCATTCATCTGGCTTTGAAGTTAAAAGTAGGGTTAGAGAAACTCTTGTCACTCTTAAGAGTTTGCATCTCAGGAAAAAGAAAGAAGATAACAAGGGAGGGAAGATGACTCCTGCTACTATAAAGTCAGGGTTAATTGTGCCTTTTTCATCCAATGAAACCAAGATGCCATCAAGCATTTTTAAATGTTGTGATGCAGCTCCTCTTACTTTCCTACCCTTATTCTCACTGAAGTTAGAGGAAGTTTTGCCACTGAAATAGTCTCAAGAGCTGAGCTGTTACCAGTACCACTCTCAATGCTTTCAGTACTAAGCCTGTCTCAGCCATGTGCCCTCCCTCCTTTGACAGACTTTTCCTGAAGAATTTCTCAGCCAGTACCAGAGCTCTGACTGATGCTGAGACCGAGGCATTCCTGGCAGCAGGTGACAGTGATGGAGATGGCAAAATTGGAGTGGATGGTAAGGCTGCCTTTAGTGAAAGGAGTAATACCTGCCTTTGAGACCTGCTCCTGGCAGCCCCAGGCAGCTGCCCTGCTCCATGCACTGGATGTTTTGGATCTGACTGTGAGGAGCTCAGATCTGCCCTGTATTGTAGAGAGGGTTGGACACAGTAACTGGCCTATACCCTGCTCCTGGCTACAGGTGTCCTTTTCTCATCTGTGGAGATTTTTTCAGGACTGGAACCTAATTTCAGTATATAAGTTCACTGATTTTTACTACTGAACTATGGTACGATGTGACACAAATGCAACACTCCTTTTGCCTTAAGTATCTATTACTATGAATACAAAATGTGGTACCTTTAAGAAATGATTATCAGAAAAACTACCATTAGTTTCCCATTTTAACTTCAAAAATTAAGGAAGTATTTTTTTGACTATGTGACTACAAAATGTGCTCCTATTTTATTATTATTTCTTTTTCAGAGTTTCAAACTCTGGTTCAATCATAACAAGCAGTCAAGATAAAGACCAAGATAACTGTGCCATAAACAATCTTTCCTATTGCAAGCCTACTATTTATTTACACATGTTGTACCCTGAAGGTCCTGAAAGATTATTGGCAAGTGATTTCATATTGCTGGAGAACATCTAAAGTAGCACAAGCACTACTTAAACCATGTTTTAAGCAGAAGGTCTATACCACTGGGAGATTGAACTGGAATCCACTCTGCTCATCCAATTTTGGGCGTTAAAGATAGAAATAAAAATATTAAGAGGAAGAGAAATTAAAAACATCTCTATGGGCCACTGAACTTTCAATATTTGCATAAATAGCTAGCACAGGTTGGAAAAAAATTAGAATTAATAAAGTGTCCAGACGTAAAACCTGGTTATGGTGACTGGTATCAGTGGTATTTAAATAAGAGGAGTATTTAATATTCCACACATTCTTATGTCACTCTTTACACAACTGATTATGTTTCAGACACTAATTCTATGGGACCTAGCACTAATTAAGCCATCAATTTAAGATCATCTGGGTCCAGGATGAATCCAGATTCCTGAAATAGCAATACATTCAGGATTCTCCGAGGAACCACTCACGTTCATGCCCACCCGAGGGCACTCTTGTTCCACTGTCGGGAAGATAGAACAGAATTCCATCTGCTTGAATTAATTCAAGGCAGAATTTAAGGCTCCTGTCCCCCCCGACCTTCTGTGGGTGACTCAATTTGCCAGATAACACCATTTCTGAACACAGAATGCTGACATTTTGTTTTCCACAGGAAGGGAATACCTCAGGCCTTGGGAGCAGCACGGGGGTCTCAGGAAAGGTGCTGGTTTGCAGTGGGGGAATAAACACCTTTTGTTGGTCCACTTTGCACACTGAATGGCCTTTGGTGCGGGATGAATATCCAGCATCCTGGTGATACTTGGCCCTTTGCACAGAGATACAAAGGGGCAGGACGTGGGTGGGAGCCCAGAGCTCCTGAGCTGTCCGAGAGAGGGGGTCCCCTCCTCAGGAACTGTGAAGGTGGGACCAGGAATAATGGGTACAAACTGAAAGAGGGGAAATTTAAGTTAGATATTAGGGAGAAATTCTTTACTGGGAGGGTGGTGAGACAGTGGAACAGGTTCCTCAGGATGGTTTGGATGCCCCAACACTGGAAGTGTTGAAGGCCTGGTTGGACAGTGCCTTGAGCAACCTGGACTAGGAAGGTGTCCCTGCCCATGGTAGAGGGGTTAGGATTAGAAGGTGATCACTATAAAAAGTATTAATTGTTAGCACATCCAACATGGTAGCTGCTCCTATGTACTCTTCTAAAAAAAATTAGAACTCTTGAAAGGTCTGTTCTTGGACACTAATTTTGCAAAATTTGGTAGACAACTGTCTTGTCCTTTATTTGTTGGAGCTATTTAAGGAGGTGTTTCAGTATTTGCAGATGAAAAATCTTAATTTCAAAATTACCTGCTGATGCTGTCATGGCTCTGTTGCACATCATTCCCATTTTGTCTCATTTATGATGAGACATTGTGGAGAAGGAAGGAAATATCAATACATTGTTGGGGAAATAACCGTATTACACAAAATTAAAGCAATCTACAAGACTTAAATGAATACCCAATAAAGTGTTCCTGACTTATAAATTGGCAAAAAATATATCTCACTTTAATGAATGAACCAGGACCTAATATTGCAGAATTTTCCTTAAGAGTGAAAAAAAAAAATTATCCATCCAACAAACTGACATTCATTATTTCAATGTCATCTCAGGTGAGCAATTAAAAAAGGAAATTTCACAGAATTAGTAACTGCAACCTGATTGCAGGGCTAAAAGCTCTCATTATTGTAGCAAATGCTTGGTATCTCAGCTGGCATTATGTTTTATAATTTCACCCTGCAATATGGGTCACCAGGAGATTTTCAAGCATTGTACCCACATTAATGGCTAAATAAGAGAGGCACAGACAGCTCAGATAACTTCTGAGATAGCAGGCAGCTCCTTTATTTAACCACATTTACTTCCACCCTGATTAGCCTGCCAGGCCTACAAATCTAAGACAATTTCACCATTTACCATTCCATTAAGAACAGTAAAAAATTAATGACAAGGTAAGTCTGGTATCAGCTTCAGTGATCACTCCAGAAAGTTAAGAAGAGCTTGTGACTAGAGACGTTTTTAAACCTTTCTGCCTTTCAGTATCACCACTGAGCAGGTTGTGCAGAAAATGCTGTTTTCTATGGACAAGAATACACTTACTTTCCTTTTTTCTGTGTCTCTCACACAGGCTGGCAGGTATTCTGTAACTACTTCTCATGTGCTTTCAGAAAGCTCTTCAAATTGTGCCTGTAAGGCCATGGCTGGAAAGACTGCTGCCTGAGCATACATTCCAAATAGCTCCCTCAAAACAAAGAACATTCTACTGGAATCATAAATTTGGACGTCTGAGACACTAAATATGTGGTTGCCTTTTGACAGTGGAATTTTCTCACGTGCTTGGTGCATGTGCTTTAAGAGCTTGTCTGAATCCAGGCACCTGCTTCTCCTTTATACAGAAGGACAGCTCTGTTTTTTGTAATTTTTTATGCTATGGTTAACTCTAATTATAGTGTAATTGTACTTTATATCTCAGTAGTGGTTATACATTTCCTTACAGATAAAATTAATGGCAGGAATTCCACTGGCATCAGTGAGGACAGGGAGGGAATACAGAAAGAGCTGGAAGCACCTTAGTGCTATTTGTTATATTTTACCCTGGCTTCTTACACTGTGGGGCTCAGTGAAACGCAGCCACGTGCAAAGGGCCTTTGGTAAGAGCACAGGAGCACTGCACTTATCTATTCTGTGTCACAACAGGCAGCATCCAGATTGTTTCACAGCCTCCAACACTTGGCCATGGTTATTCTTAAAATACACAGAAAACCTGAACAATTTATATCCTTGAAGATCACTCCATGTGACACTGCCTCTAATGCTGACAGCAGACAGAAACATCTTAGACAATTACATTTAAGATTAGAGACAGAAAATTGCATTACTGAGTCACAGGAGCACTTCCAAGTGCAGTTAGAGACAAACACACATCATATCAACTGCTAGCAGAGATCTTCCAGGACAGCTTTTTAAGTGAAAAAATATGCTGATCAGACCAACCTCTATGAATTAGTGACACTTAACTCAGTTATGTCAGTCTATTCTGCTGCCATTTTCCAACAGAAACCCAATTCACTCACACTGGGTGAGAAGGACATCGTCTGGGCTGGGGAAAGCACACGAGACATTTCTCCTAATGTGAGATAAGTACCTGCTTTGGTTTAGCTCCTGACCCACAGTGCTGCAGGATCTGTCTTGCATCTTGGATTCTACAGTCCACATCTCTGCTCAGGGTAACATCCTCTGCTTGCTGAAGGGAAGGGACGCTTTGTCACTGAGACTTCCCAGGCCTGGCTTCCATCCTGCATCCTAATAATGTACAGCACCAAAAAACCAAGTATTACACCTTGTGCCCAAACTTCTCTGTCACATATGGTAAAATACCACTGTCTAAGCAACAATTCAAATCAGATTCTGAATTGTTTCAGTGTCATTAAAGCACGTGCCTTGAGAGACAATTGGGAGTGGCAGAATACAACTCATTTTATTGTAAAGTGGTCAAAGCTGTAAGCACAGCAAGACTCTCTACCATCACCACTGAGACATAAACACTCCTGAGCAGCCACAGAGGTTACTGAGTACCTATTTCAGTTCCTTCCAGACTCATTACAAAGGCAGAATCTGTTATCCAGGATCATGATACAGTTGGCCCTGACACAAGCAGGGCTGAAAGATGGAGTTGTGTGGGTTTTAGAACAGCTGCTACAGCATCTCTTTACACTATTGTAGCTGGTCTCAGGTTAACACCTCTCCTCTGATCTCACCTGAGACAACTGCTGATGTTTCTTTTGCATCTGCTTGAAGTCATGGCTCTGGTTGATTGCCACTGCTAATTAACTCTGTCCTTTATGCCAAACAACACAAAGGGTACAAGACTGGTCCACAACCTGTCAATGATTTACCAAAACACAACTTCCCTCTGATTCTTAGAGAAGTAAATAGTACATGATTTGAAGACAATTGTTTTATATGTTTAGATTCCTAGCAAGAACTTATCAATACAAACATTCTGTATTTCTCAGAACCAAACCTTCCAGTTTAATTCTGAAAGTCTGAAAACAAAACAAAAAAGCTTTAATATTATTCAATAAAGACACCTCAGTTGAAAACAATGGTAAGTGTACAAGTACACAGATATTCAGAAGAACAGCTCAATAGAACTTTTAGATGACTCTAGTAGAGAAAAAAAAAAACAAACCCGAAACTACGTAAACAAACAAAAATTAATCTTTTTCTTGAATTTCATAGGAAGGAGTGCTAAACATTCCTGGAAACTGTGCAATACTCAGATTCTGTGCACTACTGTTAACTGTCTATTACGTAGAAGCTGATGTTCTGGTTAAATTATTAGAGATTTTCTTTATGGCACTACACTGTTTGCATAACATCTTTTTAAAAATCAGTTCTATAGATCTCAGTTTTTGAATGCATAAAGAAATTACAGTCACCTAAGCTAACGCATACTACAGAAATAAGGAAAACAGATAATTTAGCTGTAAAATAGATTATCTCATTTAAAACATCCCTTAAAATACTAATCCCTGATTATTGCATTCTAATTGCAGGGGAGAGAAACCTGTACTTCAGATGAAGTGTCATTAATAAATAAATAAAGCCCAGTAACCCTAGATTCCCACCTGTATCAATGTACAGTGACATCAACTTGATTCTGAAATTCAGCTCTTTTAGGCTTTTGTAAACCATCTTTCAGCCAGGATTAGCAGCACTTTTGTTGTCAGTGTTGAATTTCAAACATTCAAAGATCCCTTCATGAGCAATAATAGCAATTAGCTCACTTTTGGTTGCGATCATATTTTAATATAACATTAATTCTGGCTACTTTAGTCCTGTTGGATACTTGTAAAACCAGCTCAGCACCTCATGTGCAATGGCAGAGTGTGTGAGGTAACCAGATGTCATTTTTTCTACACATGTGCTTATATTTTCATATATTTTGAATCAGTTGCAGACATATTTTGAACTTGAGTATTATATGCTCACATTGATCTTGTCATTTTTCTCTATTTCATTTCAATTTTGTCATTCTCTCTGTTACTAATTAGTGTTGGATGGCAAGTCAAACATTCAAAGCAAGCAGTTCAATGAGCAGCGTATAGGAGCCAGCAGAAATAAAGGAAGTCTATAAAGCACTACCACAACCCCAAACCTTTTCCCCAGAAACATCTTGGCAGTAAAAATGACAAGAGGAATCAGTAAAAGAACCTTTCTGTTCAAACTCATGTCAGCTTGAGATGATCATAAAGAGAAAATTCACACAGAACATAAAAAGGTACCTACAAGGATGGAAGTTATTTCAGGATGACTCTGGAGAAAGATCTACCACTGCCACTGCCTGACAGACCATAAAACTGTGGAAATCACAGCTAGAAAGCAACATGAATATATAGTACTGAATGAAGAAGATAAATGAACAGAACACCAAAAGATCTGAGATCAGATCTTCATGGTTTCATGAGTTTTAATCAGACAATGCTAATGCAGGATAGCCCAGGGTTCTCAGGTTTAACAGCAAAGGGTTCTCCCAGTTTACTATAACCAGTTTTCCTACTGGAAGTGACAGAAGGGAACATTGTTTCCTTAGCAAACACTGGGTTTTGGGACCAAAGGCAAGTCTGATTATTTGTAGTTTAAGCCACCTTCTTTTGCTTACAAAGAGGTAGCAAAAAGGATAAAAGTATCATTAAATTATGTCTGGTGTTTGTGCTACTTATACCTTGTATTTCTGTATCCAGATTCAAACAGTGCTAGGGAACAATTGCTATGATTGACAGTGCTCTCACTGTCATTAAACCAAGCAGGACTAAACTCACTGCAGTCCACTCACACCAAGGGTTAAATATATTACTGCTCTACTCCACAGCATAATTTGTGACTGTTGCTACTATGAAAAATACTGCCTGTTTGGCAAACCATGCTATTTCCATTCATTAAAAATAAAGCAGTGCTCACCTACTAAGGGAACATTACTTTAGATACCATAATAGACTGTTCCACAATAAACTAACCTAAATACATGTGAGTTTTATTGGTCTTCATCCTAGAATTTTGTCCACATAAACCTGCTTAGATGCAGAAATAGATTTTTGTCTTCTATCTGCTGTTATGAATTTTCTTGAGATTGTTTGTTCCAAAATTAATGCTCTTGCAATATATAATAAACCACCACTTTTTTATACCTACAATTTAAATGTCATAGTGAGGAAATAAATTGTGTACTATAAAATGCATATAAATTTATTTCCACACTAACAAAGTGTGATTCCTACAACTATTATTTATAATAGCAATCTATTATCGATTTAATATAATTTAAAATATACAATACAGAATCTTACATAGGCCACCTGATTATACACAATCTTTCAAGGAATAGTGACAAGGTCAACTATTCCGCTTTACCCAGTTCCTAGTTTTGTGTCAGTGAAGGCACAGGTTTCTGTTTCTGTAACTCAGAATGTGGTCAGGAATTAGGAAATGCAGCTCACTGTAGAAAGATCACCCAAATTAGGGCTTGCTCTCCTCTCTCTTAGTGACAATTCATCTTTGTCAGAATGACACACTGTCACCTCTGATCTTTCATCTCCAACCTCCTTTACACATTCCAAAGGATCAAGAGACCTAGGGAAAACAAACTCATTCCTTTTCATAAGGATTTGACTGCTGGAGTCTCTCCTGAAGAGTGACTTTCATGTGCAGTTACCTGTTAACACATTCAGAGACTGGAAGGCTATTTTGATGGCAGAGTTGTACTTAATTAAGCAATCGTGGATTTATTAAAATAAAAGTTCTTCTTGTCCATATTATCTTAGGATATAAATAGAAAGAAAACTTTAATTAGTTAAGGAAGAAATTTGAGCCAGGTCTCAATTCAAACATTTGATCCATGAAAGTGTAACCTAAGCGGTGGTTATTGTCACCTTTTGAATCCTTTATAAGACAGAGTAGCAAGTAGAGCCAACATTACTATTTTGCCTGGTGCCTCCTCAGCTATTTTTCCTTTACTTAGCTGAGAAAACTCTAAAAGGTGAGCAGCTGACTGGAGAATAATTAAATGAAAGTACTGTGCAGAGCTGCACCAGTAGTAAGTACTACAACCATTGTTCTAAGACTTTTATTTTAATTGCTGGAGTTACATATGGATGGACATTATATAGATAAGTATCCGTTTTCTTTTTATTCTTCAGAGCTGTTGGGGGAGATGATAGAAGCAAACTTTCCTGCCTTTGCTTTTCCCACTGCATCTACTGTTATTTGTTATTTGTGTTGCCAGATGCCGGGCATTCCAATAAGACTAATTATTAGATTAACAGTTACATAGAGATTCAAAATGTGCTGTACTTAGAGAGGTTGCAGGTAAATGATTAAAAACTGATCAACACCTCTCAACATGGTTTCTGCAGACCATGTCATTCAAAAGCATTATTTCAGCAGTTATTTCAGTTTTTAAAGCAGTAGTGTGCCAGGTCTTGCTGTTAGTTTAGGAACAGCAGAGGTGTTGGTTGGATCAATTAGATTAATCTATTTTTAGAAGTCTTCTTATCCTTATAGCATTCTTCAAACCACAACCAAAACTATTTGTTGCAGGATGCATTTGCATTTCACCACTCTGCACTATGCTCTCTTGCACAGGTTTAAGATGAGCCTTACAGACATCCTAAGCCCTTCTGACATTGCTGCTGCTCTGCGGGACTGCCAAGGTGAGAAAACAATTACAGCTCTCAGAATCTCTTATTTTGTGCAACACAAGGCAGGTTTAGCCCAGTCCTGAAGGAACACTGAACAAGTGCATACTTTAAACTGATTCCTGTAATCTCTTCACTCAGCTGCCACAGAATGTTTGTTCACTACTTGTTTATATTGTCAGTTTGCAGCTTATCCCCCTGTGATTTGGTTTGATGTTTTGGAGGGTATGCGGCAGTGTGGCAAACTCATTCATTCTTTGACAGCCTTCACCTCCTGTTCATGTTTAGAACAGTTGCAGTGTAACAAAGCAGCGTCCTCAGACCACTTAGGAACAGTGAACAAAGTGGTCTGGGGTTAATTTATTTATTAATTTATTTTCAGCTCCTGATTCCTTTAGTCCCAAAAAATTCTTTCAGATCAGTGGGATGTCTAAAAAGAGCAGCAGCCAGCTCAAGGAGATCTTCCGGATTCTCGACAATGATCAAAGTGGCTTTATTGAGGAAGATGAGCTCAAGTAAGGATGTTATTAACTATTTAAAGGCTGGCAAAAAATCAGCACCTTTTCCTTTCCAGAACTGTCCTGCAAATGTGAACACAAGTTACACTAAATGTTGATAAAATTGTCAGCAGATTGTGAACATTGTATTTAAATAGATAATCCCTACAGAGAAAAACAAATTAGTAATATCTGCCTTTGATGCTCAGTACGGGAAAAAAATAACTCCCTGGGGCTGGATTTTGATAGCAGAATCAATTGTATCAGAGTTGGACTCAAAAAGCAGAAATATATACAACTAAGATTTAGCTTATCAAAGCAGTGTTTAAAGGACTTGGCTATTGTGGCAAAATATTTAGAGATAGCTATCACTTTGATTATAAAGCAAGCATAGGAAAATAATGTCATGTGAAAATCTAAGTTAAAGTTGTTTTCCTCCAAGGTATTTCCTTCAGAGGTTTGAGTGTGGAGCCAGAGTGTTAACCACCTCAGAAACCAAGACCTTCTTGGCAGCTGCAGACCACGACGGGGATGGCAAAATCGGGGCTGAAGGTATTAACTTGTTTAAATACAGAATGAGGCTCCTCAGGGTGTGTTGTGGTGCTGTGTGATTCTCTTTTGTGCTGATGGTATACTAATGTACCTCCAGTCATTTTACTGAAACACTTGCAATAGCAACCTGTTTAAAGGTGGAAATGGTCCCGATCTTACAGGTTCACCTCTGCAACTCCTTTTGTATGAACAAGTCAGAAAACCCCAAGGACCTTTCCTGTTGCCACCACTCTCAAATTTCCAGTTATTCTGAAAGGAATTGCCCCTTATTTCTCCTCCCACTGACTGATGTAAGGCAGCACTGGTACCATTTGTAATACACAAATGCAGACTCAAGAACAAAGGCCCAGCTGTACCCAGGGGAACCAACAGCACACACAGCAGCTCGTTCACAGCAGCTTTTTCCCAGCAGAAACTCCAACAGTCACTGGCATTTTCAAAACGCAGGAGCCAGCAGCACGTAGCTCAGTATTTGCTGTGCACAGTAAGGAGAACAGAATGATCCAGTGTCACTGCTCCAGTACAGGATCCCCCAAGACGGTCTGTGCAGGGCATGGGTGGGATGGATGCTATTTATCTTCAGTGGCAGGTTAAGGACCTGACAGGAAGGAGCAGCTGCTCTAGGAAGCAGCAGATTGGACTCACCACTGGAAGTGCTGGTGGGATTTACTGGCTGCTCAGTGCAGAAATCTCCTGCTCTCCTAATTCCCTAACTGTGAGCCCTGTTTTGAACACGAAGCACACTCACACAAAAGGCCTGCAGGCAATGGCACTGCCCTGTGATTGCAGCAAGTGGCCAGGCCAGCATGAAAGGGGCTTAGGGAATAGCATGCAGGGAATGTGCTGGCATGCAGATTCCCCGGCTCACTGCACCAGCAGGACAGAGCTCTTCTGTTTCTTTCTTTGGAAGGCATTAAATCCAGTTCCTTAGGAACCATGCCAGGATAAACACACATGATTTATGAAGCAATCCATATACTAATATAGTCATTCAGGATGGGACTGAGCAGACACTCCAATTCACTGAAGCTAAACATTTAAAAGATCTTTCAAATAACAGTATCTTATTGCATAACACAGTACTCCAGGATTATAGCACATGGAACTGCACAAAGTTTTGGCTTTGGACTGTGCTCTAAATCAACACTTCTCAACCACTGAAGCATTACAAACAGCTAATAAAACACATGGACTCGCTTTTCATTTTTACTTCAGTCCTTAACTACTTCTTACTTAAATTCCATATAAGTGATCCCATTATTTTTTGACTAAGATCAGTGTTATGCAGAGAGAAGGCTGAAACTACCATGAATGTTTTATTTTTCCTTGTAAGTGTCAGCAAAACATGCCTTTGCATCTGCTGTTCAGAAGAGGATGTTTAGGCAGTGCCTCTCTTCTATATGTGTTTCTTCCCTGGTCATCTATCAGGGGTCTGTTTTCCATTTATTCCTATTCTAAATCTCTTTATGTGCTACCCATCTTTTATTCCTAATCCTTTCATGTAAGTATTTCTACTGTAAATATTCTCTTATCTTCCACAGAATTCCAGGAAATGGTGCAGGCTTAGAGATTCAAAAGGACCAAACAAGATAGGATTGGGAAGAATCTGCACAATACACTCCAAACCCTTGAAAATCAGGAGCCCCTTATTTAATCTTGACAGTGTCTGTTATTTGTTCATTGCCTTAGTAACAAAATGAAACATTGATTACTGATTTTTTTCATTGTGTGGACCACTCACCATGTTCTGAACTCTACTTTAGCAGACACTTCCCCTAAAAATACCCAATAAAATTAATCCTATACTGTAGATTGTGTCTGTTTTTCTGACTCTTAAACTGAAACACGTGAATTCTTAAAATAAAAGCGTTCATCCCTCCAAGACCTTGATCTTAGCAGACCTTCATATATGGAATATCTTTTGAAATTAGTGGGAGTTCCTCCTGGATTCAGCCAAAGTTCTCAGAACTTTATCAAAGACCAGGAGCTGAGATATAGCTGTGAGGTAGGAGAGGATAAAATTTCTCACTGATTTCCAAGTGAAGAGAAGTCATACATTTTTGCTTAAGAAGTGGTTTCTGCATGAGATTGTTGCAGTTTCAAAACACTCTTTTACGACTCTTTTGCACTCAGCCAATTAATAGCTGAGGAAATTAACCACCACATGCTTTCCTGCATAAAGAATTAAAAGGAAAGCCTGTGTGGATTTGAGGTTTCAGACAACTGTGAAGCTATCAGAAGCAGAGGGGAAGCAAAAGATATCTTCCTGATGGCATTTTCTAGTTTTTCCACTAGAGAGGACTAAAGTGTGGAGGAAGAATCTGTAACAAATGCATGTTGGGAAAGGTCCAATATATTCCACCTGGTATTTCTGGGCTATGACTGACATATTGAAAATGTCCTTCACAAACACACCCATCTCTGGGGATGCTGAAGAACTGTCCTTATGTGAACAAACAAGTCAGTCATTAGAAAAGAGAGATGTTCAGATGCTCTGATGGCGTGTTTATACCTTCACTTGCTTTCCCAACATTACCAAAGCTGTACTGCAGGTCACACAGACACAGCTTACAGAGTCACCAGAACACAAGAGAAACCTTTTCAGCAAAGTGAATAGTTTAGTTACTGCAGTTTCAATGCACTTCTTCTTTGCTGCAAATGACTACATTCAAAATTAACTGCATTTTTTTCCTTTTCAAAAGTCTCTATAAATACTGATAATTGTGCAGGAAAACACCAAACCCAGAACTAAATTTTTTTTGAGATAACCTGAGGAAGAGGGACTAATGAATCTGAATGTGTTTGTGGGAAGGACTGTGTATCTCTGATACACAGCTGATGCTTTGATGTGCTGGGCCCTTTGCCCTCTCCCAGCCTATATTTTGCAAACCCAACAAAAGAGTCATTAAAAATTTTCTGTTGGCTTCAAACATGTTCATCATTGAAGCAAAACCAGCCAAATATGTTAAAATCCTCCTTCATTCAGTGTGGAGAAAAGTTCACGCCATGCCATCCTGCCAGACACCCTACACAGCCACACCGACACAAATTCCATCGTGATCCCTCCCCGAGGATTCCCCTCTCTCTGCTCTCTGCAGCAATTTACACTTCTGGGAGCAAAGCACTAGGGTTAGGGTTAACCCTAATGGCAAAACAGCCAAGAAACATCTACTGCCTTTCAAAAAACCATCTCTATATTAATCCATGATTCTTACCAGTTGACAATTGAAAACATGACTTCTGTCCCATTTCAAGCAGCTTAATTTGGCATACAAGTTGTTTGTAAGCTGGTAGACTCAGTGCACACATAAATTTAACAAGGCCCTCACATCTTTTCTCTTACTGTGCAAAAACAATGCAATCTGACAAAAAATGAACACTGAATTTTTAGACTATTTTCTAACATTATGAAATATGCTCACCTGGCATAAATCTCTAGAGTATCACTGATTTAAATACAGCTCCTCAGATTTACGCAAGCAAAGGGTCTGACCCATGAGGAACAATTCTCATACCATAGGATGGGTGTCACAGGATATTCACAAGAAATAAAGTGTGTTCTTGGCAACAAAATCAGTCTGATGACAGAAGGGTTTTGGAGTAGTTCACATGTAAGTAACAAACTGTTCTCCATTTCCCTGACAATTAAGTGTCCTGACCCCGACTAATCACGTTACACCAGACAGGCAAATACAGGTGAAATAAATATCTTATTATTGTATACAAGTTCTGCACTACAGCACCAAACAGAAAAAAAGACGCTTACTCGAGATATTCTGAGATCTCTCTAATGTCCAAAGCTTTGCAGTTAAAGAATCTTTCCATGCATTTCCACCAGGAGAAAAGTACCTTAAAGGACCTCAAGAGAACAGCACCTGCCCCAGCAGATTACTGCCCTTTGTGGGACAACATTTTAAGTAAAGGAACAATTTTTAACTTGTAGGATTTCTGAAGTGGAAGAAATTCAGAAATTAAAACAACTTATCACTTCCCTGGGATCTTTGAAACACTCTGTCATACTTTTGAATGCTCTTGTAGCACATGTGATAGTGACAACAAACTGACAGAAACACTTCTTGGCTCCTTGGCCTAAAACAAATGCTCCTTCTGGAGACACAGCATGTAGAATTCCAACTGCTTCAAGCAGGGCACTTGTAATTGAGAAAGCTCCTGGGCAGGGTTTTATTGACTGACAAGGAAGGAAAAACTGAAGATATTGACCATATTTAACCCCCTCTTAACAGTGCTCACTTTATATAAGAATATATTTAATGAACAGGATGGAAATAAGCACTGCATTAACCTATTGCATTCACCACAGCCATTTGACATGAAAGGCAGCAGGCAGAAATCACCCACCACTGGCAATCATGCTTAGAGACTGCAACAGAACAACCACTTCTACATTGCATACTGAAGTTATTCACTGGGCACAACCCCTATAAAAATACATTGTAGAAAGCACCAGAGTACTTGTGACTCCATTAAAATACAGATCCCAAGAGTTCCATTCCACGTTCACATTATGTACCCCATAATACCTTGTGCTATGTATCCTGTCTGTGAAGAGTTAAAATTAAAGAATAAGCAGTAGCTTTATTCCACCTCTAAGCACAAAAAAAAGCAACGCCTTAAGTGTGTCAAATTATGACATTCTTCATGTAATTCTCATTTCTTGCAGTGATTAGCAGGGAAATAATTAACTTATTAATATAATTCCTTTTCAGGGCTGAAATCCTTTTAACAGTCTAGCCTCTTCATCATCCTCTCCTCCCAGATTTTCTTTCACAGGCCCAGTAGTAACACCACATTAAACAAACGAAAAAATTCAAATATCTCAAGTTTTGCACAAAAGCAGTTTTACATTGCTACTCAATAACTTTGTATCCTTAATCATAATCCAGCCTAGTGAAAGGTTACCACCTCCCCCTTTATGCAATCTCTGACCCTGCAAAGCCAATACATCCATTATTAAAACATCTTTACTCACCACGACGCTCACATTGTTGCTCACATTCCCTGACATCACTCTAAGAAGAAATCTGGGGGTGGTGAGTGCTGTCTTAGCAGGAGCCCTGCTCCAGCTGCACTGTTGTGTTTGCACTGAGAGCTTCAAAGGCCTGGGACACTGTTAACAAAGCCTGCAGGCCAGGGATACACAGGCATTGTGCTTTTTGCTGGATCACAGCATTATTTTGTAATTTATTTGCTAAACTAATCCCAAACTGCTGAGTTTACACATTTGTTAACACATTTAGACCACATACTGTCAATGGAGCAGCTATTTGAACTGTCAGCTGTATTTATTTAAAGCTGTCAGCTCTAACACCCAGAGTGATTTATAGTATACCTTTTTTGTTAAGTTTGCTACTATGCAGCTGACAGAAATGCTCAAAATAGTATCCAGAAATAGGCTCAACAAACCAAAACATATGCCTACACAATACTATTTCTTACTCCTAAGTTACTTTAAAAATAAATTGGAAAGCACTCATAAAGTTGTTAATTGCTTGTCTCTTGATGCAGGGGTTATCCTGCAAATTCCCAATGTACTTATGCAGCAGTTTAATTTTACATAATCATGGGTTGGGAATCACATTTCAAACTCAGCGTGATCTGATGCCACCTTGCAAATGTCAAGGTGTGGTGTTACTGCACATACAATTAAGAAGATGGGATGAAATTGGAACCACAATCGAAGTTTCTTCCTGCCCTGTTAATGTGTACATTAGAAATGTAATAATTTAATTGAATCTGTTACCACTTACACTTTGTACATTCTCACAAATACTTCCACCAGAAGCAATGTCAAGTTACAGATGAGGTTGCACTGAGAGAAATTATATTTTAGCAATCACTACACATATATTAATTCCCTTCCTAGGCCTGGAAACACCTTCCTTAGCAATCAAATTACAGTGAGTCCCCACTGTCCAACTGTCCAGGCCTCCACAGCACAACCTTTGCACCAATATTTGTATTACAGCAGTAAAACAGGCGCTCTAGTCATAGTCCAGAATCTTCATCTGGTTAAGTCCTGACCAAACACACATCTAAATATTTATAACCAACTATATAAATATTTAAACCAACACAACCCAAAATCTACAGTCACGGCAGTTTTATAATTTCTTTGGTAAGAAATTGACTCTCAATACCACCAATTTTAAGAATTTCCATGTTCTGCTTTAAGTGAGTAGTATAAGGAAATTAAGTTCCCCTCAGAGCCATAGGGTAGAAAACAAGAATTACTGTATGTGGATGTCTCATCCTGACACATTTGGCCTGATCGCCCCTCAGACCCTGCTCGGGGAAACCCTGAGGAGCTCAGCACGGCCTTCCCTCATCCTGCTTTGCTGGCAAGGGCCAGGAGTCACCTTCTGCTGTGGCCTTCCAAATGATGCATGAAATGATAAAGCAGATTCTCTCTGCAGCTTCAGAAACATTTCCTACAACAGTGCTCTATCTGTGGAGCTCGGCCTGTTGTGTCCCTCCTACCTTCTGGTCCACACAGGAGGAGCTGCCCAGCTCTGGAGAGCTTTGCGTTAAACAGCACAGGTGGAGTCAGGAAAGGTGACACCCAAGATGGTGGTGGGCTGTGCACCCACAGAAAGGGGGTCTGCATCTCACTGCATCCACACGAACTATGCCCAAAGTCCCTGCTGAAGCGGCCTGAGGGGCTCAGCACGGCCACCTGAGGGGAGCCAGCACCTCTGTTTGGTGCCTGCCCTCCCTCCCAGCAGCTCCGGCCTCCTCCTGGCGAGGCAGCAGGAGGGTCTGCAGCCATGGCACAGGGCGGGAGGGATGGGACAGAGCCGACTGCAGCCCAGGGGTAACAGCTCGCTCTTGCTCACAACCACTCACTTTTTGAGTGCAGACATTAAATATTAAATTGCTGCAGTCTTACAGCATCTCTGTTCCACACAGTGCTCCTACTGCACTGGGTTGGATTCTCGAGGAACACAGCAGCTGCTGAGGCTGGCAAGGACTGTGTGGAATGACGCTACTAGTGCTGAAAATAAATACAAACTAAGAGTGATGTCAGGAACTGAAATAATAACAAAAGCAAAAAAAAATCAAAATCTGAAGAAATACCGATTTCTATCAGATTTAAGAAAGTTTACCAGCACATTCTTCTAAATGACCAGGTGGAATGAAATACTTGGTTATATCTTTTATACCTTACCCAAGTATTTAAGTAATTATGTAACCTTAGTTTATTCTGATTCTAAACTTTATACTACTTTAGAGAAGCAAAGTGATACATCTCTTATCATGTAGCTGTTCTTAGTTTTAATTTAGTTCACGGTGAATTTTATTAAAATGGGAATTGAAAACTAGTAGGAAAGCTTATTTTATTACTTAAAAGCCATTATCTTAACTGTGCCAGGCAAAGAACTGAAAAATAGTCAGAACGGATATATCTACTTTTGGCTAAAGAATTACCCGCACTAAGTGATACTGGATGACATTTCGTCCAACACACTCAAAACCTGTTGAACTCATCTTTCACACCTCGAATTCTGCCTCTAAAAATGAAGCGTTTCTACTTTCTCCAGCAGCTCGGAACGCGTCAGGGGGGAGTGTATGGCGCCCGTGTTTGCCCTCCCGAGCCGGGGTGCGGTGGCTGAGCCATCCCCGGGCTCCGGCCGGCGGAGGGAGGGCCGGGAGGGGAAACTCCGGCGGGAATCACGGACCGGGCACAGGGAGGGAACACCGGGACCCCCGGGAATCCACGGGACGCTCGGGAATCCACGGGACCCGCCGTGCTCCGTGCGTTCCCACGCCCGCCGTTCCGATTCCCGTTCCCATTCCCATTCCCGTTCCCGGTGCCCGCCGTGCCTGGCGGGGGCGCTGCCCGTGCCGTGCCCGCCGTGCCGGGAGCCCTTCCCGGCCTCTGCTGCTCTTCCGGGGCGGGAGGCGGTGCCGGTACCGGGGCCGGTTCCCATTGGAGCCGGGGCTGGTACCGGGGCTGGTACCGGGGCAGGTGCCGGGGCGGCCTCGGGCCGTCCCCCCATGGTGTCTGGCGGCTCAGGATGGCGGCGGCGGGGGCAGCCGGCCAGGAGAAGCAGCTCGCTCCGACCCTGCTCAGCTTCTTCATCTACAACCCCAAGCTGGGCCCCAAAGAGGGAGAGGTACCGGGGATGTGGCTATCCCTGTCCCAGCCCCGGGATGTCCCTGTCCCAGTCCCAGGATGTCCCTGCCCCGGCCTGTCCCTGTCCCTCTCCCGGGCTATCCCTGCCCCAGCCCCGAGCTGTCCCTGTCCCTGGATGTCCCTGTCCCTGCCCCGGGCTGGTCTCTGTGGTGTCAGCGGGGCCCACATCGGGGTCTGGCTCCGCTTCAGCAGCAGCCGGGGGTGTTGTCACCGCAGCACCCGAGTTGTGAGCTGGGGAGCTGCACAGGCAGTAACTATGTTTTACTGATGCTGCAACTTTCTCAAAAAATAACTTTCTCGGAGTAGATACAATATGGTAGAAATATGGTTACTGTTTAACTTAGTTAAATTCACCTTACTGCTACTGTTGCTGCTGCGGACCTTAATAAGAATGCCCGAGGAGTTCCATCCTCTGGTTTTAGATAACAGCGTATTGTGTGGCCTATGTGAAAATGTCGATTTTTAGCAGATTTTGAGCAGAGCAGTTGTACTTACAGAATTAGCAGAGACAGGGCGATGGGGCTGAGCCCCGGGTGGTTCCACACCGGGGGAAGATGAGGATGAGGACGAGGAGCTGTTGGGGGGGACGGAGCGCAGAAACCCCGCGGAGCTCGGCAAAGTCCCGTGCGGGGTGGGATCAGCTCGCACACCATGGCAGTGTTAGAGCAGCTCTGCAGAACAGGACCAGGGAGTCTGGAAAACAACAGGTCGTAGGTGAATCAGCAGTGCTTGTGGCTGTGGCTCTGCAGGGCCGGTGCAGAGATCGCTTCCCCTGTGTCCAGCCCGTGTGAGGCTCTGGTGGGTGCTGTGCTCCTCCAGGGCTGCCCACGGGAGGAAAAATACTGACAAGCTGAAAGCCAGCCCAGTGCAGAGCCCCTGAGTCAGTCTGGGATGTACCAGGAGAACCTTCAACAACTGTTTGTGCAGCCTGAGGAACAGACGATGTACAGGGGGGTCTGAGGGTGCTTTCACCAGCCTAAAGGATGACTGGACATGAGGGACTGAGGATCTTGAAAGAATGACACATAATGGGTGAAGTTCCAGCAAGGGAAATTCTGATGAGATAGAAGAAAAAAATCTCCACAGTGAAGTGGTCTAATAGGAGAGGAGGGCCTGGAAAGGTTGTGGAATTTCTGTCTTTGGAGGTATTGAAAACATGAGTGGACAGGGCCTGGAGCAATGTGAGCTGGCTTTGAAGCTGGCCTTGCTTTGATCTCGCTTTGAAGCTCACCCTGCTTTGAACTAGCTGACAAGTCACTAGGGCCTGTGATTTCAATAGCCTTCAATTTATAAAGTATTTTGAGATATCATGGGATGACTGACTGCTTAAGTGTGCTTAAATATGCCTTTTACCCCTTATTACAGAAACCATTTTGGTACAAGATAACACTCTGCCTAGGAAATTAAGGGATTAAAGTTAAAAACCAAGAAACCATGAACTCAATATTCTTGAACTCTGATTCTGTTAAAATGCATTCACTTGGATTCTTTTTTCAAATTTTAGGAAGAAAAGAAGATTCTCTTCTATCACCCAAATGAGGTAGAAAAGAATGAAAAAATTAGAAATGTGGGGCTATGTGAAGCTATAGTGCAGTTCACAAGGTAGGAAGTCTGATTGCATGGCTTCTATTGACACAGGCACTGTATTTTAAATCTCTCAGCCATATGTCTTCATGTTGTGAGTGGCTACAAATATCTACATCTACATATATGTTTGCTTTCCAGGACCTTCAGTCCAACAAAACCAGCAAAATCCCTCCATACACAGAAGAACAGACAATTTTTCCATGAACCTGAAGAAAACTTCTGGATGGTCATGGTACTTATGCACATGATATGCAGATTCCTAACCCACCATCCCGCAGTGCTCTCCCTGCATTCTGCATTGTCTAATACCAGCCTGTTTCACTTCCTAGGTTGTACGGAACCCCATAATAGAAAAACACAAAGATGGAAAGCCAGTCTATGAGTATCAGGAAGAAGAATTGCTGGTAATACTGAACTTTCCTTTTTTTTTTTTTAATGGGTTATGTTGTATTTTAAGGTTGCTTCCAGAAATATCTTAGTTTGATTCTTCTTGATCTGCTGTCAAAATTATTTTATATATATATATATCCCTAAATGGAAAAAGGGCAAAGTATTTTCAATCAAGTTTAAAGAGGAGCACAAGGTAGAGAATTATCCAGAGAATAGTTCAAGATCATGCAATAAACATCAGTGAAATATACAGCTGTCAGGCTTTTAGCTTGGAATAGCTGCATATTTCTTAGGATCTGTTTGATCAGTGAAGTTCTGGCAGATTTTAAGTCTATGTATTTTTATTAGGTTTGAGTATCCATGTTACTAACTTTCTTAAGACTGCCAGTAATATTTACTAATAATCTGGAAAACCAAACAGCTCATAACTATCATGGGATTTCTTATCCAAACTGCAGTACCATTAGATCTGTTGAATCATGTACAGGAAGGGTACTTGGCCAGGTGGGATAATATTTAAAAAGCTGGTTGGTTTCCTTGTCCCTGTTTGTGCACAGCTTCTGTTCCATTGTGTCCTAAGAAAAGGATTGCTGTCATAGGGACTCTATTTTGCCAGTTAATTGTCTTTTTTCATCTGTGGGGTTAAGATGTTCAGCCCATAAAAACCTGCTGCGGTGTCCCACCTCCTTCAGCCTTTGCCCTGGATGAAGACAGCATTGCCAGAAATAGGTTCATTTCCACTGACTGCTGCCCTCTGGGAAGGGCAGTGTTTGGAACTGGGATCTTGGCCATGAGTCTGTAAGGTGCTTTTGGTAGTCAGTGTGAGGGGGAAAGGGACTCCCTTTACTCAAATTTTACTTTACTGTATAAGTACAAAGACATTTCTAGATGGTGGCTGAAAATGCCATTTAACTTTTCAGAGATTGATTTCTCTAACCTGTGCCTTTGCTGAATCTTTGAAAACATACATTATGTGTAGCTCAGCCAAAATACTTGTCATTCTGCCTCTGCTCCTGCTAATGTGCTGCTCTCTTCCTGCAGGACAAGGTCTATAGCTCAGTCCTGCAGCAGTGCTACAGCATGTACAAGGTACAGTTAAAAGCAGAAGCTCCTCTTTGTGCAGGGGAGCAGATCTTTGTGATAACCTTTGGATGTGCAACTCATCGTTGCTTTGAGTCTCATCTCCTTACTGTCATCTCTCTTCCTGCAGCTGGAATGGAGCTGATGGAAGGGAAAAATAATACCTTTTGCAGTAACCTGGGCTGGTTCAATGGCTTATTGTAAAATTAAAAGCCTTCTGTAAAGTTCAAGTTTCATGGACAGTTACACTACTAAGCATTTGATATGGATGGACATTATCTGTTTGAGAAACAGTCCTGGAAAAAGGCCTTTTACAAAACAAGAGCCTAAGATACTTAAATGGCACATATTTTGCCTCTGCTGCCATATATACCTGGACTCTGCAAATCTGAGATATTTCTTCAATAAAGAAGGGGTACATTTGGATCCATGTGGAGTACAAATACTGAGAAATGGGAGCTATATTGTAATCTAGCTATATTCATAGCCAAGTGACAAGAAATTATTGTAAATGACTGCTCAGCTAACTGATTTTATATTCTTTTAACTGTTAGCTTTTCAATGGCACATTCCTGAAGGCCATGGAAGATGGAGGTGTGAAAGGTCTCAAGGAGAGACTAGAAAAATTCTTCCATCGGGTAAGACCTCATTTTTTAGGCACACACAGTGTGATTCTGCATGGGAAATAAAATGCAAAGATCTTCTCTAAGTGGCAGCAATGTGACTACAAAACACAGGCAGTGGAAAACCTGTAGTGGCAACATGAAGTATCTGATTACTCATTTTGTCAAATACTTCCTGTTTCTACCAGCACAGTAGGTTCTTCAAGTGCAGTTGAACTATGGCTTGATGGAACAGCTTAGCTGGTGGATATTGTTTTTGACAGAATTGTGTTCGTTCCTTGGAAATTCTATCTTAGTGTTTGAATTGGTTACTGTGATAACAGTTTGTGCAGACCTATTTGCATAACTGTTGCAGAATCCTTGAGTCTGGAAGGAATCTGGGTGGACATCCCATTCAGCTTCCTGCCAAAGCACAGCAAGCAACACTGAATTTAATCTCTCCTGCTCAGGGCTTTGGCTGATTGAGTCTTGAAAAGATCCAGGGATGGAGATTCCACAAGCTGTGTGCACAGGCTTGAAGTCCTGTAGCACTGTGAAGTAGTAAATAGTTCCAATTTTTAACTTCTCCCCCCTACTCCACCCCCATGTGGAATTAGTAGTCATGCCTGAGAAGGTTTCAGGAAATATTGTCTTCATTATAACTAATCTTCAGAATGTAATTTCAAAGCTGATGTTTTAGTGAAAGGATAAAAAGCAAAATCTATTTCTGAGCAATAAAACAAATATTATTCCTGTATTTTTCGCAGAAAGTAACTGAATGAATAGTCGTATCTGGCAGCATTTTGAGTTCCTACATGAAAAGTTTCATCAGGCTTTCAAGGGTGGCAGCCAAGTGTCTGCCTGCCCCCGTTTGTCTTGTTTGCATGGCAGGAAACAGGGCTGCTGTCAGCTCTTGTGGTAGATGTGGCTACTGAGATCTCTGATAATGAGGGACTGTAGACACTGCATAACATTGTTTTCTCTTAACAGATTCTTAAAATGACACAAGTGTTGTGACAGTGTAAACAGAAGTACAGGCTTTGCTTGTGAATTGGGGAGGGTCTTGCTCTGTTTCTTTGTAAGAATTGTCCTAGGCTCTAGAATAAATACCATTGGCACTAGGAGCACTTTGATGAGCTGGTGTGTGCTTCTGTCCAGACCAAATTAAAAACATACCATGGCAAAAAATAAAGTAAGAGATTTTTATCTTTAAGATATTGTTTTTCTTTGATGTTCCTACTGAAGATAAAGCAGTGATTTCTATAGATTTTTGTGACAGAAAGAAATCTAAGGAAAAGTTTCTCTTTTTTCAGCAGGAAATTAGAAATGCTTGAAAAATTGAGTCATGCAAATTGTCTGTTATAACCCTATTGAACAAGTTAACAACATGTTGCTGGCAGGCTTGGGCTGCACTGAAACTCTGAAAGGAAATGAGACTTAGATTACAAACTGACAGGGATCTGTCACACTGTTTGTAGTTATTACTTGTGGGTTTTTGATAACATCAAATGACTGTAGAGGGAGCCATTGGATAACACATCTTTCACAGAGCACTTGATAGTGCATTTGAAATCTCTTGGTAAATGTTACAGTCTATCAAGAAAAAGAATAACACAAATTATCTCTTCTTTGCACATTGAAAGCTAATTACCTGCTCCTATTTCTACAGTTATCTCTGAAATTAAGTATTAGGGAGATAGGATTTGCTTTCCTATGCTTTCAAAATATGTTGAGCTGCCTTACAAGCTTTTGTCATAGTGATTAAATAAAAGTACAGTGACACCTGGACTCACGTTCACACACTTACACACAGAAGCATAGAATGGTTTGGGTTGGAAGGTACCCTTAAAGGTCATGTAGTCCAACCCCCTGCTTTGAGCAGAGGCATCTTCAACTGACCTGATTGCTCAGAGCCTTGTCCAACCTGGCCCTGAATGTTTGCAGGGATGAGACATCCACCACCTCTTTGGGCAACCTCTGCCAGTGTTTCACCACCCTCATTGTAAAAAACTTATATCTAACCTAAAATGACCCTCCTGCAGTTTGAAACCCTTGTTCTGTCACTACAAACCTTGTAAAAAGTCTCTCCCTACATGAAGGAGTGTGTCGGACAAGCAGAACTAGAAGGATTTCTTTTTCTTTGATTGTTAGTCCACATTATTGGTGAAGAGACTCATATTTGCCACTGAAATCTACCCATTGGTGGTTTTCTGAGTTCTAAAAGCCAACTGTATTGTTCTCTCAGTACTTGCAGACACTGCACTTACAGTCTTGTGATCTGCTGGATGTGTTTTGTGGAATCAGCTTCTTTCCTCTGGATAAAATGACTTACTTGAAAATTCAGTCATTTATTAATAGGATGGAAGAGAGCCTGAACATAGTCAAGTACACTGCATTCCTCTACAATGACCAGCTTATCTGGTAGGTAATTCAGGGATCCTTTGTGTGTCTTCAATTTCTCATCCTATACATAAGTGTCAAAATAGAAAAGCTTTTGAATCAGTGAAAGAGTTGGATGAAGACGGGAAAATACAAGTCATGCTACCACTCAGTAAGAAAGGCATTGGTCTGAACTTTAAAATCTTCATCTTGTACCAAATTATTACTTCCGAGCTGGCCTGGGGAGCAGCTGGAGAAGTGTCCTTGTCACCTCCATCTCAAGGGCCTCTGTGTATATACACAAGTTCCTTTGTAGGAACTTTAAGTAGAGAAGGTTAATTATATTCAGGACTGTTCTTTATGTTGTTCTGAACTAGAAGTTGCAATGCTTGTGAACAGCTCTACTTAAAAATGGACTTAAGAATAGCAAACTTGATCTTTAAGTATCATTTTTATTTCTCTTCTGTGTGTTTTGTATTTGGCAAATAAAATAACATTTTATAAGAAATTAATGTTCTGGGATTGACTCTAGTGAGACACTGAAATGTTGCTGCCCTGGCTCACCATGTGCTCTGCCCGAGTCTTGGTCAGAGGAAAACGTGTGATCTGAACTGCAGCACAAACATCATTTGTGTTTCTTTACTAGGAGTGGACTGGAGCAAGATGACATGAGAATTTTGTACAAATATCTCACAACATCTCTGTTTCCAAGGCACATGGAGCCAGAGGTATGACAGTTGGGTTGGGGATTTTTGGGGGGCATGTGGTTGTTTTGTTTTTTTCTGTTTGAGGTTTTTGTCCTCTTCTTCCTATTTATCTGGTACTAAGGCTAAAATAGCAAGGAGAAATCTCTTTTCTCTCTGCCTCTAAACTGGGTTTTCTTGTGTGTTCTTTTCCACCTCAGTTAGCAGGAAGAGATTCTCCAATACGTGCTGAAATGCCAGGAAATCTGCAACACTATGGAAGGTGGGTCTTGTTTTACTGTCACCACCTACTGCTTCTTCCCTCAAGGGCAAAACCTTTGGGAGCAGTGTGTGTATTTTGAGTACATACCCACACACAGTTCATTCCAGAGAGTTGCACAGTAGTTGGTGCAATATAAAACTTGACCTCTGGAAAAAAGAGAAAATGCTTCATTTACATTATTTCATGTTTGTTTTTCTTCCCATTGATCTTACTGCACTGCATGAGAAATTAGGGAATTGCTCCAGTCATTTCAGTCAGGCACTGCACACAAAGGTGGAAATTTAATCTAGGATTTATCCAGCTGATTTTCCTCTGTACTCACCATGTCAGAGTGGGGAACTGTTGTACTTAGGCAGCATAATTTTGAGTAATTTTGGGTTTGGACATCCTTTATCAGGAGAATTCCTCTTCCTTGATTTACTTTATTTCTTTGGGATCAAAGCACTGGCACACACTCCCTGTCTATGCCTCTCTCCCAAGTGTAGGTGCTTTTAGGGCACCACTGTTCTGCATCAAACTAGTGTGGATGTACTGTGGGACAGCAAAGGAAGGGTGCTTCCCCATTTCAACAAAAAAGGGGGTTTAAACTTAGTCACAGCTTGAGGGTGGAAAAAAAAATTGTTGCTGTTCCTTTGATGATCTGCACAGTTTTTCCTTAGTGTTATTCTGCCTTTCTGATGCTGTGTCTGTAAGTCTTTGGAGCATATATGCAAATAATACTTCAAAAATCTGAGTGCTGAGAGACTAAACAAAGGGCTCTGTGCCAGTGTGGATAGCTGAAAATTCACTGTATTCAAATATGTTCATACATGCAAGTAATTGCTGGTTTGAAGAACATCTGTTAAACTGGGGAAACTGAAATACAAGAATTCATCTCATCTGACCCATTGAATTATTTTCTAGGTTTCTCACTGGACCTTTAAATCTTAATGATCCAGAAACAAAATGCCGTTTCCCCAAAATATTTGTTAACACTGACGACACTTACGAGGAGCTTCATTTAATTGTATATAAGGTATTACAGTTTTCTCTGCAATTCCTCCACAGAATTAGGAATCTCTGTACAGTGAAGACAACGATGTGAAGTACTTAGGAATTGTATAGAAAGGTGCATGGATATGACCAGGTTAAATCAAAGAGATGGAAAACTGGTATTTCCAGCAACAAGCTTTGAAGTTTGAATCCTCTTTCCCCCTCTCTTGTACCCTTTCCAAAACAAGCAGTTGTTTTATTAAAACAAAATACCAGCCTTCAGTTGCTTAAAGTGAGTTCATGCCTGGCTTTAGGTAGCATGAGTCAATAAAATAAATTTTTTTTACATTAAATGCAAGTTTCTTGCAGACATCCTTGCATCAATTTTTACCAAATTTTACTTTTCCCCTACAACTTAAGCTGTCAGCTGGGCTGACTTTTAAAATCATAGCTAGCCTGTGTTGTGCAGGACTGTAAAGAGATTATCCTATTGAAGTGTTACCTTAAAAATAGATTTTTTAAATTCCTTTTCTAATTTAACTGGTTCACCTGTGTGTGACCTCACTGAAGTATTGTCATTTATTTGAGGTAGTTGAGATAACCTGTTGTAAATGTGGTTTTTTTGCTTTAACTTTTTTTGTTCCAGGCCATGAGTGCAGCTGTCTGCTTTATGATTGATGGTAAGTACCTGTTAGCATCACTTATTTGGCAAGATGTAGTTAGTACAAAGTATTTTTACATCCAGCTTGTTTTACTCTTGCAAAATACAGTAATTTGTTACTTGAGTCTCTTTTTTCTATGAGTACTTTTATCAGTGTTTTATCTTTGTTCTAGTGGTGTAAGTAACTCACACACTAAAATGCCTAAATACTGCTTCAGTTAACCACTTTCAGAATCACCCATAAGGTTTTAATGATGACAGAAATTTGTCCTTGGACTGTCACTGATGTTTAAAGAAAACAACAGAAAGTGTACCTTCAGCTGTGGGAAGGGAGTCTCATCTCTGCCTTTGCCTCCTGACCCAGCTTCAATCCCCCCCACGCTGGAGTTCTGCCGAAAGCTGGACAGCATCGTTGGGCCTCAGCTCACCGTGCTGGCATCAGACATCTGTGAGCAGTACAACATCAACAAGAGGATATCAGGGTTTGTACCACACTTCTCTTCTGCTGCATCCCCTCACTCAGTGGTGAAAAGTTAGGTTTAATGAACTGCTTAAATAATAGTATGAGCCCAGATTTGCAAAGCATTGAGTGAACTGTGTTCCTAAAATGTTTGTCTACATTTCTACATCTTAAGTGTTTATAAGTGCATGTCCTTGCACACCGAAGTCTCCCTGAAGTAACAATAGATGTTACTAATTTAGGGATGAATGTTTATTGTGTGGCTGAAATCTTTTTCCTCTGTGTGCATAATTGTTGGAGAGAAAATAATGTAAATACTAAGGCAAATACAATTATTACCATTTGACATTCTGCCTCCTCATGCCCCAGCTGCCAGCAAACTATTCAGATGCAAGGGGTGGAACTTCTTTCATATGTAAACTGAAACTCACTGGCAAGTCTCCTGACACTGGCCCCCATGTTGAGGTAGAAAAGTAGCAGTTCCCTCAAAATCTTAACTTCAGTTTATACTTTCTAGCTTTTCTTGAGGAAAACAATCTCATGGTGTTCACAAATAGCCCTTGGGCCAGCAGAACATTTCAGTTAAAAAAATAATGAATTAAAAATATCACTGTCTTTGCCCACATCCTTCTTCATGATGATTTCCTTTGACTGCTGCTTTCCCAGGCTGCTGTTCTGTGTAATGTTCAAAGAACTGTACTTTTCACATGCAGTGGACACTGCTGGCTCTGAGTATTGTCTTAGGCACAAGGCTTGGACAGAGTGTGTATAACTTTGCTCAGATCCAAAAGCAAAATGAAGGTTTAGATAACAGAACAACTCCTGTTTAAAGGTATGAAACAGGGATTTTAGTGAGTGGATTATTTGGCTACAACAGAAACTTTAAACTTGAGGACTTGACTTACCATAAAGTTGTATTTATTTTTGGATAGATGTGTTAGTCGGAAAAGCAAGAACAGTATCACATATGACAACAAAGGAGTAATTCAGCCAAATACAGGTGTGTGAGTGAACTCCTTCAGTAGTAGCTTCCCAAATCAGCAAAATCGTAAGGGATAGAATAGGATGTGCTTGAAATTGTGCCAATCTACTAAATCATTAAACTTGGGGTTTTTAAATGTCATCTGGGACTGGCTTTGGCAGCTTTAACTCTTTAAAAGTTTAATGCCATGGTGTCCTGAAAACATGATCCAGTTTCTTGACACTGATGCATGTGGGTGACAGAGAGCAAGGGTATCTGGTTGTTTGCTGAGGTGAGTGGTGTCATCACAGTATCTCCCTGGTCCTAAATAATGCATTGCCTCCAGTGCCAATTGCTGTGGCCAGTTTTTGCCAGTCTGAATTTGTTGTGACTTCTACCAAAGCTACAGATCTAAGTGACAGTTTTTATATGAACATCATAAAAAAGGAAATGGAGGAAAACTGTCAAGGCAGGGCTTTGAAAACAGTCTCTTGCTTGGCCCACACAAATGATGGGGGCAAATCTAATTGCCTGGATAAAGGAAGAGTTTGTTCTCTTGGTTGTAACAAATAACAACAACATGAATGGAAGATAACTTACTGATTCAAATCAGATTGGACTGGCCTAGGGGAGAGCAGCAAGGGAACAAAATAGGGACAGAGAGAAAAACAGCTCATTAGAAAAATGCAAATGAAGTACTCCAAGGCCTTTAGACTCCCCTGTGTGTTTACTGGCAGCCTAAGCAGCAGAACTTAGAACTTACTGGCTGGTTCTGCAGGCTTGTTTGTGTTTTTTAAAGTGTGTTAAAATGAAGTTTGATTCCACAAGTCTTAAAATACTTGGGTCTCTTCACTGTGAAGACTTCAGGCTGTCAGATTAAGCTTTGCACTGGCTCACTATCCATTCTCTGTGAAGTTTGTGCTTATAGAGCATGTCAGTATTCACAAATCACTTCTTTTTCTTTTTATATCTTCCTAGGGCTGAGAAGGAACCTCAGTTTAAGTTTATCTATTTCAATCACATGAACCTGGCAGAGAAAAGTACCATTCACATGAGGAAAACACCCAGTGTATCACTTGCATCTGTTCACCCTGACCTCATGAAGATTCTCGGTGACATCAACAGTGACTTCTCCAGGTAATGCTTAACTATTAAATAGCCTGTAACTCCTACTGTCAATTAGATTTTTTTTTCAAATGAATGAAGCTTTCCAGTCTTTTTCTTCATGGCTGGCTGGTCATGTTTGGTAGTAGTCCATCTTAAACAAAATTTCTAGTGTCCTTTCAGAAAACTAACTTAAAAGAGGGCCAGGGTCTCTATCCAAGAAAATACTTAATATATCAGAGGCTTCAGAGTAGTCATAATAAATGGGATGGGAAGCACTAAAGTCTGACTAATCTGGAGAAGTAGTATAAAGGCCAGGCAAACCTGCTTCTGCTGGTGTCACACCCACCCCTGACACAGCTGGAGGCTTCCAGGAGTGAAACAACGGGTGGAGTGCAAACCCTGCAGTTCTTGCACTCCTGCTGAAGGAGAAGGTACGTGGCTTCTTGTCAATGGGTGTCAAACTTCAAGGTGGGAGAGACCCTCTGTCACTACAATGAAAATGCTGAATTATTGTGATGCCCATAACTAATTAACAACTAGCAGTTTTCCCACTCTGCTTAAGGACAAGGTTTTCATTTTCCTAGAAATGAAAAAAGAACGTTTTGTCATATTATGAAAGTGCTGGGTTAGTGACAGTGTTATAGAATGTCTCGAGTTGTTGAGCATGGGTTAGGTCTAGGTTTAGCAATTAGTTCTCTGAAAGCTCAGTATCTCCAACCCATCTCCAACTTTCAGTATTTGGTCCCTGTGTAGCAAATTATCATTCTATGCTTACCAGAATGGAGGAGAGATGTTTTCTTCGGAGCACTGGAGTGTTTGGCTGATGGACAAATCAATGATTTACACATTTGGGGGTGTCCTAAGCAGCCATTTACGAAGCCTTTGTCCTGGGCTGCTGAACGATGGCTCAGTTAGAATTGGTGTTCTCTTTGATACTGCACAACCTCAACAACTGATGACATGGAGCTGTCCTAATGATTACAAGGTAAAGTTGTTGAATATGAACTTGCTGCCACCTTCTTTACATCCTAAAATTTCTTTCAGAGTTGATGAAGATGAGGAAATTATTGTGAAGGCAATGAGTGATTACTGGGTAGTTGGGAAAAAGTCTGACCAGCGAGAACTGTATGTTATTTTGAACCAAAAAAATGTAAATCTGATTGAAGTTAACGGTAAGGAGTGTTTTTTATTACTTCTAAGTACAGTTACTACTAAAATGTATGTCCCTAGAGAAGTAATAAAATCCATCTCATGAGAAATGTAGAGTGATTGATCTTTGTAGACCAGGTGAGTTTGCCTAAAGTTTTAGTCTGCCTTCTACCAGCTGTGAAAGAACAGCATAAATATTCAGCAGACATTCTTAATTATTAATCAGTCATTATTCCTCTTTCAAATAATAGAGGAGAGCTGTGTGAGCTTAGTTTAGGAGTAATGAATAAAGTGCACGACAGGTGAGAGATGAACATATTTACATCTGAGTTGGGTTTTATTTGTTGGGGCTCCAGGGGTAGGTTACTTACACATGATGGCTGTCCTGTCAGTGATCCTCATCCCACTCCAGTCTTGTTTCTAAGGTGGTTTTGAGAACGATTTACTATGACTGACAGTGCCAATGAACATTAGGATGCAATAACTTTTTAAATTGCTATTTCTCTTCAAGTCTGCTTGAATCTTGCCTGCAGCAATTTTAGGGCTGTTTTAACAGGAGGAATGCACTCGCTTAGACATGGGAAAGAATTAATGCTTTTCCAGGACCAAAGTCTAGCCAACCTACCTTTTAAAAAGAGGGATGAGTTGCATGACTTAGAAGTCTTTGTGAAGTTATCTTTCAGCATCAAACCTACCCTACAGAAACAGTAAATGAGTGTTTCTGTGCCTGATAAACTTAGAAAGCTTTGTTTACCAAAGAGTGCAGAGCAAAAGTTTTGCTGACTTGATTTATTGTAACAGACTACCCCAATTCCTCCTTATAATATACTTCCTTATGCTGAAGCCAAGTCTGCTGCTGTTGCAGGCTAAATTTGACAAGATGAGTGGCCCATCATTTACACTTCAGCCACTGAGAAGGACAACTCACCTCTCAGACAGTGTGAGATGTCAGACTTGACTTTCTCTTACTGAAGACAGAGTGACATTAAGTGTATTTCTACATTACAAACTCATAGGGTTGTTTCTGGTTGAATTTAATTATATTCTCTGTGACAAACCCCAGGGTTTTTCTTGAGGAGTTTTCTGTAGAACACCATACTGAAGTATCTTTTTTTTTTAACAGAAGAAGTGAAGAAACTTTGTGCAACACAGTTTAATAATATTTTCTTCTTGGATTGATCTGCAAAGGGCTGATTTATTGAAGATGTCAATGTCAGGCACTTGTTCAACATGAGAAGTTATTAGTCATATTATTGACTGGAATAATGACAATAGTAAAGCAATACTTGCTTTGTAAGAATGAAAATTTCTACTAAAATCTGTAAACTCTGACCATAAAATTTTTAAATTTTAAAAATGTTTATGTGCAAACTAATTAGAAATCAGTCTGAATTCATCTGTACCATTCCATTCTGATATGTTATGTGAATATTTTGCTGGAAAATAAAACTAATAATTGTTACACTTTTAAGGGCATCTTTCTGTTTTCCCGTGTTCATTTGCATCGTTGTATGACTGTTAGTTTAGTGCAATGGAGCTTGCCCAAGACCCTGATGTAAAAGCAGACAGTCTCCCTCTGAAACCAGCACTTCTTGTGCATACAGTTTTATCATTCTTAGAGCTTCCTACAAGTGGTGTTGCTCTGGTGGTGTTTTGGCTTGGGTGTTTTTTTCTATTTGAAGAGTACTTGCTTGAAGCTTCACTAGTTGTTACTAGAGGTTTTCTTTTTCTTGTCAGCAGGCCCCTTGGTACCTAGGAGTGCTGCCTTCTGTGCCTCTTCGGTGAGGGTGCTTTCTTTTGGGCCTCTTTCTTCCCTGGGGCTCCTCCCTTGCGGGCATCTTTCTTTGGAGAGGGCCCTCTCCTCTGTGCCTCTCTCCTGGGCACGCGCCCTCTCCTCCCCTTCGCCGGGGACTCTTTCTGGGTGGCAGGATCCTCTGGCACCTCTGCCTCTGCCCTCTGGGAGGCAAGGGCTCTTTCTGCTGCAGCTGCTTCTTGTCTTCTTGCCTCTTCTACTTCTCTTTCAGCAATAACTCTGAGTGGACAAAGTTTGAATTTAATGTACTGCAAGAGGGGAGAGACAGGTTTAAACTGGGTAAGCAACTCCAGCTCTAGGCTAGTCTGAGAGTATGAACTGTCCTATCAGACAGAAGCAGAGCCTGTCTAATTACCACTTCAAGTCCAAATATATCTTAACTGTCTTTGCCAGGAAATATCAGCTAAGAGTTCTGTAACCTGAAAGCAGCCTGTATTTGTTATTCCACACAGTAGCAGACGGCACAGAAGTTACATTCTGAATGTTACTAATCACACCTGGATGAGTTTGTTTTCCAGTTCCAGTATGCTAAACTACTTTCTTAAGCACACTTCTCATACTCAGTAATTTTGTTAGTAGAAGAGATAACAGTACTGCAAGACAAGATTCAACACTTACTTTGCCAGCTCTTCATCCTTGATCTTTCTCAGCTCAGCTAATTCATCATCCTGCTTTCGCTTTTCCTTTACTTTCTCCCTCAGCACTTTCTCATGCTGGTAAGCAGGGAAGAGCTTAGTTGTGAAAAAGGTTTCCACCTGACACATCCACAGACTAAATTCCTCATCATGTTCAGCTCTGTCTTCTCTTGCTTCATCTGCAACATGTGAATTAAACAAGTTTTTTTAGCAGGACACTTCAATTTCAAATGTGTTTCGGACTGCTGTATTTCAGCTCTGACACGCTGCAGTGGGGGACTGTGGCTTCTGCATGGTATAGAACATGACAGCTGAGACACTTGGAACCGATGCATGTGAAAGGGATGGCCCTTTTGTGGGTCTCCAGAGTGACCTGGTCCTGGGAACGGCACTAAAAGACTATGACCTCTCCCCTTTAATCCTATCACTGTCTCCTGCAGTGGCCTGAGGACAGTTCAGTATCTGTGACTCCTGTGCCCCAGGGAATGGAAGAACAAACGTGACCACCTGAAAGAACAGAGCTGCATTGCAAGTGTCCATTGTCATAAGTGCCAGAAAACAGAATGGGGCCCACTTGATGGGTCCTGAAGAGACGGTATTTTTTGCAGATGTGTAACTTTTCAGTAATTAGATTTCAGTGAAAGAGCTTGATGACTACACAAAGATCCTTCTACCTATGTTCTTGGATTTGAGTTCTTTATCAGCAGGAAACATTTAACAAGCACAACAAATCAACCCAGATGAGATCTGCTAATCAGCCAGAAGATGGTACAAAAAAGTTACAAGACTCAACATACAAAAGTGCTCTGACTGATGTCTCTTCTGCCTGTCCTAACATAAGGCATCTTATCCCAGCTAAAGGTGGCACACCACTAAGAATAATTCTTAAGTAAATGAAGAAGGACATAGCAGTAATGTATTTTATTTGTTCAAGCCATTAAACAAAGAGGCTTGCAGACTGAACTTCTCATAGAGTAAACACAAATTACAGCTTATAGATGCCCTACAAATAAAATGTGGCATTTTAAAATTGGGGAAACTATTTAAGTCAGTACTTACATGTTCTTATTTAATTATGAAGTTTCATTTTCTTTTTAAAAATACCTTTTTTTAAAAAACTTTCCTCCAGAATTAATGCTCATTTACTGCCCTCTTGTGACAAGCTGAAATCTGCATATACAACTACAATGTCACAATTCAAAAGCAACAAGGGATTTTTTTGTGTGTATGTTAGTCCTAAAACAGCAGGACTGCTTTACCTGACAATTCCTTTGGTGGAGAGAAATCTTGTCCTTTTTCTCCATCCAAGCTGAACAATGAAGAATCATCTTTGCTGCCCTCACGGGTTGTGGCAAATGAGAGGACAGTCTCTGATGGTGCAAAGAAGGAAAATTGAAATGATTTAGTCTTTAATTCTGTGCATTAAGTATCAAGTTTGATCTTCAGTACAAACAGAGATTGTCATCTGACCTGTGGTTAAAATACTTCTAAAACTTTGTCTATAATGAAGGCACAGTGCAGAGTTCAATCTCTTGTTTCCATGCCCAGATGAGTGGGACAGAACAGGAAGAATTAACATTTTAAAAGCCTTTTAAGTTACTTCTAAGGAAAACATGATAGCTTCTGATTAAAAAGCACAGAAAATTCAGAGATTCAAACCTGCCCAGCTATCTGTACAGCAGGTATGGAACCTAAACATAAACCTTCTCATAACTGCCAGGCTGAATTGAGCTGCCCTGTGGAACTGCACTACATCAGCTGTTTCAGTGATTAGCTTCTGTTTTAATTGTCTTGAAAGCTGCAGAAAGAGTGAATCACCTCTAGCACCACTGTTTCTATCGATGTTTATGGGAAGTGCAGTACTCACCCAGCAGAGATGCTTGACAATGCTGCTTTCTCTCTTCATTAGTTTTCAGTGGCTGGCAAGAAGGTTTCAATTCAGTTACCAAATATCTGAGAGTGTGTTCAAATTAAAAAGGGAAATCCCATGTTCCTTTGAGTCCTGCAAATTCCCATCTATCTCCAAGCATTCTGCAATCATGCCTATCTCAAAACATTTAAAGTGCAATAGTGTTTCACCTTTTCAAGTAATAGCAGGTAACACTTTACTTCTGATACCTGCCAGGCAAGTAGGATTATGCTATTTCAGAGCTAGGGAGAGACAGAACTGCAGAGAATGAAAGCCCCTGTTCTTACATGTTGCTCTACATACTATTGTTCTGCTTCTGAATGTACAGCCCAGCTGCCTGGGAAAAGGCATCATTTATGTCTGTACCAATTTTACTTCTGCTGTACTAATGAAATGTAAACACAAGAATTTTATCCTCAGTAATTAAGATTTTCTTTTGATCTTGGAAAATCTGACTATTTTAACTGGAACACTTCACTGCAACTGTGCCAATGACTGCCGTGATGCAAGGGAATGTGTTCACAGGATGGGAACAACTGGCCAAAGAAGGGGAAGTGGTGGTGTCCAGTGGCATTGTTGGCTTACAGAGTGTGAAATCAAGTGTTGGTGAATGCTCTTTGAATTAGCAAAAATACTGTCATCTTGTGCATAATTCCAAATAATAATTCTAATTCATGCCTTCAACTGCCTTGTGCATCCAAATTGCACCAGTGTCACAGGCAGCAACTTACAACCTACAAAATCCTTATTCAAAAGTTTAGCAAAAAGAAAAGAGCACAGCTTAACTGCTGGGAAACAGCAAGGCTTGCTACACACAACAGCTGCAATGCCATTTTGGACATTCCACTTAAAGCAGGAGAAACATCTTCCACCAGCCAACCCATCTGTCAGCTCCCCGTGGAAAGGCTTGCAAGTACTTTATGTGTATTTATAGTCACCAGGAAAATGTGCAAATGTGTTAAACTGTCTACACCGATGCTACAATTTAAGGGGGCAACAAATAGAAAAAGCAGAAGGACCCACTCAACCCCCTGTTTATGCAAAAAGAGGAAATTGGTTTCTATGTTCAGGAAACAGAACATTTGCAGGGCCTGACTTCACCCTCTAAGTGAATATAATAATATTTAATAATAATATAATAACATTTAACACATAGTGATATTCAACAGGTCTGCATCAGCTTTACCTGGGACACAGAATGTTCTGAGCACAGAGACATAGCTGATGTTCTCTTGGAGAAATTTCTGAATATAAAATTAGTTATGTTCTGATTATCACAACTTATTTGCTCCTTGACCATATCAGGGGTAACGTACACCACTGCACATTCCAGGAGAGCTTCAAAAAATTCCAGAAAAACCAACTAGAGTAAAAGAAACACAGTGGTTAAATTAATTCCTTTTTGCAAAATCTCTTCATTAACAGGCATATGTAACTGAGCACGGAAAGAACTCAGAAGCGATTGTGAAGTCTCATTGGCCTCACTTAACTAGTCAAACATCCCTTCTTCAGAAGAAAAGTTGAAAACAGCCAAAGCTCAAAAAATTCAGAAGGTGACTCACTGTGTTACACCTTACAAAAGTCTTACTGAACTAAAATACTGGATAGGTGTTTGTTTTATCTGGAGCTGTAAGAAATTTCTCTAATAAGTAACTCACAACAACAGCTATTACCTAAAATATTTTAATTGCACATGATGCTTCAAGAAACCCCAAGAATGGGTGTATAAGGATCCTGTGGTAAGACTTACACTCTGTGTTCAGTTTATCAGATACTGTTTAAGACAAATTCAGTCATGTCATTTACAATAGACTATTGCTGCATAACAGCTAATTCTTGAAGGGTGAGGACCCTCCACACTGGGCCAGCCCTCAGGGAGCACAAGAGTCTTAACAGTCACTACTGGAGCTCACTGAGGCCACAGCACTTCACATGGCACTAACCAGGCTTCTTGAATCACCAGATTTTCAGCACCAGTGGGTTCACACCTTAACTACTGATCCACCTTAACAGCCTTGGCAGCTAAAAGTGCAGAGAATGATCTCTGTGTAATCACTGCATGCACATCTTGTCATGCACATCAGCTGCCCCACAGACAGAGCAGTCTCCTGGAAATGGTATCTCCCCTGTGGGTTATGGCACTCCTAAGGAATTATCTGGATGGTTCTGTATGCTGAGACTGTGCTGAGAAGAGTAGGATATTAAGAAGTGCATGACCTAAACTAAAAGATACAGGCAGAACAAAGGAAGACAAAAAGAGAAGCTCAAGTTTTTTTATCTTTTTTTTCTGAATAAATTAATTCATTTTCCTCCTATTCCAGTAGGTAGGACAGTATTTGCAGCAGTTTTTGAAAGCAATTTTAATTGTTTCTGTAGCAACAAACTATGTTTTCCTCCATACACACCTCCAGATCCATGTTGATACCACTCCTGTCATATAAAGAGGCACCAACTTTGACAAATATTTCCACAAGTCTTGAAGCAGTTAATTGTTTGTTGAGAAGTTTAAAGTCCTGGGTAAGAGTAAATGTTACATGTTAACATCACTTAAGGCATTCCCACATGGACCTAACCCACCTCCCTTCAAAGCCTGTGCCAAAATTTCTACTGGTTTCAAATGATACTTTCAGGTGTATAATTAACAATAGAGGGAAATCCTGGTCCTACTGAATTTTCCCTGGACTGCAAAAACAGCGTTAAAAAAGAGCTTGTGAAAACTCATAAACAAAAATATTAAAAATTACAATTTTGCCATCTTCTTTTCATGAAAAATGGCTTGGATATATAAAGCGACAGTCACCTAAACCCCAGGCATACTAAGGGGAATTGTTCCCTGGCTTCAAAGTAATCGTGATCTCTTCCTGAATTACCAAATTTTAGTAAAGAATCTCATGTTCATCTTGCTGCAAATACATTATTGAAAGGCTTTACTGTGTTATTTCAATAGCTGCCAGTCTTTGAGTTCTAATAAGACATATTCATATATATATTTTTTAGGATGGGGCAGAGGGGAACACAGGGGGGACCAGAAAAAATATTTATATCCCCTTAAAACACATTTGTCTAAGATTTGATCATCTGAAATGATCAAGTACAAAATCAGAATTCAATCCTGAAAAAATGCATAAATAATTTCCACAAAACAACTGTCCCTTTAATCTCTGTTGGACAGTTTGCACAAATAACATCAGTCCTACCTTGTCAAGTGTGCAGAAGCCCCAGGGAGTATTTTAAAAGGCCCATATAAACTGAACAAATAAAACACATCTAATCACACAAAACAGAAAAAAAACTAGATCATTACATCCAACATCCAAAAAAATTGCCTCATCTTCATTGTGGGTTCAAAGGGGGGTCTGACACCTGGTCTGTGAAAGGCTCTGTATATCTCCCAACATCTGTCAATGTAGCTCATGGCAAACACAGTACATTTTTCCTCAGAAAATAAGATACCTTTTAAAGGAAAGACGAAAAAAATAACAGTTACAGTAAAACTGTGATGGATGTGGTACTAATTGACGAATTCTGCACTGAAAAAATATCATTGCTTACCTTGGACACAACAGGCAAAAGGAATAACATTCCTGGCCATCATTTTTGAGAAACACTTCTGCAGATAAGAACCCTTCTCTCTACAATTGAAACAAGAACACTCATCTGGGAAGATTCAAACTGATTACACTGAAATAAGTTTCACTAAACTTACTTGTGCTCTTCACAATACATGTGAAATGCCAGATGAATAAGGTAAGATAAAAATGTTCTGAACAGTAATATCTCATGTGGACAATGGATCTCCATAAGTCGTTTATCACCTGAAAATGTTGACAAAACAAATCTCTATTATGCTCACATCTCACATTGTTTATGGGCATATTGATTTGCCAGCCTTTCTTATCCTCTCCCTCTCTGCCTATCACCAGTAACAACACTCCTGAAAGGCTCAGACCAGGCACTGCACCACTTGCAAACAAGCAGATCAAAGGAGAGCCATCCACCTACAGCTGGAGCTTAGATAATTCTCTCTTCTAGAAATGCATCCACTCAGCATATACAGGAATAAAAGGGGATGCAAAGTTGGAATTAAATCTTTCACATACCAGGAATGCTGCAGGCCTAAAGGGAAAAAAAACATACTACATGCAAACCAAAGTTAAGAACATGGGAAAAAAAAAGGCAAAAAGATTTGTCTCTCCTAATTCTCTTTCTCTTAAAAGTACTTGTAGCAGTAATGGCAAGAATAGGGGTGAAGACATTTTTTGAACAGGTGGCTCTTCAGTGCAACTGATCACATTGTATTTTAACTTTGTGTTTTCTCACCTAAGGACCAGAACTGCCCAGAGAAGTGTTAATGCATCCACTGAATAGTCACAGGCACAGAGCTACTGACTCAGGGCCACATCACCACCCTGAGCTCCCAGTAGAACTTGCCACTCCAACTCTCCACAGCTTACTACTAAAATTCCTCTATCCTGGACCCAAATCAACAGAAACACAAACCTCTCACTATCCGATCCATTTCAGCAAGAGTCATGTTGGAGTGATGAAACTGGCAGTCCTTCAGGAACCTCCAGAACTGGAGCTTAGTCATGAAGAAAGTGTTGTCAGGAGAATAAATGCAGCCTAAGGCACTGTAGAAGTTGTAGACTGTTCTCAGTTTTGTTATGTGCCGCAACACAGCACATTCCACCTAAATAAAGCAGGACATGTTTCCAGCATCATCTCAGAGCCAGCAGAGAGCAGCTTGTATTGATTCTCTAACTGGGCAGATAATTTTTTGACCTCACAACTTCAAAGAGCATATCCCTGACTATGTGTTCACAAAAGTAGTTTTGGTGACTGATGAAAATTTATTATCCTCTGCCAGCAGACAAACGTCAGAGTAGCTAAAGGTAGTTGCTGAATGCCCTTTCAGATATGTTAACCTATTTTCATTGTTTTTTAGTGGAAGCTCAGAAGACCAATACTGTTTATTTGTTCTCTTTGCTTCTCTGTTTCCATGGCCTTCAGATTTTCAAATAATTCTTTAACAGAAAGCATTACTGCTTTCTGTTAAAAAATAAAATAATATGAAAGAAATAAAATAATATGAAAGACACTGCAGGGGAAAGCTGTAAACAACAAACAGCAGACTCTTACTTCCTTCAATTCTTCCTGTCTCTCTTCCTTTGGGAACAAGTCAAGCAGTGAAGATATATCCAATTCAATATCGGAGCCCAGAATAGAAGTATATTCAGTGTCATTTATGATTGTGGTATTTTCTACCATGCAAATAAAATAAATTAGAACAAAATAAAATAAAGTTTAATATATATATATATAGAGAGAGAGAAAAATAAAACATGCATTATTCCTTATCTTACTGACTTTCAACAACAGATTCCTTTAACATGCAGAGGAGACATTTCATAATCAACAGCATAACAACTGAAGAGTAATTTTGTCAAATCAACCCCTAGCCAAAAGGAAATGCAGACATCACATAAGTTATGAAACTTTCAGACAACAGTGTTCCAAAAACATTACAAGCTGTAGTGTGGTTGTGCCACTCAAGCATGGAAGCAAAAGTCATTAAGATAATTCCCATGTTTATCTAAGTTCTTTGAAGAAATATGTCTTGTTTTTAAGGAAGCACAAACAGCTTCACATTATAGTTAAATGGAACAGCAAAATGTAAACTGAGTAAACCTTGTTTTGTTCAGCTGCTCACCAGTGACAGAAGGGATTCCTGTGCCAATGGCACTCAGCTCTTTTGCATTCACTGCGTTCATCTGAAGAGCAGGACATGCTACCAGACGATCATTTACAAACTGTCCTTCATAAACATGACCATTCTTGAAGATAAACTTGCCCTACAGACAGAATTAATTTTAATATCAATATAAAACAAAGATCATAAAAATAACACTAATGCTCTCAGCCAAATTTCCTTTTCAGAATCTTGGCTGAAATGCAGTATATGAGATAAAATACAGCAAAATCATTTTTTCTACCCTCTTTTATAATGCACTTTGTCACCTGTTGACAATGTACAATGTTTGGATGAAGAAATGCCTATATATCTGTTTGATTTTGAAAAGTATTTTGAAGAAAAAACATTTACCCCATACAGAAAGACTTGTTTGCAATCCTTAGTTTGCATATGTGGCTCTCCACTCCCAATTTTTTCAATAGTCTGTTTTGTGTAAGAACGTCTCTGTGCAAGGACAGCTTGAAATGCATCAGCTCCCAGAAGAAGTGTGAAATACTAACCAACCACTGCAAAAGTCAAGATGTACCTATTGCTGTGAAAATCTCCACAGTGAAATGTATTTCCTTATACACACACCACACACCTGAGCACAGAGTCAATCTGTGGCCCAGCAAGGTCCTTGGAAGGACTCCCACTGCTTTCAGCAGACTCTCTGCCCTTTGTGGTGGGATTCCCTCCACACTGCAAACTGAATGTAGCTTTCTGTATAGAAATCTGGAGATCCACTGTGCAGTGTGCTCTGCTGTTGTGTGGAGTTTTGCCAGGACTCACCTTGCCATGCTTCTTATTACAAACCCACTGGCCATCGTACACAGCTCCACCAGCATAAATGAACTTCCCATGTCCATGTCGTTCCCCTTGTACAAAATCCCCCATGTACTCATTCCTCAGAGGATACTGAGACAAAGGCACTCTCTTGAAAAACCATGTGTGGGTGCCATATCCATGCTGAAAAAAAAAATTGTGTGTTTAGGCAAAACATCCCCAGAAGGGCTGCTGTTGCTTTAGGGCCAGGCAGCTCTGTGAAATAAAAGCCCCCAAGGTGATTGCTGCAGCACTTCAAACCAGGCACAGAACTGTGTTCTGCAGAGGTGCCTGAGAGAAGCACCTGGAGGATACACTGAATCAACACATACTTGAGCAAGCTCTATGACAAAGCCACCCTTCCTGCCTGAATCCTACTGCCTATAATCCTGAACGCCACACCAGAGAGCCAGAATGTTCCAGAAGCTGGACTCCATGGCAATTCTATGCAGAGTGAAAAGACAGAGCAGGTAGCTCACATCCTTTCTCCAACAGAGTAATAAAGGGAAGGAACAGAAAAGGCCACAAAATCATCTTCCATCACAAAACTTTTCCAAGAGGGAACAGTGTGGTCTAATATTTTACAGGTGACACAGAAGTAAATTATCACATATACTTACTGCTGAAGTAATATCTCAGGCTGGGTATAGTCACGAACACTTAAATTCTTTAATTTATTTTTAATTGAAAAATGTTTATATTTTCCATTAGGCAATTAAATTATGATTTTATAAGACTGCATCAAAAGCCTTTTATCAATTTGAATATTGCTAACATGAGAACCAACTTACAATAAGTAGCACATTTCCGCTATCTCAATGGATAAAAATCATAAAAAGCTCCTTTGATATTGCACAGAAGTGCCTATCCAGCTTTCCTAGAGCAGTGGACAGATGCTGAACCATGAGAGGTTTCTGGGGAAGAAATGAATACCTGTATGCCATGCACCCACTGTCCTATATACTCCTGATTAGCTGTCAACCACATCATTCTTCCATGTCCGTGTCGTATATTTTTCTCCCACTGACCTTCATAGGTATTTCCAGACCTATAGCTGTAAGAAAACAATAAAAGCTAATGACTCTTTCATACTAAATTCTCAGCTGCTCTTATAAAAGGCTTATGCAAAACCTCATTGCTAGTAAATTTAGAATTCATTAATGCTCAATATAAGCATTAATTTGACAGTTGGCTCACTGTGGCATGGACACAGAGGTTTGACTATAACCACTGTTTACCCCGTATTTTTAACTTACAAACCACAAAAAATATTAACCAGCTCTTTTTTTTTTTCAAAGAGTCTTTGCCATAGCTGGTAACAGTATTTGTTTATACGTAATTCTACACATAAGTAACTTATTTATAAAGCAGCTCCATCTGTTCAAATCAATTGTGTTTGTTTTTAAATATTGAATTGTGGTTTACCAAAGCTGATTTGGGATGTTGCCTTTAGATATTCTTTTATGTGAATGATCAGTAAAAATACAGCATATATAAAAATATATGTCATAAAGGTCTGTTTTATTATTATGAAGCACTTTGTACATTTTTTATTCCACTGCACAAAGTACACACTAGTATGAAATGACAGCATTTGTATCCATTTGAAACTAGAGAAACTGTATGATAACACACATGAAATAAAAAACATGAAGATAACAAGTGTTGTCATGTTTACCGTCTAATTCCCCATCCTTCTCTGACGTTATTGACCCATTCACCAGAATACCAAGAGGTATGCTCCTCATCAAAATAAATGATACCCTGAAACAAACAGCAGTCCATTTAAATTCCTAAATATTCATCTACATGAATAAAACATCACATACAAATTATATAAGACACATGGAATCACTCTCTAATACCTGAAGTCACTTTGAGACACTGTACTGAAAGCAATTGAAGTGATACAATTGAATAAAAAAGCAACCTCCTCTGATGAATATTAGTTAAGACCTTAAAAAACACCAGGTATTCAAATGAAAAGCATATTACACTATGTCAAAGTCTACCATATTTTTCAAACCACTTGTAAATACTTGAAGAGAAGTAACTTTGGCAACTTACAATATTCACTCTGAGGCAGATCAGTTTTTTGACCCACTCCCTTCCAACAGTAGCTCTACAGTGTTAGCTCATTCACAACTTCAGAAAAAATCCTTAGGAGAAACAAATCTCTACACCGCATAAGACCATGCAACAGAACAAAACACTCTTGCAAAACCTTTGCACAGTGACACTTTCTGTTCTTGAAGGCATCACCTGAGCCCATGCTCTCATTTGGTTCTTACTTACCTTTCCATGTCTTTTGCCATTACACCACTCGCCAAGGTAGGAAACAGGACGAGTACCACTCCTGAAAAGTCCAAATCCATGTCTAATTCCATCTTTGATTGATCCTTCATAAATGCTGCCATCATTCCATGTGTAACGGCCATTAAACATCTGCACGTTCTCCACAAATGTTCCCTGAAAGGTTCAATTACAATATTAAAATGCCTAAGACTGTTCCCCAGCCACCTGGGAGAAGTCAGGCTTGTGACTGAAATCACTGCCACAGTTCTGCAGTTGCCACCTGTACTGTACCAATTAGTGCAACTGATCTACTTTCCTTCTATTTGCACATCTATTTGGACGTAATTGTGTCCAATTATAACTTAAACTGTACTTTACCTCGTACTTCACTCCATCAGTCCACGTGTAAGTTCCTTCTCCATTCATAACCCCTTCAGAAAACATGCCCTTCAAAATGAAGAGAATGGCATCATTTGCAAATCTGTTCTTAGCCCAACTGAAGCCCACTGTGACTGCAAAATTTCAAAAGAAGTGAAAACATATTAATTCCCCTCCAACCAGTTTCAAATCAAGAGTTTTAATGCCAGAAAACAAAAGAGCTTTCAATGCTTCTGAGTGCTCAACCTCCACCTACATTAAAAGAAACAGCCTGCCTGTTCTAGAGGTAGAACTTGGTCCACTACTACACACTCACCTTGTATGTATCCCCTCCCTCAAAGCATGCAAATCCTTCACCCTCATACAATCCATTGACTTGTTCACCTTCATAGCTACAAAGAAAGCAAACTAAAGATGAAGATTTCAAATCATTGCCAGTAGATCTAAATCACATATAATAGATGACCTTTGATTTACCACAGTCTACACATAGGTCTATATAGCTGTTGTGTCTTGTGTAGAAAAACAAACCAGAAAATTTCCACTTTTTTGAACCTTCCTTGCAATATTTCATGTAACTGGAATGCAGGAAGGCAGCAGAATTCTACATGTAACTTTCACAAGGGGTCACCACTGAATAACCTGAATCTCTGCCTCAAACACAGCCAAACCTGTGTTTGTATGACCCTGGTGACAGCAGAGATACTTGAATGAGAATTCCTGACTTCTTAGCAGTATTTGTAACAAGCACATATACCTTTTAACAATAACTTGAGCAAGAATAGGCTCCTCACGGTACGGAGGAACACACGGGACTGGAGGAGGTTCCTCTACCTCCTCTGGGACCTCTGGAATTGCCTGAGTTTCTTCCACAGGAGTCACTGAATCATTCTGCAACTCTGTTGGCACTGTTAAACCACCCTCAGCTGTAGCATCTTGTGCAGGAACAGGAGTATGGGCAGATTCTTCTGCCTTCTCTCCATCTGCCTTCTTATTGTCTTTCTTCTTGACATCTTTTTTCTTGACATCTTTCTTCTTGCCCTTTGGCATAGCTGCTGAATTGTCTCAACGTGTATTTTCCTTCTGAAAAATGAAAATTTACTTCTGCCTCATGTAAATATTTTTACTCTATAAACAAGTTGATAAAAATCCTCAAAACACAGCTAACTACACAAAACCCCATGAATCTTTCCATAACTGCCATGCACTCATGTATTTATTTCTGTGACAGCAATTCCTCAAGGCAGTGGTGTCAGTTTGTGGCAGGCAGGCCATGGGGTTAACATGGAGCACTGCCTGAAAATTACCTCCAAGTCGTCCATCTAAACCATTGTGATGGAAGTGTTGACAGCAGACTTATTTTTGCTACACCAAGATCTCCATCTTTACTAGAGTTAATTATGTGGAAAAGCTGAAAGCCACTTCTCAAACGACAGGAGTTTGGTGAGCTTCTTGAAAGCTACCGCTGCACTAGTACTACTGATTTAACTCCCCTGGCAAGTTACGAGTTGCAGATCGCACGACACAGCACAACCCCTGCAGCCAGCCAAGAGCTAGCCGAAGGTTACAGGACAGCCTGTAATGAAGGTTACAGGGCCAGCTGCGATAGCACCTCACACCATTTCCCTGACGGGTATCACCAACACTCACTCCCCACACGCCGCAGTGGAGCGGCCGGCAGGGACGGCTCAGCCACCCCTGCCCCGAGACCGGCGCGGGGACAGCCGGGGCCGAGCCCTTCCCGGTACCGAGCCCTTCCTATGCCAAGCCCTTCCCGGTACCGAGTCCTTCCCGGTGCCGAGTCCTTCCTTGTGCCGACCCCTTTCCCCAGTACCGAGCCCCTCTCCCCGGTACCGATCCCGCTCCTCGCGGTGTCCCCGCGCAGCCGCGGGACGGTGGCGGCGCTGCCGTGGCCATGACGACGGGCCACAGAACACCCACCGCTGATGGGAGGTTCTCGGCACGGCAGGGACAGGGACAAGGACACTGTGTGTATTGCTCTGCCACGGGCGTAATCCTAACACACTAACCCTAAAATCCACCAACCCTAAACACCACTACGCCTAATTAGTATTACCCCAATAACCACTACCCATAATTACCACTACTGCTAACAACCACTACCACTAATGAACACAACCACGTATTACCCCTACCCATAACTCTAACCATTAACCTAACCCTAACTCTCACCCTAACAAAATAACTTTTAAGCCTAATGTTTTGCTAAAAACTGCTATATCTGCAAAACCCAAATGCTACGCTTTTGCCCAGAACATCCTAAACAGTACAGGTGGGTCTAAAGCACAGTATTGCTTTAAGTAATTACCTAAAGAAACCCAGCTTTAGTATAGTAATATAAAGTATTTCACCTTGTGTAACATTTCCATTGTCTTTATCATATCCAGGATGTATAAACATAGAAAGTTAACATCTGTTTATGCCATTACTAGAGACTTGAAATTCACATTCCACTTGATTTTAAGAATCAGTATACTTGCTGTAAATGAGGTTCACCTGATCTTTATATGGAAACATTTATATTTATTTTATAAAAGTTTTGATTGCTGCACAAAGAAGTAATACACACAGTACACTGCAATGGAAGGGAAGTTATTTGCACATGAATTGCAGTATGCTGATATTGTTGACTTCAGAGGAATAACAATGAAACCTTGCTGAATGCCTTTCAGTGCTATTGTTTCCAACTTTGAAAACTGGCTAAAATCTTTTTACTCAAAAGAGTCATGATAAAAGCTCAAAATATCACCAAGAATTAAAATTAACAATATTACTAATCAGAAACTGGCCTATTCTGATGAAATCAAGTCTAAACTGACTATGTGTCTCATCGTGGGCCTTCCATGGGGGCAGTTCCAGGGATGCTCAATCTCACCCATGTGGGTGATCAGTTTTCTCATCTCCTGCATATTCAGTGCAGTTCCAATCATAACCTGCAATTAAAGGAGAACAAATAAATTATTATTTCCTTTCTCCATACTGACAGCTGACACAGACCAGAGCAATACTTCAGCTGCTGTAGTAAATAAATTCTGTGCCAGCCATTAAAAGCAAAAAAAACTACCAGAGGATCAGAAGACAAAACACACCTAACACAGTGTTCATAAGTGCACTAGTTTTGAACAAAATAAAAAACAACCAGAAGTGTTTCCCAAGTTCCACTAGACAAAAACACGAGGAACAGAACAAGGGACATTAGCTGTTGACATTCCACAGTAAATAAACTTCCCCCATGATACGTATACAGATACAGCCACCTATAATAGATCAAAAACCGTGGTATTCATTGGAAGCCAAACACAAAGTGCAGTACTTACAGACTTCCTGCAAGCTCGAGAAGCAAACATCTGTCTGACCCTGGAGGGCCTACACATCACTCCAGGGCAGTCACTCAACATGAAGATCAGCTCATCTATGTCTTGGGGACCAAAAGTCCAGTTTCTGCTTGTTGGCAAAGATATCAGTTTAACTCTTTGAGTTACAGGAGCTGAAAGATTTACAATCACAATAAAGCCATAAGCAAAACCAAAGACTATCACTTACCAATGTTATCTATAAACTTTAAATTACCAGATTTATTTTTTGCCTGCATTTAACTCTGCTGGGACCAGCAAGTGTACTAATAAAACAAAAGGATTTTAATGTAACATATCATATCAGAAAATATCAGAACATATCAGAAAATACACATCCAGTCATACAGTCAGACTCCAAAGAGTCTTCAGAAAGTTCAGTAAAAGGCTGGTGCAATAAATACTCTACAGTGTTCTGTTAAATCATGCAAAGAGAGCAGAGAGTCCTAAAGTCTTAAAAACCAAACCATACATGGTAATTATTTAAAAGTTGTGATAACTACCTCTGTGGATTTTTGCATAATAAATAAGACTAAACCATTGAACATTTTTACTTACAGTAATTCTGGTCCAAACTCACCATTTTCATTTATGACAAAATCAAACCCATTTTTTCGGAATATTTCCAGGTTTTCAATCAGTATAGTTTCATTTACAGCTGTTAAATTGAGATTTTGAGGCCTGAAAGAGACATAAAAACATGGTATTGCAGAGCACTTAAGACAGGTTTCAGAGGCCACCTAGAGATATTAACACAGAGCTCTCTATTAAAACATTTGACTCTGCTTTCTTAGAAAAAAGTCTCACTACTGAACATTTACTTCCAAGTGTTACCCAGCAGAATTAAGTCAGCTGGGCAGCATTAGTTGTACAGGAACAGTCTCCAATATCCTCACTGGATGACCATGTTTAACAAACTGGCTTGCCATGTGAGCCCACTGTGAGATCTGTCTGCCTTGCTGCAGAGCTTCAACTGCATCAGGGAATTTATTTTTCATAGGATGACTGACTCTTTGAAACACTGAATATAAAAACAACTCTAGTCTCATGTGTTCTGAATGTGTGCAATTCTACATAAATATGATCACAGTTACCCTTCTGAAACGTTGAATTAAACACTGAAAATACTTACACTATCAGCTTCTGACCTTGGAGAGCAGTGTGTTGTTGCAACATCTCAAAGTTGTATTTCTCATCAGTAGCATGTTGGTCAATTATGAAAAGATCAGAATTCAACTTTGCTATTATAAAGCCTAAATTGAACTGGCCAATAATTTCCATTTTTGCAAACATTTCTTTACTGTATACAAAAAATATAGAGATTATAAATTACACCTCTTCAGTTATCATGTTAGACTGTAAAACTTAAAACCATCTTTTTCTCCCCTGCAAAACATGCATTAAAAAAAATCACATTTAAGCAGGATATAAATGTGAAAAAGTACAGTTATCTGGATTCTGCCACTGATTGATGAGGCCATATCTGGCAGAACATAATCCATCATTAAGACAGGACTCCTTCAGGATTCTCCCATTTGTGGTAATAAACTTAGTACCAAGCAGTACAGCAACGGCCCAAGTGAATAATACTGAGGATGGCATTGTGGTTGTGAAGGCAGTTGCCTTAATCTGTCTTCTTTTCACAATTAGAATACTTAGTCCTAACACATTTTTTAATCCAAATATTAACAAATCACAGACTTTCACTGCCCAGTGACCACTTGAATGTAACTTATTTTTCCAGCCATGTCTCACCAAATTTCACATTCACATGAAGGAGGAATGAGCTGTGCAGTCTTTTCAGTACTCTTTTTCTGTCATGAAATTTGGTGCTTCTCTGCCTGCACTGCAATCTAAAAGGCTGAATGAATCCAAATCTATAATGTTTGTAGCTTTTTTAGTGTCTTTTTCCACATTCTAAGTGGAAAAATTCCACTAAGTTTGCACTTAGTTCAAAGAGCTGCTCTGTCAATAAAATAACTCATCAAACAGACATTTTAATTACATTAAACACAGGACTGACCCAAAACTAGCAGGTACATGTAAGCCTCCTGCCCACCCCCCAAGACAGGTCTTGTAATTTTCCTTAACTAATTTTATTAATTGATGAATAAAACATATTAAGAAAGTGAAAGTAGAAATACCTTATCTCTTTTCTTAATTCATCTTCTGCTACTTTATTGTCCCCAGGACTAATTTTTGCTTTAAATCTTCTGTAATTTTCTCTTTCTGTACTTTTCTCTTGTTGCTGCATTACCTTTTTCACTTTTTCTGCCAAAACCTTCATAGAAAATTCAAGAGGCACGATTTTCTTTTTCACTTCCACCAGTACATCAACATTAGTGTTCTTCAATTCAGGGTATTTACCTGCCTTGAAATCATCTGCTTTGCTTTCAAAGTTTCTGCTTTTAAAACGTTTTACTCTTGGAGAAGAACTATTGGCTTCATGAGAGAACTTACTTTGAGCAGTCCAGTCATTCCCTTGGTCTGACGTAGGTTCAGTGCCCAAGACCTGAACATCACAGTCCAATGATTTCTCACTACATCCAGCAGCTTTAAGACATTCATTTTGAAGTTGTTCCTCTGTGCCAGAGAATTCTTCAGCATTAATTGCACTTTCACTATTGATGCAGCTCCCAGCTTCGGGTGTACTACATCCAGTATGTGACTCAGAAATGCTACAGAATCCAGAATCTGCATTAGCTTCTGATTTCCTCAAATATCTGCCTGGCATTGACACCTTTGAGTCCACCTTACGGCAACTCTCAGGCTTCTTAGTCAACACAGCCTTTTGAGTCTTTACAGTGCTCACACAGGTATCAAGTAACATTTGCCTAGGGGAACTCTGCTGCTGTTTTACCTTTCTAGGGCTTTGGAAATTACTCTCTGTCGTTTGATGGAGAGAGAACGACTCCCTTAATCTGGCAAGAGTCATTGTTCTTTTGCCTTGACTACTTGGATTTTCAGTCTCAGAGTCAGACAGCATTTCCACCAGAGACTTTTCTGTCTCTTCAGGAAGTGTCTTCTTCAAGTTGCCTAACAAAATCAGAATAAAGAATATTTCAAGCTTCTAAGTGAGCTGGAAACATGAATTAAATTATGTGCTCTACTAAAGGGAATAAAAAAAGATAGAAAAATATCAAATTGCTCAAAGGAGCCCTTAAACTTCAGACAATGAGTACAGGGCTGAAATATATTAATGTCAAACACAAAAGCAGTTACATCTTGGAGACACCTAATGGAACTGCTGAGAATGAATTTATGGTCTTTTTAAACTGGAACAGTAATCATTCCTATCAGCACATTTATTTATATTACCAAAAGAGTTTAATGACCAAGTGACAATCAAAAGTGAATTACTCTTACACTCTAATGGTCACTATAAAATTCCACTGGCAAAGCGTTAAGGAGCTGACAAAACAGGCACTTATAATATGGGATTTGCAGGTAAATTAGAAGACTTCAGCCTTGCAAACTGTCACTCCTACATGTATTTTACTATAGATTAATTTAAAATAACATTGAGAATCAGGCTAAAACCGATTCTGTACATCAGTAAAAAAGAAAATCAGAAGGCCTTCTGTTGGATGAAAGGAGGATGATGAGGTGGTGTTAAAACAGAAAAGCAATTTTGAAAGACTGTACAGTCACAAGAGAATCGATTTCTTAGAAGTTTAAAATCCAATAAATGTTCAGATTTTATTTATGAGCCCTTAACCATTCTTTCTCAAAGACATTTACATAAAGGAAACACAGATCTCTTCCACTATCTTGGGAGAAATCTTTCAAGCATTATCAACTAATTGTGTTCAATTTTCCTCACAAAGTTGACTGCAAATCATGCTGCACTGGCATGTGTCATTTCCATAGCAATCACTTAATCACTCAGGGTCCTCCTTTATTTTTATTTATTTATTAACCTTTTCCATTTATTCTTTGAGTTTGTAAAAGCAAGTATTTCCATCTTCAAATCTCTACCATATATAATACACAGAACTTCCACACGTTGTGTCCTACCTGCAATGTCTAGAAGCTTCTGATTGACATTCAGTTTGTTAACATCACTACCAAACATTTCCATCAGGGAAGTTTTTAGAATTGCTAATAAAAACTTTTCCTCCTGAAGTAAAATTTGCCTTTTGTCAGGAGTTACATTGATGTCAACACACTCTGGAAAAAGAAAGTTAAAAATAACTGCTTAACAAATAAAATGAAATATTAGTGCACAGAATTAATCTGTTTTGTTTGTTGTTTTGTCTGCAAACTACACATTTAACTGTCTCAACATTCCAGCAAACAAAAACATGATACAAGTTTTGTATTTAAGCTAGCTTAAATTGCCTTTTTCTCATTATTTAAGAGAAGAAGTTGCTTTTGAAAAAGTGGAGGAGAAAAACAGTGGAATCATTGCTAGAGCCTATCACTCCCTCACCAACTGAGGATAGAAAATCCCCAGAGTGCAGGAAGCCATAAAGATGAAAGCTGCAATATTCTTTAAATTGAAAAATTAATTGTTCATTGAATAATAAATTGTAATAACCTTTACTAAAATTACTGAAAATTATTCATAACTTACCAGAATCTACCCCAATGTTAAGAACAACAAATGGATACTGGTGTTTATTGTGTAAGTGATAAACTTCATTCACAATCTTGACAACCTGCAGAAAAAGTGAAAAACCAATAAACTTCAATTCTATTATCTTCTATTTCCCACCAGTATATGTTATTTAACTCTCTTCAAAGCAATTAATGCATCAAAACATATATTGTATGATTGGCCTTTTGTTCACACAAATAGGCACAACAGCAAAAACTTGAGACACAAGAAGTTGAACCATCAAACCACAAACATGCACGAGCTACTCATCCTGAGTACCAGCTAGTGCTGGTAATGCTCGAAAAGCAAAAACCTCACCTTTGCTGGGTCACAGGGGCGTTGGTTGATAAAGAAAAACTGCCTGTCTGTTGCACTCCTTCCAACACCGTGATCACAACGAGAAATGAAGCCTGTAATACTGTTGGATAATAATAATAATATAGGAGTAAGGTAAAATGGACAAATATAGCAGTTTTGTTCTTCCCACTCACCTGATTAGCGACACCTTGGTCATGAATTATCTTTTAAAATAAGTGATGGTCTTTCCCAAACTGTATACCAATATCTACTATGCTGTTCCTCGTTATTTTAAATACTATAAGCCATCATGCTTCTTTTTTTTTCAGTTTTAGTTTATGGTAAAATGACACTGACAACAGTGGTTTGTACTTCCCTAATTACCTGTACAGATCCTGTGGCATGTCAGCACTGTTGAGTCCATATTCTTCACAAACAGCTTCACTAGGAGGGACCTGAACAAAAGGAATAAGGCTCTGCAACTGAAAAAAAAAAGGGGGGGGGTGTGGGAAAGGAGCTGAAACATCAAATCTGCATAGATTTCCCCTTCTATTCCCCCTTCTATTTTATTGTTATTTGTTAGGCTTAAAATTTATTAGAGAAAATGGTGGGTTTTTTTCAAGTTGGCGGATCCAGTCAAACACTTAAAATACCCAAACCTACTAGAAGACAGTGGCACTGTTCACTGAGAAACAGAACAGTGCCTTAGTGAATGGCTGTGCTTATCCTTCTGTATCACAGACCAGTTATTTCACAGACCCTTTAAAATGTTAACAGAACAACGAAATACTTGACAGTTTGGACTCTCCAGCTCCATACATATGATCTAATCAAGTTTTAAGCAAAAACAAAAAGCAAAAAGAGTAATAGAAGTTTCTTTTGAAAGAACAGTTAAACTATTAGAAAATATGTTGAGTCACAAACTCCCTAAGAATAGCTTTGTTTACCACAAACATTTTCCCAGTCATGCCACAATGATTTTTCTGCCATTAGAGCATCTTCTACTGGTTTTACATATAAGTATTCAATATTATAAAAGCAGACTTTAAGCTAAACATTCTATTCAGACAACACTCCATTTTCAGCTTTGCTTGTTGCCATGTGGCAAGACAACATTACATCTTCCATCTCATCTTTCAGCCACAACATGAGTAGGCTTTGAAAGCTCAGCATGGGCACTGTGGAGGGAAAAAGTGCTTATCAGCAACCAGCAGCTGCCAACCACTCAATATTTCTGATGGTTGCAACATACAGTTGTAGGAAGAGTGTTTTGACGCTTTTCTCATATTTGCTTTCACCTAGGGGATAATAATTATTTTTATAGCTATTACTTAGAAAGTATCACAGTCTACAACTTTACAGGGGTTAACAGCAATCCCATTGAAAGGTTAACCAGCACACTAATGAAACTTAGTTTGACAGCAAGAGCTTGTAAAAGCTGGAGACCCCTCAGTTTTCTGTTCCCTTTTAAGACTTTCACATCACACCATTTTTAGAATTTCTTAAATTGCTTGTGACATACAGACTGGTTTTTGGGACAACAGCTCTTAAAACTGGCTTCAGAGAGATACGAAGCAGTAAACCCATCTCCTGCATCATTTCTCTTCCATCAAAACATCTCTGAGCAGACTCTGGAACTCCAGGGGAGCCCATGGAGCCTGCGGTGTTCCCCCTTCTTCAGCCTGTAGGGCTCGCTACAAGTCAACCCTCACTTCAACCTCTGAGGTTCTCCCATCCCTCTGTTTATTAGGTAATAAAAATCTCTCTATACAACTGCATTATCTCTCTTTTCAATAATAAAACCAATGTTAATAAAACCTGTTTTTGTCCAAATACTGCTCCAATATTTTCCTTTAAGCTAGGGCTTCCAGCAGTGGATATCACAGAGCTTTTTTTCCCTTGGCCAACTTGATTAGTGCAGTTAATCCGCACTCCTCTGGAAACAATACAGTATGCCTGCAGCAGCTGGACCATTTTTGCATATTCCTATTAAAGAAAAAAAGAAAGTTCATATTTATATGTAATGTCTCTCTTTAAAACACACATGTATAAAAAAAGCATTCAATATTTGCAGGTAACACAAAAGGAGGGGGTAAGTGATATTTTTTTAAATGTCCACAAAGTAAACTTCAAAATATACATATATTAAAAGTAGTGCTTTAAAAAACAAACAGCATGTTTACAAGACTGGTATTTAGCCATAACACAGCAATCCCTGATTTTAAAATACACGGAAGTGATCATGACACTGATTCTTTTCAAAATCTGAACAAGGAGACTCTTTTCTTATTTGATTAAGATTTAAGACAGGTATGAAATAGTCTGAGATAATGCATTCTGCAGAGACCTGAATTTCATTCAGCAGGGATTAAATTCTGGGGTACGACACTCCTTTGGATTAAGAATTTCTGACCATACCTTTTTAATGTTTCTTTGAAATTCTTTATGGCGCACAGGTAACGTATAAAATAACTGCTGCACGCTCACAGTTGTTCCTTGCTGTCGTGGCAAAGGAGTTCTCTGAGTAATTTTACCATTGTGATCAAACACCAAACGAGTCCCAACCTTTGCTGACTTATGACAGGTAAAAATGGTCACATCACTAATGGAGGGAAAGAGGCAACAGAATTATTCTCTGAGCACTATTCCTCATGACAATCAGGCATAGAAACTACAGCAATACTATTAATTGAATGAAAACTAACCATAAACAACTAAAAACCTACTCTCCAGAGTAGTGTAACATTTTCATAGCTACAACACAAATGTTTTTATTTGTCTCCTTTTCATTCCTCTCTTATGAAATGCAACATTAAAGTCTGGTTTTGTTAGATACCAGCAGAACATTCTTGATGCACAGCACTGTGTACAAAAGCTGATTTAAAAAGTGTGCTTGGTCTGAGAGGAATTTAAGTACAGTTTTAATGAGTCACAGCATAGCAAAGAGCACTGAGATAATACAGAGCTTTCCATCAGAGGATCAAACACTCATTCGAGTACACAGGTCCATCCTGTAAGGATCTGCATACTCAAGTAAAACTAAATTTTGTACATAAAATGACCAGTTAGGTGCTTAGAATCATAGAATAATTTCAGATGCTGAGAATCATAGAATAATTTTGGTTGGAAAGGACTCGGGATGTCATGCAACCTGCTGCGCAAAACTGACCTAACAGTAAGGAACTGGCAGTTTCTAAAGCCTTATTTTATCAATAATGTTAAACTTAAAAGGTGGTTTTAGTTGGTTTTGTGTACATAATAACTTTCTACTAACAATAAATAATGTTAATTACCTTAAAGCACACAGTGAACTCAGAGCTTCACCACGAAACCCAAATGTTTCAACATGTATTAGATCAGCAAAATCTTGTATCTTTGATGTATAATGTTTCAGAGCTGGAAAAAGATATTTCAAATAAATAGTTAAAAGTGACACAGGTCTATGCAAGTAGATTTTGTACTCATGTCAAGAAGCAAAAAACCTTCTGTATTATTCACTGTGTTTTACTTAAGGATTAAAGAGAAAAACACTGCTTCCTTTTGTTTCTTTCCTATAAACAGGATCTCTCTAAAATCCTAAGATACACATGTTATTCCATACTTACACCCCAGTTACTACATGAAAAAAGAAATGTGGGCATTTCTGTCGCAATGGCTAGTTAGATTCATCATACAGTATTGCTTCTGCTCCCATTTTGTGCAATTTAAAACTAGCCAATGGAAAATTTGACAGTCAATGCAAAGTCAGTTCACTTCCAGCAAATACCCAAGTTTATAATTCACCTCTCCAAAGCAGTCACTTCCACAAAGCTCAACTCCTTCAGCAATGACTGATGATTCAACATGAATGAATCTAAATGAACACTTACAGGATTTCCTCCTCTGTAATTATTCCTACTGTTTGTGCCACATAAATAAGCAATCAAACCAGAGGCTATTTCTGAGCTGCAAGAACTATAACCACAAGAGCACTACAGAAGTCCAGTCTTGTTTTGCTCAAGTCTTGCAGGTCACACGTGCATTATATAAAAGCCGAATATCCATTAAATATGATTAGACATAGAAAATTTGTTTTTAAAAAAGTTGCTTTCTTACTGAAAATATGCTTTCAAAATCTCCAAATTATGAAAAAATCTCAACTTACTCAAGCCTTCAAAGTTTTCCTCTTCCACTCCATCTCCATTGTCTGAAACCTCTATCAGTTCTGCTCCATGATCTTTAAGTTTTATATCTACAAAATTGAGTCATAAAATATTTTAATTCTGTATGTTCACACATGGTATCCAGTATCAAATTTGTACCTGAAGTACATTTATGAAATAACAGTTTTTCATGTCGAACTTGAACAATAACAAAAAAACCACCTGAGAGCTGTCAAAAGCTAGGGCAATCTAATGCAAACCAGCCTGTTTTTGCAGGTGATTCAGCTTCACTGAACTTCTGCCTGAACAGAAGTTTTCCCAGTTATCCACAGCCACCATCCTGGGAGCTCTGGAAACTTCAGCCCTGCCATAACCCAGTGCTGGCAGAGCTTGATGGCCAATGCTGCACAGGGCACACCCCTTATTCAGCGGCCAAAGGGACTACAAATAAAATAACACAAACTTGCGTGTTTCTAGGAACGCAGCTGCAGCCTGGGAATCAGAATGTTTTATTAATCTGAGGTATAAAATCACAGCAAACACGCTTGGCCCACACAGAAAGCATTTGCCCAGGTTTGTTAACGCGCGCTCTGCCTTCAGGAAACAGACGGTACTTCAGAAGCCCATGAGAAGCTGTAAAACTCGGTGGAGAGTTACCGATGTTGGTAGCTCCGGCATCCAGGCTGTTCTCCACCAGCTCCTTCACGGCGGTGCCGAGGTTCAGCACGACCTGTCCCGAGCAGATGCGATGCACCGACCTGCGCTCGATGGGCCGGATGGCGGCGGCGGGCGGCGGGCTGGGGACACACGGCGGGGAAGTGTCTGTGCCCCGAGCGGGGCAGGCCACGCACCCCAACCCCCTCAGGCTGCCCCGGGCCGGCCGGGAGCGCGGGCGGGAACCGAGGGGAGGCCGTGTGGGGAGAGAGGGGGCCT
>WBMV01000294.1:51031-132903 GCA_013396655.1 Campylorhamphus procurvoides | reverse complement strand
CTCTCCTCTCCTCTCCTCTCCTAGTTTTTGGCTGGATCAGTTCTCCTAAGTGGTTCATAATGAAATTTTAGAATGGGAGTTAAGTATCACGCATAACATAGACCATATGCAAAATTTTGAGAAGATGCAAGTTGTGATTAATGCCATGTTACTTGTAAAGGTCATGACTGGGGAAGGAAGAGAGAAGAGGAAGGAGAAACTCTTTAATTTTGTACAGTTTTTCCAAGCAGCATTAGCCCTGAGAAGCAAGTGCATTTTGAGGTAGCGTGCCTACTCCTTCTTCTGCCTGGCGACCTGTTTCCCCGCTTTACCTCAGGTGGTTCCCTGTAGTAATGTGACCTTGCTAAAGTGAAGTGAGTCATGCACAAACTCTCACTGCACTGTAAAGGCTAGAAGGGAGCAAGGACTGGAGAAGAATAGAAAAGTAAGCTATGTGAGAAGACATGGTTACACAGTTGTGCAAGGAGGACTCAAAAACTTTGCTTCTATTGAAGACTGATGCCCCAGTGTCTCAGTAATAACTAAAGAAAAACAATGTTCTTGCCTCAAAAAGCAAATAATGGATATGAAAAGCTTTCCTTTATTTTGGAGCTATTTGTTAATTTTTGCCTTCATGTATTAAATCTATTTATATTTCATTATGATTAGCTGTTGAAGTCCATAATTCAGGCAATTAACTCTTTTAAGTAGTCCTAAAAGCAGATAGATTTTAGAGTTAAATAAATTTTGACCTTGTGACATGAAAAATCACAAACTTTTCAAGAAAACCCTAATGTTCCACTCACTCCCTGGCAAAAGCAGCATTTTCACTGAGACAACTCTGCCTGGTGATTTTCTGCTGCCAGATTTTGGCCATCATCAGTCATATTAGTATGTCCCTCCACTTCAGTGGGACTAACTGTGGGTGAAGGTAATCCTCAACAAAGATAAGTAAGAAGGAACTTGAGCCTTCAGCAGCCAGAGGTAGAGAAGGGATGAAAGAAACAACTCTTGGTAATTCAGCTCACGTAATTGTTTCTCATTAGCTCATTACTTCTTGACCTCTTGAATGATGTTATTAAATCTAATCTGCTACTTAAACAAGATCCTGATGCCATGCATGTGGGTGCAACCCTACAGTAGTTCAATGGGAGCTTTCACCACTTCTGTACTCACTTGACCAGACAATTTTCATTTGCATGAACACATCTAGAACATGTTACTTGCATGAATAGCACCAGGTTTTTTTTCTAGGGTGGCAGCCTTAGCACCAAGTTCGGACACCTACATTCCCTTAGCTTCAGTGTAGGTACTGTGAACCTGGTGTACAAGCTCCTGCTGTAGGCAGGGAAGAGCTGGGCATTGATTAGTTGCCTTCACATCAGTATCTGGCATGGCTAAAAACATCTTTGAATACCTTTGATTGCCTAATTGCACTGAATGCTTAAATTTAAGCAACAGACCCGAGCCCATGTCAGTTTAGACAGCGGAGCCTAAAAAGGGATTCAGAGCATAAGTGCACACCTGAGGGTGAAGTCAAAGGGGTCTTTAGACTCCTTGGACTGTACTGACTGGAGCTCCAAGATTACAACAGGATCCTGGGCACGTAGCATGTATGTAATACACCTGAGCTTCTCCCAGGCCATTTAAGGGTAGGTCTGTGGTCTTGTGTGCGCTGCTCACATGCTTAGTTATCTACAGCCAGGTAGGCAGTGGAGATGCTCAGCACATGGCAATACACACTGACTCCTTGCAGGGTGTGTTAATTTAGTCTTGATACTGCCACAACTATAGCCTATAGTTGACCTATACTGCCTAACTATATAGCCACAACAGGACTTCTGGCTGTGCTGAGCAGAACCAGCTCAGGACTGCCTGCAAATGCCAAGCAGACATACACCAGGAATTAAGTATCTTTTCTCTCTTTCTTATTTAGAGCTTTGACCAGATGATTATTATTTAAATAAGCTGAGTTTTTTATGTAATCAAACGTAAATACAAACCATTTATTTTCCTTACTGTTGAGGGATTATGGTGGGTTCTCTCTCTTCCACAGCAGTTTGTGGAATTTTGTTCATTACCATAATTTGTTTTTCTAGCACATTCTTTCTGTCTGCAAGGTTTGACAGTTTGGAGCCTTATTTGCTCTGCAGTGTTATCTCTTAAATCTATCCCTGGCTATATACTGTCATTTTAATTTTCAAACCACATCAGAAGAATCCTTGAAGAACTCAGGCCAACATCCAAAAAATATTTACCACCTAATGCCCTTCTGAGCAACTAAATCTCAGAAGAGCAATAAGACTTTCATGCCTAGATTCTTTCTTCAGTGAGTACAAGTGTTGAATTTGCTATTTTCTGTCTTTAAGAGGAACAAAAACATGTCCATAAGAAGAAATATCTGAAACATTTTGATATCAAAATATCCATGTATTTAATGTTGGTCTGTTTAATTGCCATGAGCTCAAGTCACCTGAGGGTCAAACCAGATTTCTCTGGCAGAGGTTGGGGTCCATTACATTGTGATGTTGTGGTTTTGGAGCCTGACGCCCTTATTTTATCATGGAAAATCTTTTGACCATGCTGTGCCTCCCCTAACGATAAGACCTTCTCAGAGGTGTTATTTGGAAACTGCTGGCCTTCCAGAACTCCATCCAAAGTAAAATATAAGTGCTTCATAGCTTTCTCTCAGGAGTTTTCTGCTCCCAGAATGACCAAGGAAATGGGACTTATTTTACACTGTGAGGACATCTGATAGTACAGCTGTATGAGGGGGGTAGATGTACTAGGAAGCTAAAAGTATTCTGGAGACGCTTTCCTCTAGCCCCAAGCACTATGTTCATTCATGGTCATTTGAGATAGGGCTGTACAGTTTCATCACTTGGCTACTGTCACTCTGCAGCTCTAACATGGCTGAGGTCCTTAGTAACTTTTTTATCTCAGTTTTCAATGGCAACATCTCTTCCTGCACCTCTCAAGTGGGTGGACTGCAAGGCAAGGACTGAGGAAGCAGTTATTACATCCCACTGTAATAAAGATCAGGTTTGTAACCACCTGAGTAACCTGATTTGTATGTAAGTCTATGGGACCTGATGAGATGCATCCCAGAGTCCTGAGGGAATTGGCTAATGTAATTGTCAAGCCACTCTCCATGACATTAAAAAAAATCATGGCAATCATTGAAGTCCCAGGTGACTGGGAAAAGGCAAACATGGTACCCATCTTTAAAAAAGGTAGAAGGTAGGACTCTGGGAATTACTTACCTGTCAGTCTCACCTCCATGCCTGGGAAGATCATCTGTGGAAGTGTTTAAGGTCAGTCCAGATGGAGTTCTGAGAAATATGGTCTGGTGGAAGGTGTCACTGCCCATCGCAAGGGCGTTGGAACTAGATGAACTATACAGTCCCTTCCAACCAAAATCAGTCTATGATTCTGTGATTCTACCTGCTCCAGCACAAAGAGACATGTATAAAGAGCAGGTATGGAGGAGCTACAGAGGAAAAGTCACAGAAATTGGATCTTCTCTGCCTTCCTCTGTATAACAGACCACTGTAGTGTTCCAGTTTCCACTGCTTTGAGCTTCAGAGCACTTTTGGCCAGAGTGTATCTTTTGTAGTTTGAAGATCAAAGGGAGAATTCACCATTCTCCTTTTTCATTTGTTCCACTGTCTGATCCCCTTCACTATTAAAAAGTATGTTCCCTACATCAGAATAACCCCTGCCTTAAAAAATAGAAAAGATATTAGTTGGAGACAGTTAAATATGACCCAAGTAAAACTCAAGAGTGATTGAGCTGCCCCCATTCCAAGATCAGGTTATTACCCACAGCATATCAAGTGTTATTTCTTCTGGCAGTGTCTGTACCTGAAATAAAAGGACCTCCATTTAAAGAATCACTTAGTTACTCACATAAACGATGATGAGATATTAAAAAATACATGAGAACTGAAGGCTCCATCTGTCTTGTGAATATAACTTCCACATAGCCACATGTTACTGCATAGGCTTCCTGGTGGGAAAACCCTTGCTCAGTCGGGAAGGATCACTTGTCATTGTTAGAGAGAGGAAAGAGACAGTCTGTCCCAGTCTGGCTGCTTTGCTGGGTAGAACAGCTTTGTGGTGATTGGGATAGCAGATATCACAATTTATGAAGGACTCAAGATTATTTCATTGCACTGCTGACCTTGTGGCAGAGCACAGCACCATGTACAAGGCTACAATCTTTTTGTGGTTTGAAGCACAGGTAATGCTGTTGAGAGGACTGTCATTAACCTGACCTTGTGCATGTGCATGTTCTTCCTTTCACTCCCTTCTATAGCCATCAAAAAATCTCTTTGGAGCAGGCAGTATGACCCACTGTGTTTGTTCAGTACATAGTGGAACAAAGCCTGTCCATGCTATGCAAATAGTTACGTATATTAAATATCTGTGTTGGCTCCTGTCATGCCATCAGTCACTAAGAAATGTGCTATTGCTGTTTTGAAACTGCAATACATTAGAGAGACTAAACAGTCAAGCTCATGGAAACCAGACTTTTGGTCCAGCATTTCCTCTTCCTTTTGATTTTAAACTTCCTTTCCTGTCATGTGTTTATCCTGTCCCTCATCTCATCCCCCACTGTCATTTGCTGACCTAATACCTGTTTGTACGTGGAAGCATGGAGGCCTGCCTCAGGGAACAGCACTGTTCTCCACAGCAACACTAGGTGATGCTGAGGCATTTCAGTGTCACTCATGCTCTCTTCCTGGAAAGGAGGGAAGTTTGCAGGCTCAGCACCTTTGGCCCAGAATCCCAAAATCCAACCGTGCACCTCCCAACACCATTGCCTGGCCAAGTTCCTACTCCAGGCCAGGAATCATATGCTGCCATAGGGGAGCAGGGTGGGACATGAAAGGAAACAGTGAGACCAGAGCCCCAGCTGGCAGGGTGGATTTTTTTGGAAGGGTTGGTAAGAGAGAACAGTTACTGGTGTAGGACTACTGGACTTGCTGCTGTCCCAGGTGCAGACAGAGAGTGGGCACTTAAGCAGGTGAGGAGGAATTGTAAGAACCATTTTGAAAAGGAAATCAGGACTGAAGAAAAACAGGATCTCTATTTGGGAAACAAAGTAATAATGCATTGAGGTAGCTGAAACAATAAATGCCATTAGTTTCCTGTTCATTACTTGTTGGCTGAAAACACATGGATTTTATGGGAAATGGAGGGGATTTTCTTGAAATTTCTGGGAATCATGAGGACATAGAAAGAGGAAAAGGGCAAATGGGAAAGGTTCACAGCAGTGGCATCCCTGGAAATGTCATGCAGCAATATGGCAGCCTCTTGGCAGGTAGGCTCCATTGCTGAGGGACAAACGACTTGTGTGTGAGCAGAGGGATGGAGTGGAGGATCAGACCTCCATGTCTGGATGCAGGAAAACACCCCAAATTGTGCAGTCTTCTACAATAGCATGATCATCAGGGACTGGTTAAGGGAAAGTGCTGCCTAAATCCTAGAGCTTCTTGACCCATATAATCAATTCCCCTGGAAAAACGAGGGTTGCCTTTGGTAGCAGATCTGTTTAGAAAGCAGCCCAGGACAATTTGTATCACAACAAACATTTGAGTCTGGCAATAGGTGTGAATAGATTGTGCTCAAGAGCTTTCTTTACTCCTGTGACTGGCCCCTGGGCATATTTCACGTTTCCCTTGAAATAGCAAGGGTGTATCTAATACAGTGTTTCCAACCAGATAAATCATACTGAGGAACAATTCTGCCCATATATGGCAACGGAGTTAATTCATTCCCCAAGCTTAGTAGCAACCTGACTAATCAACTTGCATACAGGCTCTTACTTGCTCTTAAAGACAGATTTATCTCTGCAAATTCAGTGATTTTTTTGAAGCGCTGTATCTAGAGAGAAGAAAATAAGCAAGAAAGGACTTATTCCTGTCTTTTTTTATTTACTAGATATCAGAAGTGGAAAATAACCTTTCTTTTTCTTTCTTTCTTTCTTTCTTTCTTTCTTTCTTTCTTTCTTTCTTTCTTTCTTTCTTTCTTTCTTTCTTTCTTTCTTTCTTTCTTTCTTTCTTTCTTCTTCTTCCCTTCTTTACAGTAATTTACATTAAGACATAGATGAATCTGTCTATGTAAATATAGGCAGATACCTTGCAGCACAATGGCTTATCAATGCTGATAAATTGAAACAGCAAAACCAGAGCCATGATGTTACAGTTTTTCTATCAACTCTCTTTAACAGTTTATATACAGGCCCTTACTTGCCAGCTACCGTGCCCATTTTCATAGCTTAGAATTATTTTAATACAATGAGTAGAATTTCCGTAGACCAAAAATGCATGCATTCCTTTCCTCTTCCAGGAAGAAAGATGCTTGTTTAGGAAGATGAGGAGTTAGGTGAAGGAATGAATCAGACAAAAAGCTGAAATTCCCAGCTGATTATCCCTATCCCTTTATCTTTTTAGGCATGGGAATCAGCAAATATGATGCTATTTCCTTTAAGGAGAAAAGACAGTTAATATTCACATAAAAACTATGTTTGTGATTAGTCAATGTGATTTAAGGTTTCTGGAATGAAGCAAGTTTGATGCCAAATATGGGGAATTCCTTTTAAAATTGCATCATAGTTGCTCATTGAGGTTATTTGCAGTTAGAATAAAAGGATTGGAGATTTACTTCACACTGTCTTAAATGATGATGGCTGAGCTCTCTTACTTTCAGGTTGGGAAGTTTGAACTTTTGCTCTCTCTGAGCTGAAATCTGGTAGCCAAAGAAGGAAGATGTGTAGTGCTGCTTGTGAACTGACTGATGCACAGATTCCCTTGCTGTTTCTGATGTATGGAGCAGCGTGGGTGACACATGGGACACATTCACTCATTCTGCATGGTTAGCTGGGTTATATGTTTCCATTTTTCTCTTGGGACCCAACTTCCTGACAATTATACAAAGAAGTGCCATCAGAAGAAAATAATAGGAGAGTTCAATGGTGCTGGTGAAGAAGTATCTCTTGAAAACAGAATTCAGAGTAGTAAGCCTCAATGTGCTGATGCAATATGAATGAATGTGTCAAAGACATGTCAATTGACTTCATGTTCTTGCATGCATTTCACAGCAGGTCTTGGCAATATTTTCTCATGTAAGTGTTTTTTTCCTCTACTTCCTTGACACCAGAGATTCACCCTGGTAGAATTAGGTCTTGCAGAAGCAGCAAAAGAATTCCCCAGGGGCAAGGGATAAAGCCCCTGCCTAGGGAAACACTGCCAGGCAAGAGAACTGATTTCTGCTTGGGTGTAGAGACAAAGAGAATTTTCCTACCAGATAGAAAATTCTGATTTAAACCGAATTTGGTTTTAATGGTTAGGACACAGAGGGATAGGGACAGGGATGAAGAAGAAGGGGCTCCTCAGGATTTTATTTTTCTGTTCCTGTTTTCCCACAGTTTTCTTCAGAAGTCAAGCAACCTTGTGAGGTTGGAGTTTTTCATTACCTGTATTTGTATGGCTTTGTGAAGATGCACAGAACACTGTGTACAGGGGAAAGCTGTGCCAAACAAATAGCATTTCTCTGTCCTTGAGAGCAAAGATGAACACAGAGACATACAAACCCAGAGAGCCTGATGAGCTTGTGATTTGAAAGCAAGAGCAGCAATGTTTTGGCAACATTTTACAGGAGAAGTCTAGCATCCATCTGCACCCTGTTCTGTCATCCTTGTGCTTGTGTAACTTGCACAGACGTGAATGGGTGTTTTATGGGTGTAATTGAAGGACTCTGGAATTCTTTCTATTGAATTTAACAGGCTCTAAATCAGACACCATTATAGCTGGGATTTGCCAAAGTGATTAGTGACTTTGGATTACCCGTACCATTTAGGAAATCTCTTTGTGTCAGGGCTCATGGCAGGCACAGTTAAGTTTGAAATACATGTAAATAAAACACACATACACAAAGTGTGCCCTTCAGTGTTAAGAAGTTGATTTATATGCACTCTTTGCAAAGAAAATGTTGTTGTGGTACAAAATAAATTCCAACTACTAGAATGGCAGTTGGAGGACAAAAAAACCTGGACTTGTCCTCAGAGAGCAGAATGGGTCAGTCAGAAAACAGAATACATTGACAGCTTTCTTCATTATCTCTATATTTGGTTGCATTTAGCAGGAATATCCAAGAAGGCCCACAGAACCTCTGTTTTACCCCAGATTTTCTTTCAAATGCAGCATTTTTCTGTATTCTCCCCTTAAGCTATTCTCCCCTAGGATTTAGGCCTGTGTTTCCTGTACCTCTGTGCAGCACTGCCGGGGAACAGGAAATCCAACCCTGGCTATACTTCCATATCTTGTGTAACACAGTGATGAGTTTGGCCCCTACCCTGTAAGAGATATGTGAGTCATGTACCTTCATGTTTATATGAAAAATCTCAGGCTGATCACTCTCCTCTGCAGAGCACCATGTAGTGATCAGGACATGAAAGTGTACATCAAACATTGTTTCTCTGAAAATCCAGCCTCTGTCTACTAAGAAATATCTCCTGCTGCAGGGGTTTGAGACATTAGCTGAAACATGACTTCTTGAAAGGAGCTCACATGAGAAGCTGAAGATTATAATGGGAGATCAAATGACCATGAACATTTACCACATGCCTGCTCTGCTGACAGTTATGACTTCCCCACAGCAGGTTGGCAGAAGGACCAGTGCATCTGAGCTTCAGCTGATTCATTACCTTACCTGGGCCCCTAAGGATATGGTTTTGTATTACACTTTAGCTAATAGGAGACCTTTCAAATGGTCCTGCTTCTTGGCCTTTCCCTCTCTCCTGAACTGGACCTAGCAATTTTCTGGATAGAGGATGGGAGGATGTAGCAGCTGAGCTAATGAAAAATATTCTTTTCTGTCCACCTGCCCTGTTTTGCACAGCTGATTCTTGAAGCTCAGACAGCTGAACTCATCCTATGAGGGCTGCAATCCGCACCAGAACTGGCAGGAATTGACAAGGAAGGAGCAGGATAGTGGAGTTTTCCACAGTAGCTCTCTCTCCTATCACATTTTGTGTAACCTGAAACCAAAAAGTTACTTCAATGCCACTTTTAACAACCATCTAAACTATTACATCTGGAGGTGAACGGTTTCTTTGGGAATTTTTTTTTGTTTTGGGGTTGTTTTTGTTGTTTTGGGTTTTTTGGAGTTTTTTTAATTAACGCCCAGCTCATTTTGGGTCAGTTTTGATCTGGTTTTGGCCTGTCATGCTGACAGCTGCTCTTCTTTCTTTGACGGTGGTTTCACAAAAGTGGTCACAAGCAGGACACAGGTCAGGGGCAGTGTAATGAGTCCTCCTGCCTGCTTTCTGTGGTCGCAACCTTTGTCTAGGAGCAGAATGTGATAGGAACCTGTCCCATGATCATCATGCAGGTATCCTCCATCTTACTTGGTGACTTGCCTCCTGTGCCTTGATGACAGGTTTAGCAGAAATCACCAGCCACCCATGTCATGTGACAGGAGTTATCTGTGTGCTGGCTACAGGAGAGGTGTACAGTGAGACAAAACAATCAGACTGCAAGAATCTGCTACTTTCACATCAAACATTAAACTTTGACAGCAAATTAGAATGTGGTGTTGTCCTATCCACTGTGTATTTTAAATAACTAAAGGTTTGGCTAATTGTGTGTTTTGTAAGGTAAACTCAGTTCAGTTCCTTCACTTTACCTCTGTGACCACATCCTCTGCATTTCAGTCTCTGCAGTGATCTTGCTTTATCAGCAGAAGTGAAGAGGTGTAGTCCTGTCCTGGAATTTGGAAAATGGAGTGTGGGAAAATGGAGTAGTTATTCCCTCAGGCTAAGGAGCAAACTGGATATGAGAAAAGTCTGTCATGGATGTCTCAGGTGCAGAGCACAATCAGTCTGTAGCTCACATGCATCAGATCATAGACATCCATTACAATCCTCTGGCAGTCTTTATTGAAAGGCTGGGTTTACCTTGCAGGTGCCCAGGAACCTGGGGAATACATAGCTGAAGTCTCACCAAGAATAAAGAAATGAAAGATAAAATCAGAAATCACTCAAGATATGCTGTGGTGAGGAGAAAGGGAAATGTGTGGGAAAAGCAGGCAGAGTTATTCCTGAGCATAGGGAGAGCACAAGAAGTTATTACAAAAAGAAAGTGGTAGTTGCTCTATAAATCTTTTAAATAAATGAAGGATTTGAATTCTGTGAAGTTCCTGTTGCTAAGTATTAGGCATGACCAAAGTAAACCTGCCTGACCTGGCTTTCTCAAGGGAGGAAAGAGGAGGAATACTTTGACTCTCAAATGGGCTTAGGTATCAGATGTGTGCCCTGTTGCTCAGTCTAATCAGGACAAGGATACTTCTGGACAGAGAGCGAGCTACACCTTGAAGCACTTGGAGAATTCCATAGTGATAGAGCAAGGTATCTTTGAAATTTAACAGCCTCTATACTAGGAGATAGCAGAGCAAGAGCTTCTGGTCTTTGTTTTAAAGATTTAAACATTTAAAAGAAAGGTGTATTGAAGTGTACACATGCTTTCACTATCTCATGAAGGATGCTGTAGGTGAAACTCAGCATCAAGAGTGCAAAGCAAACTAGGTTTTACTTGAGGACTTTATGCCATAGAGGTTAAAGCAACCAGCAGACCTACTATATGCCACTGCTGCGTAGTGGTGTCTTAGTGAATGTGGTTGCCCCCCACTCAAGCAGAGCTGAACATTCCATGTTTCTAGGAGTAGTGCCGGCTTCATCTGGCAATGGGTCCAAGTGGTGCTTCTCTCAGTTTCAGAGGTTCTGGGATCAAGGCTATTAAAAATGGATGAGTAAGTGCTATTTTTCCTGCTTGGAGAGGCAGGTAATGCTTCACACAGAGGCTCACTCTCACTTCCCCTACACTAGCAGTTCAGGGTCTGTCTCAGTCTCTGAAAACTAGTATTTCTTTTATTTTCTTTTTTTTTTTTGCAGGATGTGGTACTGCCTTTCTGTCTCATCGTGGAAAATAACAGAAAAGCTTGCAGTGACACAAGTTTTGAGTGATCCACCCCCAGCCTGGCTGATTGCCTTCTGCTCGGAAAGGGTGCCAGGAGTACTGTAACTTCATCAAGTGGCAGCCATCTCCTTCAGCTCCTCAGAACTGCACTTTTAGGAAGCACTTCCAGCTCCTTCCTGCCTTTTTCAAGGGTGCCTGGTCTGTCAGCCCAAGGGAGATACTGAAATGGTGTGTCCTAGTATAGTGTCTGTGCATTTCTCTGAAGCACCTACCTGGAGTGCTGACAACCACAAACATCAAATCTACAGTAGTAGCATCCCTGGTGGGACTTCATATGAGGGAAGGCAAGGTGACTCTTATCTACAAGTCAGTTTACATCAGTACAACTTCCTTGACGTCAGCTTGGGGTACAAACTTACATAGGTGAAACTCAGCTATCTGCAGTGCCGGTGCCTGTGCAGGCCACGTCTTAATTGTCCCCAGCCCACACTGGCTTTGTGCTGCCACAGCTGCTCCTCTGTGGTAGCATGTTTAGAGGCTGCCTCTGTACATCCACACACAGGGCAGGCAGGGCGGCTGCTGCAGTGCTGGCACACTTTGACTCATGCCTGCTTCACCCTCACATGCCTCAGGTGCCTCTTGTTTCCAGGGGGAACAAGCTCAAGGGAAGCCATTATGAGAGGATTGTGCAGAGGGTGCAATCCACCACAGTGGAAAGATTACTACAGTGCAATGCCATTCTCTTTTCCTCTAGATAATTTTTTATTTTTCTTTTAAATTCACACTGGGTTTTTAGCATGACCAGTGCTTTTCTCCAGGTGCTGGCAGCTAGCTATCAGCTTTTGCTTTGATCTGAAGCATGGTCATGTTCATAATTTACTGAGGCTGCACTGGGCCCCAAAAAGGGATACCCATATCTTGGGAATTTATATACTTTTAGGAGGTGGGATGACACTTTGTATTAAAACCTGTCCCAGATGTATGCATTTCAGCCTCTGGTGGCATGGGCATTGTGCCAAATGACTTTAACTGTTCTGAGAATTTATAAGCTGATTGAAATTGAGTTAATTGTAGAACGTTCACCATAGTTGTGGTAGAAATCAACAGCTGTAAAGAACTGAACTCACATTGTGTGCAACCTTTATCTCGAACCATAAGAAACAGGAAACCCATGTGGGTTTTCTTGCAACAACCTGACATTTATAGTTGCTTTCTGAGCAACAGCTATGGAGATTATGCAGCCATGCACCACAGCTCTCAAAGGGGAAAATTTATCAGAGAGGGTCCTGTCCAGCTTGGCATGCATTTGAGAGTCACTTCAATTTGCAAATGATTCTTTGTTTATCTGCTTTTCTTCCTAGTGGTTTGTCTGTTTTCATCTCCACCAGGGTGCTGGGCAAACTGGGATCAAACCTTCAGTCTCAAAAGTCAGAGTCAGCTCCAGGGAGCAGCGTGAAACCTCTTTAGGTGTGCCAGGGACCCTAGTTTCCCAGTTCACATATTCATGACTTGGCAGTTCTTTCCTCCCTATTATCCAATGGGATCCCAAGGAAACAAAATCCACCTTTCTTTGTGCTCTGCATAGGCCAAAGAAAGGACTAAGGATTATGAATACTCCCTCTTGCCTCTCGTCCTTCAGTGCCTACCAACGGTCCGTACCATAATTGCCATAATCCCTCCAAGATGGGCCAGTGCTGGCTGGGGGTGGGCACTTTCAAAAGAGCCTTTCTTAATGCGTTACATTCTGTTTGTCATGCTTGGCTGCTTGCTGAGGGTTAAAAATGAGTCTTGATAGCAGAGATTACAGTGGCCATGAAGAGATGGTTTGGGGAATCTACTTTCCTCAACTTTTTTTTTTTTTTTTAAGATGTGGGAGTAGTATTTTTCAGGGGGAAAAAAAAATTATGAAAGAAATTGGACCACCACATAACAGTTTTCAAATGTTGTTATGTATGCTTTTTGCCAAGATATGTGTTTAGTGTTACTAAATTTTTGCTTGAAAAGCACTTGGGGTTCTTGTTGAAAAACAATTTGGGCTTTGGGGTTTTCTGGCAAACATAAGAAAACTATGAAAAGTAATTGTGATTCCTGTTGAAAAACAATTTGGGCCATGTCATTTTCTGACAAATACAAGAAAACTATGTAAAGCTGAGGTTCCTCCTGGGGAACACCATTTTAAAGAAATGTTTTGTCAATTAATATTTGAAACACTTTTTCTGTTAAATGATTTTTTTCTTACAGTGCCTACTTCTGTCACAGGGGACAGATTTTCAAATAGGCTCATCTTCCATTGCCACACTAGATGCAAGTGTCCATGAATGTAATTAGCTATGAGCTCTGGAGATTTGGCATGTGCTGAAGTCTGGCTACAGTCCCTCTACTTGAAAGTGCAGAAGACCTGAGAAAGTTCTATATCTAAAGTCAACTCCTTCAGCTTCTGAACTGTAAACCAAGGAACTACCAAATAAACTGTATACATAGGCTTAGTTGTCTGCCACTTGGCTGTATTTTCCACAGAATCACTAAATGGGTACTTACCACACAAATCCAGCCTTCATCAGCCTTCAGATATCACAAACACATCTTTGCTCTATCATGACAGATTGTAAAACTGAAGTGACAAAATTAAGAACCCAAAAGTGAAATAATGAAAGATAATTCTTTTTTTCTTTAATTGTACTGCTTTTAGTTTTGTCTTAGAAGTACTGGAGAAAAAACAAAAGCCTCACACGAGAAGACCTCCAGGTCTGAAACTGATGCTAAGATGCAGCGTATCAGGTCCAGTTTTCCAGATGAAACACATAAATTATTTAAATGTTTAATTGTTCAAACAGTGTAAAAATCTGTACAGGCAGAAAGGCCAGCAAGTGTCCCAAATGTACTTATGTACTGAAGAAAGACAGGTGAGAGTGAGGGGAATTGCAGAAGGGTAGCTGACGCCTCTCAAAGGCTGTGCTAGCTGAGCCCCTGCCACAGCTCAGGTCAGGAGCTAAGGGTAGCAAAGTGCTTGTCCAGTTTCAAATCTGCAGAGGAAGCACATGATGATCTTTTCTAATTTCTAAACACCTTTTGCAAGCTCTCTGCAGAACAGCCTGTGGCATGCCACTGAGAGGAACTTCCTGCCTGCTTGCAAGAATGATTTGGACACAGAAGGTCCTTACGTAGTCTTTGTTTTTTCACCCTGTCTTTAATTTGCCCCAGTAAAGCCAAGACACAGAGCCCACATCATGGAGGCTGTCAGGCAGCTTTTTGTCAAGTACATAACACAATTTTAAATACATTCACAGGAGACAAACAGTAGTTCTAAAAGCATAATTAATAGCAACTGAAGGTTATAAAAAATAAAATAAAAAGGACAGAAAGAAGGGATAAAGCAGGGAAAAGCTGAGGAGTGGATTAATGATTGTCAGCATAAGCAAACTGAAAGTAACCATTGGACTAGAAAGCTCTAAGACATTCTTGAAAGCCTGGACAAGGTAGAGATACCAGATATTGGGTGGCATGCATAATAGCTGCTATCTTCGCTGTGGGACTACGTGGAAACTGCAGAGCCTGGCAGAACTTCCCAGGGAGGTTGTTGCATCATAGCTGCCCATTGGGATGCACAGCCTTGTCTCTTTTTTCTGCCAGCATCCAGGGAAAGACTGGGCAGCTGGGAATGGCACTGCTCTTCAAAAAGTGCCCTGATCTGTCTGCTCGGGGAGCTGGGCCTGGAAGGCACAGCACTGAACACAAGTCCGGATACAGCCTGGGAGAACACCAGCTTCGCCAGTCAGGATGGATCATAGCAACCTTCACTAATGCTGAGAGACTATCAGAGCAGCTAAGCTTTGGATGCATTGATGCACCCAGAGAATAAACCAGTTCCTAATTCAGCCAAGTGGGAACTAAAACTGCAAGCATGCTTTATGTTACTTGCTGTACCAGGCTCCCTCAGACTGCTATTTGAAAGACCCTTCCAACATGCTGCCAAGGGATTTTGTCTCTGGTTGGAAGGAAGAAAGTGAAATGGCTTTTCAGTGAGCAGTCTTTTGATTAGCAGTGGGCAACAGGATCCAGGAGCACCAATGGCAATATTTTCCCATGCTTTCTCAGTCTTGTCCTCTGTGTTCTCTAAAATATGTGGAGACTATTGAATTCTATGTAGAAGCCAACTGCCAACTCAGTCTACATTATGAATAATAACTCATCGACATTTCACCAGAAAAAAAATTATAATTACAACAGACTCTAAAAATTATTTACATATTTTGTAATACCACAGGAATGTGGTGGTTTATTATGTCAGGTCTGTTAGGATAGGATTATTCCTGCACATGTCAAATCCCAGGTTCCTGCACAACTATGGCAAATTAACTTCAAGAGCAAAACCAAATGTGCCTGCTGCTTAAGAGTGAGCTAATTTTGTAAAAAAATTGCATTTTACTGTTTCCCTGTGTGCACTTTTATTTATACCTAGCTAGGACTTCTCTCAAGAACTATTTCAAAAGTAGTAAAACCGTAACAACTCTAAAAAGAGAAATGAAAAATGATCTTGTGACTGATTTCGGTTCCCTGTGTGGTCTGATGGCTCCCTCCAAAACCCATCCAAAGGAGGCAACGATCCTGGGCAGGGAAGGAGCATGTGACCAGAATGCTTCCATCGGTGCAGTATTTGGATGCTTTGGAAAACTATACACAGTGAGATTGCGTGACTTACCCTGAGGTAATCTGTGAGACAGTTTTTCATTTGTTTTATATTTTTAAAGGCAGGAAAGCTGGCAGCATAAAATCTTTTTAGAAATTACCTCTAACTCATGGAGGTGCTTTTAAAATGACCACTTTGCCTTGGTTACCCCAAATGGAGCAAAAAGCTAGAGCAGGTGCTATAGAACTATAACAAATGATTGATATGTTCATAAAGTTGAAGTTATTTGAGCTGCTCATACAGAGTTTAACCCAAATTAGATTTTTTTAAGTTGTGCTAGGTAGAAACCAAATATTTTATTTGATCTAAAAGGAAATGCTAAATTCTGTTTTCACTATTCAAACCTCTTTATTATTACTCCAGATGTTTTGAAAAGCAGTGAGTATAACAATGTTTTCCCTTTTCTTAATATATATTTTCTACTTGAAGAAATCATGAGACCTGTTACATTCTAGGAATAGTTTCTGTCTTCCTATAAACTGTAATTTTGGTGAATAGCACATCTTTCAACAAAACATCTGAACGTTATCTGATTTATAGAAAATGTCACAAAGCAGCAAAGTTTTTGTCTGCAAAGCTCTTCTTGATTCATTCAAAAAGGCCACTGGAAAAACGGGAACTCTGGATGTTATGCAAGACAAAAACCTTGCAGGCTGGCTGTGGTGCTATGATAGGTGCACAGTTATCTTGTTACTAAATGCACTATAATGAAACTTTAGATAAAAGTTATTCCATGGAGGACAAAACAAGAGTGTTGAGTGGTGGATTTATGATTCAGAAAACTTTCCATAACATCAACCAAAAACAACAGAAAAAGGAAAATATAAATATATGGAACATCAACCAAATATTGTAACAAGGGCTCACAGCAACTGTTCAGCGCTGAGGTGGAAAAAAACCATGTAAAATCCCTTGGAAAGTTGATGTGTGTTGGCCTTTTCTGCACTCTAGTGCACAAGGGTCAGTGCCCAGCAGGACCTTGGTTGGAGATCACATGTGGCCAGTGGTAAAGGGCAGCACAGGTGTCCTGCTGCTTCAGGGAGAGTAGAAAGGGCACAGACCTGCGCAGCAGGTAGGCAGGGATCACGGGCTCACTTCATCCCCTGCCAGACTTGGTGGGTGATAATCCTGGTGCTGTGCTCAGCCCACAGGCAAGGCACCCCAGGCTGGATTCACCTCTCCTTTGTTCAGTGCTAAGCTGATCTCCAGATTCCCCCTCTGCAAGTACTATCCTTCTCCAATATTTCTACAAGGGGCCCTGGTGATTGTTTTCCTAATTGCAGCACTTCAGATAAAATTTTGCTCAGATGGCTCTGGACCCAAACATTAAATTAATAAGATCTGATAACTCAGCATCTCTATTACATCTCCCATTTCTGTGCATAGTTTGTTTCAGCTGCAAGTTCTTTATACCAGCATCTGTCTTTCATTACATGACTGCATGGTATCTGGGATTGTGGAGCAGTTAGGCATAAAAATATGAATGAGGAAAGTATTTAATTTATTTAACTTACATTTAACTTTGTTGTGCTGAAGGATGGTAGGGAAATATGACCTCCAAATACATAGTCTGCTATTTACTCATGCTGATTTTTATTCTTGTCTGGGGTACTGTGGTAGTTCCTCTTTGGAACAAAAGCCAACATTGCCATATGAAAATACCAATTGCTGTGCTCTCCAAAAGGCTTATGAGCACCTTTCTGTTTGTCTGGGAGGACACTTCATGCGTTTGTGTGTGAATTGTTTCTAAAACAAAGATGCATTCTCACTCTCAGGCTGTGAACCTAGCATATATTTTCTTTAGAAAACATCATACATATATCTGTATAAAAGCTGCTTCAAAATTGCCTTGCTGGTATGCTCAGCTCTGTAGGAAAATGAACAATGAATTTGTTACTAAAAACACCATAAATTATATTTAATTTTGCTTACTGCCTAGAGAGTAATTAAAAAACCATCTAAATGGAAAATAAATTATGTGGAAAACATAAATTGAATTTTCATGCAAGAAGATGGTTCAGTAATATAATCACACATAAAGTTCATGGTAGAGAGTTCTGCTTTTTTGTTTTATGGGACTTCTGAGGCAAATTGTCCCCAAACTCTAATGAACTGCATATACATACACTTTCCCATTAAAAAAATCTCCATTTAATGGTCTGTCAGATGCAGCTATTCTTGTGTCTGGATGCTCTGGTTATGTAGATGTCTTTCTAGTGCTGCTACTTAAAAATCTGAACACAGATGAAGTCAAGATCAGCTCTGAAGGTAGCTATGTAAATTATGCCAGAGATTTTGCTTTTTCTTTTGGGTAGGAGGCACGTTTCTCATCATCATTGGTTTTTCAGCCCTCTGCTCAGCTACACGAAAACAGTGGTGGTTATTCACAGCAGGACCAGCAGGTCCCTCCCACACACAACAGGCTAAGGCAGGTAATACTAACTTCTGCAGAAAACATAGAAAACATTGTCACTAATAAGCCTGTTTGCCTCACTCAATTGTTTGGCTAACAGGAAAAAAGTGGCATGAGCAGAACAAGCAGAACCTGGGATCAGAGCATCCTTTGACAGGAGGTTAGCATAACACCGGGCTGAAGGCAAATCCCTGAATATCAGCTAATTGGGACATTTTGCAGTGAATCAGAAACTTACGATTCATTCCTATCCTAGACTTGTCTGCAGGGAAGGCAGCACTGAGGGGTGAATGGAGGATTTGCACTTGGACCAGCCAAGTCCCTTTGTTTTTCTTTCATTTCCTTGTCTGTGGTGGTGAATCTGACAGCTATTTGGATTACCAACCTTTTTACCATGTTGATAAAAAGCTCCATCGGGACTGTGTAAGCCTCTGCCATGGACACCAGTGGTGTGCTTCACACCTGCAAGAAGTTGATACTTAACCAGAGCACTGGAAGAAATACCCATAAACACGTGAAAACTGCAGAGTTGAGATGGTGAACTAGAGGGACTGGGACAATTACTGGAAGGAGACCCAGTTGACATCTAGGGCTGCATGAAAACACTGAGACCCCATTTGCTGATGAAGTTTTGCAAGCATTTGCTGACACCCACAGAGTATGTGTCTTGTGGGGGCAAGGACAATGACATTACCCCTAAGGGGTTTTGCCTAGGAACAGTGGATTACATTGCATCAGAAGATGCCTGTGTTATCAGTGTAAAACCAATTCAAATTCTTCTTCCTTTTGAGCTGGATGTTGGTCCATGATAATGTTATTCCTATGACAGTGACATTGAAGGAAAAGCCACTGATGGCTGGATGTAAACAAGTGAAACTCAGGACAGTGTCACTCTCTGTCCTCACTAAGGCATTATGTGAGCTTAGCGTTACTGAGGCAGTAACAGTATATGGGGACAAGAAAGCAACAGTTGCTGTATTTGAAATATATCAGACTGCTTATATTTTTTTAGGAGAATTCATTTGATAGAGATGGGTTCAAAACAGAATAAGAGGTGTTTGAAGTGTTTGAGCTTAAAGACTGCAGTATTGCAATGTATGCAGCTCACAGAGGTGCTGAGAAAAGTTGAGCAATCTTATTGTCTCACAATCTTCAGCATGAAAACTAGGGATGGTCATTCCAGGAAGAAAAACAGATCCTCTCACCAAAAAGACTCCAAAGAATAAAGGAAGTAAAAAAGCAAACGTTTTGCACCAGTCAAAACAGGAGACATTTCTGCAGAGATGATGGGTGCTAAATATATCTCAGTGCTTGAGGCACCAGCAGGGCTCTGGCAGGGGCCCTTGGATAAACATTGCATGGTGTTGTGGCCTTGCAGCTTTGCCCTGGGAACCCTTTTGGGTTCCTTTCGTAACCAAAGGTTTCCAATGAGAAAATAACCAAAGGTTTCCAATGAGAAAATAAGGGCTTGGAGAGAGCTATGCTCAATATCAGAGCATGTCCCTGGATCCCCAGCATCTTTGGAAACGGCAGTAGTGGCAGCTTGTGCATCACAGCTGTAGCAAAGCCTAGGCATTTAGTAAGGCCAGAAAGGGCAACTTCAGCTTTAGTCCTTCCTTCAGAAATGGTCTGAGCTTTCTTCATGAGCAGGCGCTGTTAAATGGACCAGACAATATATTATTTCTTGCCTCTGGTAAACAGAGGTGATTTTCAGTTTGAAAGCAGGAATTTCTAATCAAAAAGAAAGCCAGTGGGAAAATGTCTCCCAGCACACTTTCTGGAGATTTTTATGAAAGTGTTAGGGAATAAAATGCAAGGTTGGAGGTTGTTGTGAAGTGCTGTGACTTAAAAAAAATAAAAAGCCACAAAGAAGCAAAATCCTGCCACAGTCACAGACAAAACATAGATTGTTATTACCAGAGCAGAAAAATCACGCTGTATAAAATAATAGAGATTGTTAACGCAGGGTGGCTGACACAGTATGTTCCTCAGCTCTTTTCACGAGTGAAGGCCATGCTCTTGGTGGTCTACTAGCAGACACACAGTTGGGTAATTTTCAGACATTACCAAAAATATGCAATAAAAGTATGCATGGTTTAGGCATGGAAATACTTTAGAGAAAGATAGGGGGTGTTTTCTGTTAGCTTCCCAGGAATAATAATGTCAAAGAAGTTCATCTGGCAAAGGTGCAAAATAGTCAAGTAAAGGAACTGATTTTGGTATAATTGTGAATAATTCTAATGTTTTTTTAGGGAAAAGTAGGCAGTAGGAAAAAGTAGGTAGGTTTAACGTGTTTGAAAGAAAAGCTATTAGCTCCCAAGATAGAGTTGCTAACTTTTCTAGTAGTCAGGATATATCTGAAATAGTAATGCTTGACTTCACAGTTTGGTTGGCAAGGATTGAAAATGTGACATAATATTACTATGGATATATCAACACTCATCCTATGTTCCTCTGTGACTGTTAAGCAAAGAAGGCATCAAAATAATGTGTCTTGTAAAAATAGCATGGAGTCTGTCTCCAGTCTGTGTTTATCACTGTTACTGAACAAAGCTTCAGCAGTAAAGCATGTATTATCACCTACTGATAAAGACACACTTATGGTACTTTTTTCTAAATGGTATTTTTGCACAATGTCCCCACTAGCAAATGGTGCAGTATAAGCAATATTGCTAATACAGCATCTGTGTCATTATATATGTTGTCCACACTTCATGAGCTTTGAAAACACAAAGGCAAATAAAGCAATATTTGGGTAACTTAAGCAAGCTTCAAATCTACAGAATCTGGTTCTTATGGGTGACTTCAGCTACCCAGACATTTGTTGGTAGCAACTCAGATGTCATCCAACAGGTTCCCAGAATGTGTAGAGGATTGCTTCCTCATGAAGCACTGTTGGATTTGCTACTCTCAAACCAAGAAAACTTGCTTTGTAATATCTCAGTCAGTGATAGCCTTGGCTGTGGTGATCACAGTGTTATAGAGTTCAGGATGTCACTGAGCATTCTGGATGTTAGTACTAAGACACTAGCCACTTGGGTTTAGAATTTGGAAGAGCAAACTTTAGAAGAGATAAGCCAGAGCTCAACTGGGAGAGATTCTGTGGGAAGCTTCCATGTAGAATAAAGGAGCTAGCAAGTGCTGAGTGTTTTTCAAGAATGCGCTTCTGAAAGCACAAAACTAGCTCATCCCCTTTATAGGTAAAAGAAATGAGCAAGACTCCCTTGACTCAACTGCAAGTTTCTGAGTCTGTTCAAAACCAAAAGAGAAGCATATAAGAGAGAAAAGAGGACAAATTATTGTTCAGAACTACAAAGGCATTTCCAGGGTGTGAAGACATGCAGTTGGAAAAACAAAAGCTAATCTTGAATTTGGTCAGACATGTCAAAAATACAAGAAAGGGTTCTTCAGGTATAAAAAACCAGCAGAAACAGAAGGAAAATACTGTCCCATTGTTAAAAGGAGAGGTGAATTAGTTACCAGCGATGCTGAAAAGGCAGAGGTTCTCAACACATTCTTCACCTCTGTCTTTGTCACCACTGCTGGGGCCCAGATCTTGGGAACAAAAACCCAGACTGGCATAAACATAAACCCACCAGCTACAAAGAAGAGTTGAGGTGTGACCTATTACAGGAGCTTAGCCTCATGAATCAGTGGGCCCCGACAAATATCCACCCAAGGGTATTAACAGAGCTGGCCATGCTCCATAATCTTTGAGAAGTTGTGGAGATCAAGAGACATCTCAGAAGACTGGAAGAAGGCTAATGTCACCTCTATCCAAAAGAAAGGCTTAAAGAAGGATCGAGGAAATTATAGGCCCATTGGTCTTACTTCAGTCCCTGGGAAAGTTATGGAATGAATCCCCCTGGGGACTTCACAAGCCAGATGAAGCATGTTATTGGGAAAACGCAGCAAAGATTCACCAAGTGCAAATTGTGCTTGACAAACCTGATTGCCTTTTAGGACAAAGCAAATGCTTCGATAATGTGGTGCAAGCATTGGACACTATCAGTACATGGCGGACTCTATATACTCTACCTGGGTTTCTCCAAGGCTTTCGACACAGTCTCTCCCAGGTGCCTCCTAGAGAAATTGATGTGACACAGTCTAGATAAGTGGTCCATTTGGTGGGTGGGGAACTGGCTGACAGGTGACACACAGAGAGGGGTGGTAAATCGCTCCTTTTCAGTCTGGCAGTCTGTCACATGTAAGGTTCCCAGGGTTCAATATTGGACCTTACATTGTCTAATATCTTCATAAGTGATCTGGAAAATGGGATCAAGTGTTACTCTGGTGAAGTCTGATGATGGCATCAAACTGAATGGAGAAGTTTGCATTTCAGAAGGAAGAGCCACCTTATAGGATGACCTGGACAAGGCAGAAGAGCAGGATAACAAGAACTTGGTGAAGTGTAAGGCCTTCTACAAGAAAACATAATCTGGAAGCCCAGAACAAGGTGGGATCTACCCATCTGGGGAGCAGCTCTGTGGAAAGGGCCCTGGTGGTCCTAGTGGACAAGGTTAGTATGAGCGGGTGGAGTACTGCTGCAGCAAAGAAAGCCAAGCAGATGCTGGGTCACATCAACAGGGGCATCACTGGTAGGGTTAAAAGTATTATTCCAGCCTACCAAGCACTTGTCAGGCCATACCTGGAATACAGTGTTCATTTTGGTCCCCACTACACAAAGGAGATGTGGACAGGCAGGAGAAGGCCCAGAGAGGGCAAAAGATGCTCAAAGGACTGAGGAGCTTGCTGTACAAGAAAAAGCTGAGACAAATGGGTGTGTTCAGTCTTGAGAAAAGAAGGTTTAGGGGAAACCTTATCGCCATCTTCTAGTCTTTAAAGGGTGGTGACAAAAAAGATGGAGATTTCTTTTTACAAGAAGTCCCATGGAAAAGACAAGAGATAATGGATACAAATTACTCCTGGTGAGATTGCAATTGGACACAAGAGGAAAATTTTTCACAATGAGAACAATCAGCTATTGGAATAATCTCCCCAGGAAAGTGGTGGATTCCCCAATGTCAGACTCTTTTAAGATTTAGCTGTAGAGTGCTGGGCCATCTTGCCTAGGCTGTGCTTTTACCATGAACAATCAGACCAGATGATCCTTGAGGTCCCTTCCAGTCTGGTATTTTATGAATCTATGAATATCACTTAAGTATCTACTACTGTTTTGCTTGTAGGCCTCTGGTGAGTTGAACATTTGAAAAAACATTTGTTTCTGTAACAGCCATTGGTCGTGAGTTGTTTGATTTTCTATTAGAGCAACATCATGCTGAAGGCATTTTATTCAAATTGTACACCAAGGATTCAAACAACTAAAGAGTAAGAATAGGCAGTCTTGTAAAATGGACTTTGAGACAATTTCTTCTTCTGTCTGGTTTCCAAAGGAAATAACACTTGTGCAACCACATTGTCTGTGTGTAACTCTGTCTGCCTCTCTGCTTGACTGTTTAAGATCTGAGCCCATTCACAGGGGTCAACAAAATTTGAAAAGGGGAAAAAGTGTCAGCAAAATATATTTCATGAAAGCCAGTGACTAGGAGGAGAAGGTTCTTTGTTAGTGGAGGAGAAAGGTCATGGCGTAACAGAGGGGAAGGCTGCAGTCAGAGCTTACAAAGCAAGGCTCTACTACAGCAGAGTGAATACACAGAAGATGAAACTGTGAAAACTGCACACAAAGCCAACACTTGATCAAAGCTTGAACCTCACTAGTTGTAGATCAGCCAGAGGACAAAGGTCTATAGGAAACAGATTTCCATAAAACTACCTGAATAATGTCAGATATATATTGTGTAACAAGGCATTGGCTACATCTTGGGTTTTATTCTGTTCAAGATTTTATCCAAAATGTTTGTCTGCAAAGAATTTAGGCATTAGCACAAACTAGGATAAGTTGTGCTTATTTAGGTCATGTAGGAACACATGTGAGATCTTGGTGGGAGCAAGATCATGACTTTTTCTTTTATGTTTATAGCAGGAGGAACTAAGCCTCTGGGGACCCAGGCTGACTTCACAAAACTGTTTTCAGTTTTGGATTTGAACCAGAATACTGGTTTCCAGCACTGGAGGAACTTGGCAAAATTCCCTTCTGGATTTTCTAATGATGACGGTAAAAATGATATTTCCATGTTGTTAGAAGAAAGCCGAAAAACCTGAGGAGCTAGGGAAGAGCTGAAGGATCACTTCACCACTCTCATCTTCTCCTCGAGCAACACTCGGTTTGCTGTATATGATGCATGCAGGATGGAAGAGAACACAGGACAGGATTAAAGGTTAGCACATGCATAGCTAGAAAATCTGTGAATGAAATGCAGTACTTGGAGTCAAGGGAAAACAGCACATATGTTTACCTTGGACTCCTCTATACTTCCATCCAGTCAAAAGTTTGAATTCATTGCAAGAGAGGAAGCTAGAAATTGCTACATTCAGCTCCTATTTCTGCTTTTATCCATCCCATCAAGCCAGGAGAGAACACTGAGTGTACCCTCAATATACAGCTGTGCAGTTGCACAACTGAAATTGCACTTGTTGCCTTTCCTTAAGTAAGGCTTGCCTTTCAGATGTCTAAACATATCTGATCCTGGTCGTGACTGAATAAGGTGAGGCTAAGTCAGGTAACTGTGTTATATTTCACATCTATTTTTCTAAGACTTTTTTTTTGAGGGGTTGTCTTACAATGTGCTTTTGTCCAGTCATTATACAATGCTTCAAATCACACTCTTCTTTATGCTGCTAGGTTGTAAGTTAAGCATTTTCCTATTCTTCACCACACTGCCAAATATTTTGCCAGCAGTTCCTACAAAGTTAAGCATTTGACAATACCCAGTCACACCATGTTAATGAGAAAAATTTAGCTTGAGGTCTAAAGTTCTACCACCCACAGACATCGTACCACCCACAGACGTGTTGCTGTAACCTTGTCTTCTTCCCTTTATTTTCCTTCCCCCTTTCAGTCTGCACTAGGACTGTGAGCCCTCCATGAGTGAGGCTCCCCGCTAGTCCCTCTGCCCTGCAGTCCTGCCTCCTTGCTTGTGCTCACTGGGAGGTCTGTGGGAAAGCACTGTGCCACTTTCCGTGGGAAGCAAGGTACACAGAGCACAAGTGGGAACGAAATCATATTTATCTGGGTCCCAGCCTAAAATTCAGGTGGGAAATGCTAGCTATATTCATCTCTACCTGGCAACTGGGAATTGCACCTGGGGTCTGCTGCTTCAAGATAGTCCAAAATGTTTTCTAGAGCATATTTTAAGACACTCTGCATTAAATTTAATGCTCAATTGAAATATTTAACAGTTTCCCTGCTCTTACTATTGAGAATACAACTGCTATGGCAGGTAACATATCATTACATAGCTTTAAATGCTTTCATATGAAAAGTATTCAGACAAAACAGGTAAAATTCTAAAGAAAGAAACCCAAGAAGTAGAGTGAATGGCATGTATAGAAAACTTTTGAGCACAAAATACGTGCTAACATTACAGCTGGTGAAACAATGACCAAGGCAAACCCTGGTAATTGTCCACAACAGTCTGGGAGTGTAAACAGGCAAGGGGGGAACAGGGCTGGGAGAGGGAGAAGTTATTTATTTAACCTGGCAGTCAACAGCGATTTGGGATTGTGGTCCCACAAAAAAAAAGAGACTGCCAGAGCCCCAACAGTCTGTACATGCTCAGTCATGCAGAAATTGCCTCTCTGGGTCAACCACTCGCAGGAGAGATCTCCTGTTGTGCAGGGACAGCTGTTGCCCCAGCACAAGCGAGATGTGGGAGACACGGGCACCGAGGCCCTACACTGTGTTTTTGCCTCCCAGACAAGATTGGGAAAGTGAAGCCCATTGTTCCCGGGGTCTTTAGACATTGCTTTACTCAGTCACCTCATTTCCATAAAGCTCCCTGGCCTCTCAGTAGCCCAAATTGATTTCATGAATACAGTTTTGTGTGTTTTAGGATTCATTATTCCCCATGTCCCACTCTCTCAGTTTTGTACTAGGTAATCTCAGTTCCTGTGCAGAAAGATCCTGCTGGAACTTTAATTAAAAACTGTGGGCACAAAATAAAAGCACTTTCCTTTGCTCCTCTGTGTATCGGCCACATGCTTCTCCCTGAAAACAAACAGCAAGGAAGGAGATATCACAGCCTATAGTTCTGGGATAGGTAACAGCATGACTTGTGAGAATGAGGGAGGAGACTCCTTTGCATGTAGAAAAGCTGAGCCCATGGAAATATAAAATTCAGAGTGGAAAATGTAAGAAAGAATGAATGAGTTCTTCCTTCTTCACCCTCCCCTTCCCAGGCATGTCTGCGTTTCTCCACGTTATCATTGCAGCTCAAATGCTTGGCACAAGATGTTTACTAAGCTTCTCTTCAAAAGCAACTTGTTGCTCTTCCTAAAGAGTGACCTAGATACTTTTCAAAAACTTGACTCAGCCTTCATTTTGCAGGCCCTTGATGGTCCAAGGAAGAGTGAGGAACTACAGGAATGTGCCACAAAAAATGTATAGTCCATTTTAAGAACTTTTGCTTTGTGTCGAAGCTGAGGTTCTATATGCCTATATGAAGTAACCTTGATTTTTGTATGTCATAGCAAAGTTGTGGAATCATCAAAGTATTAGAGCTAGAAGATATCATCAGATATTTGGCAGTTTGCACCATCTTCTTGCCACCATGGGCCAGTTCAGCCCATAGACTTCATAGTTGTTTTATTTACCCCAAAGACAGGAACTCCTCCTCACCTGAGAGAGTCTTCACGGATGGTGCCTTCAAAAACACTTTGTGCTATTAAGCTTCCAGATTTTTTTTCACTTCTTTATCATCTTATCCCTGAACTGGCACCAGGCTAATAATTCCTTTGTCTCTATTCAAGTCTGGCACCACTATCATAATTAATTTTTACTGGTGTGGTGATCCAGAAGACATCTTACCAACCTCAATGATGCCATTTTGGTGGGTACAACCTTTGTTTATCAGATTTAAGAACTCACAATCTCCCATATAAATATATGCATGTGCTTCCTCACAGTCAGCAAGAGTGATATATTTAGTTCCTTCTAATAAGTCATTTGCTGTAGCTCATTAATCCCTCATTATTACCCTGTAAATTCATTTGGTGAATGTAGCAATATTGTATTTGAGTACTGGAAATAAGACAGGTCATTAATTGAGGCAGTGTCTAAAACTACTTTTATTTTGCTATTCATTAACAAATCTACAAGGAGTTTTTAGTTCAAAGGCATCTTTGCAGAATTCACTAGCGCTGTAAGTATTTGTGAAAATAAATAATTGTATTCAAAATAACATCCTGAATAAGAGGTCATATTTGCACAGGAGTTTTATCTGACCAGTATGTGGTTTTGTGTCTATTTCATCTGCTTAAGGAATACATTAAATACTATTCTGCTGTTTCAAAAGAAGTCATATGTAAGAACTATTTTGCCAAGCAAGTAAAGTAAAATTTGTGTATCCAAGTTCTTTTTGCAATAATTTCAAGTGAAGCATAAATTCACAAAAATCATAATATAAAAATGATATTAAGGCTTTTATAAGTGCTTTAGACACAAAGGTCACATTACTAATTTTAATAACTTGGTTCTTAGTTCTTTTATGAAAAAATGCATTTAATCTGGGGGACTTCTTTTCTGGACAGATACAGAAGAAATTCTGTCCCATTCCTGCTCAGGAATGCTTTGTCTCAGTTGGTGACAGTAAATATGTATTCACAATTGAGTACGGCAATCCCCTACTAAAATTTTCCCCAGCAATTGATGTTTGACATTAATGTTTCCCTGGATTCTTCTTTCACACATACAGTGTGACCTTGACCCTATTTGTGTAAAGCATCCTCAGGCAGATGATTAGCATCACCCATCATCTCACTTTTCTTTTCCTCCCATGGGTTACCTTCTATACTGATGTGGATTTATTAGAAAGGGTGAGAGGATCCTAGGCTTCATGAGAGGAGAGTCTTGCTTATCAAACCACATTTTTTTCTATGACAAGGTAACCCGCCTAGCAGATCAAGGGAAGCCAATTGATATAATCTTTTTGGATTTCAGTACAGCTTTCTGTCTCTCACAGGATCCTTCTGGACAAAGTGTTCAACACACAGCTGGATAAACACATCATGTGGTGGGTAAGCAATTGGCTTGTGGGTCAAGCACAGAGGGTAAGAGTGAATGGGGTAACATCAGACTGGTAATCTGTCACTAGTGGGGTTCCACAGGGCTCCATCTTTGGTCCTGTGCTCTTCAACGTCTTCATAAATGACTTGGGCACAGGACTGGAGGGAATACTAAGCAAGTTTGCAGATGACACAAAACTGGGAGGAGCTATTGACTCCCTGAAAGGCAGGGAAGCCCTGAAGAGAGACATCGACAAAACAGAGGACTGGGCAATCACCAATTGTATGAAGTTCAACAAGGGAAATGCTGGATTCTGCAGCTGGGATGGGCAACCTGGGATGTACATACAGACTNATACTGATGTGGATTTATTAGAAAGGGTGAGAGGATCCTAGGCTTCATGAGAGGAGAGTCTTGCTTATCAAACCACATTTTTTTCTATGACAAGGTAACCCGCCTAGCAGATCAAGGGAAGCCAATTGATATAATCTTTTTGGATTTCAGTACAGCTTTCTGTCTCTCACAGGATCCTTCTGGACAAAGTGTTCAACACACAGCTGGATAAACACATCATGTGGTGGGTAAGCAATTGGCTTGTGGGTCAAGCACAGAGGGTAAGAGTGAATGGGGTAACATCAGACTGGTAATCTGTCACTAGTGGGGTTCCACAGGGCTCCATCTTTGGTCCTGTGCTCTTCAACGTCTTCATAAATGACTTGGGCACAGGACTGGAGGGAATACTAAGCAAGTTTGCAGATGACACAAAACTGGGAGGAGCTATTGACTCCCTGAAAGGCAGGGAAGCCCTGAAGAGAGACATCGACAAAACAGAGGACTGGGCAATCACCAATTGTATGAAGTTCAACAAGGGAAATGCTGGATTCTGCAGCTGGGATGGGCAACCTGGGATGTACATACAGACTGGGGAATGAAATGATGGAAATCAGTGCTATGGAAAGCGACCTGAGGGTCCTGGTCAGTGGCAAGTTGAATATGAATCAGCAGTGCCCTGGCAGCCAGGAGGGCCAACCATGTCCTGGGTGAGGCATCTCCAGTTGGTTGAGGGAAGGGATTGTCCTGCTCTGCTCTGCACTGGGGCATCCTCACCTTGAATGTTGTGTGCAGGTTTGGGCACCACAATATAAGAAAGATGTTAAGCTATGGGAGACTGTCCAAAGGACAGCAATGAAGATGGTGAAGGGCTTTGAGGGGAAGCCGTATGAGGAGCAGCTGAGGGCACTTGGCCTGTTCAGTGTGGAGGAGACTGAGGGGACACCTCATCGCAGTATAATTTCCTCATGAGGGAAAGAGGAGGGGCTGACACTGTCTTTTCTGTGGTGATCAGTTACAGGACCCAAGGGAATGGCCTGAAGTTGTGTCAGGGGAGGTTTGGGTTGCATATTAGAAAAAGGTTCTTCACCCAGAGGGTGGTTGGGCACTGGAACAGGCTGTCCAGGGAAGCGGTTACAGAATCAAGCCTGACGGAGTTCAAGAAGCATTTTTACAATACACTCAGGCACATGGTGTGACTCTTGGGAATGGTCCTGTGCAGGGCCAGGAGTTTGACACAATGGCCCTTGTGGATCCCTTCTAACTCAGCATATTCTGTATTCTGTGATGCTGACAGGATCCCACCAGTCTTCCCATATTGAAATGCCAATGCATATTGTGTTTTAGTTCAAAAACAAAATACGGCGGATGAGGAATGGGAGACAGAAGAGATGGGGAAAGAGATTCTCTTCTAATGCTTGTTTGTGGTTGGTCCCAACAGCCCCACAGCTTTCACCATTAGTCCTCACACCACACTCAACCTGAGATTCTAGCAGTGCTCCACTCTGTCTTTTGGTGGAACTTTTTGGCAACCTATGTTGAAAGAGCTCCACAGTGGTCCTGGCGGTACCAGAGAGCCAAATCCAAGCTACTGACGTTTTGTTTCATTTCCTCTCACTCACACTGTGTTTGCACCTGCTCTTGATGTATTGTAGAATAACTTCAATGAAAATAGGTATCTGATGGTAGGCTCAGATCTTTGTACTGTAGCATAGCTTCCTTTATTTGGCTGTGCTCCTCCAGTCACCCTGCCCTTGTTGTCTGAGAAATGTTCTGTGGCATAAATTTGCCCTTTGGTGCCTGTTGATAATGCATCAGCTCTGGTACACAGGTAAAACACCAACAAAAAGAAAGATATGATAAATGAAATTATGATAAATAAATCTCATCAAAAGACATGAAAGCTGTAATCTTAATTTAGGCTTAAACATCTTAAAGGACTAAACAGTGACAGCATCTACTTGTGCATGTGCTATGCACAACACAGAATCCTAGGATCATAGAATCGTCTAGGTTGGATAACATCTTTAAGATCATTGAGTCCAACTGTGAAGCTTTCATTGCCAAATCCACCACTAAACCATGTCCCTAAGCATATCATCTTTTAAATACCTCGAGGGATGGTGACTCAACCACTTCCCTGGGCAGTCTATTTGTGTTCAGAGTATTGCATCCTGCACCTAAGGAGATGTACTTTTGTACCACAGATTACATGGTGCTTAAAATGATTATGAGGAAGAGAAAAAAAGCAAGAGGCCTGGAACACAAAGATGTTTTCTTCAGTCCATGTTAGTGTGTGTACAACAGAATTGAATTCAGTGCTCTGACCTCAGTGTGCACCATTGGGTAGTAAAGACAAAATGCTACAAAAGTTAAAAATGTGCTTGAGACACAGTCACTAAATCCTACTTCCTCCCTCTGTCCCACAGGAACCAAGCATCTGCAATGGTGAGGTGAAATTGCAAAAGAACTTTTCTGTGTAGGAAGGCTCTCCTGTTCTGTGCACACACTGCACCTCCTTTCTTCCTGTGTGCTTCAGCAGAAAAGACACTAAATGCCTCCCAGGAGCATTCACACAGCTATAGTAACATTGACTAATCCTGGGTTATGATGCAGCCAGCAGCCTCCATAGGAGGGAGAACTGGCCATATAGCTATATCCCCTGGCTCCTGGACAGTTTTCCGCAAATTTCTCTATACCTTCCAGTGCTGTGTTTTTTCTGTGGAAATATCCCACAGTGTCACCTGTCCACTTTAGACATACCATGCCATTGGATTGATTTACTTTAATTCATCTGGGCATACTAATGCCAGGTATCAAAGTAGAATAATGCTAAAGCAGTAGAGACTACACTGGAAACAATGTCATTTGTCAGTGAAAAACAATATTTATCAAATTAGACATGGAAAATTTCAGGGTTCGGTCTAAAATATTTTTTCTGATTGCATGTATGCTGAGTTGCTTCTTAAAAAGTCATGTGTAGATCATTTCAAACCATTACTAACTCACATTAGTATTCCATTCAGAAAGTTTCTATATCCTCAATGTTGTTCCATGGTTCTATAGATATCTTAAATGCTTTTTACAGGGAGGAAGTGTTCTCTTCATTACCACTGTGCTAATTATTAGCAAACATTCACCAGCAAAAGGTAATTAACAAATAGTTATTAGGAAACAGAAGCAATCAAATCAGGCCATGCAAAACTTTCTCCACTGGGGTCACAGGATAGAGAGAGAAAATGCAAAAAAGCATTTTTAAGAAGCTTAAAAAATAAGATTTAATTCACATAGAAAAATTGTTCAGCTCAGAATACTTAGACTGCAAATATCTTTGAGGGATGCTGCAGCCCCAGCAGTAATCTCTTCACTCATAAGGACCACTGCATCCAGTAAGGTTATGATTTATAGGTTTGCACTGTGTGCCTTAAGAGCAACAATCAGTTGACAAGGAAGAAAGCAAGCAGGACCATGAGTAACCACTGCTGTTTCCACATAATGGTAAATGAAGAGCACTGAGGAAAACAGGGCCAATGTGCACTACTCGCTAAAACTAGAAGGAAGGAACAAGAATACAATCACAAAATTGCTAGCTTTTTTGGAAAGGCCATGTCAGTTTTAACTCTTCATGCCTGAAAAGCTGGACTTTCAATGTGAGGATATCTTACTAAGGAAGTAGATATTCATTCATCTTCAGGGCAGCATAAATAAGGAACTGCTGTTTCCGAAAAAGCCCCCTGTCACATGCAGAGCAGCTGATGGAACAAAGAACCACATTTGTCTGTTAGTGAGTGACATCCATGGACACGCATTGCTGCCGGAGCCTGGCGCTGCTGAAGAGGTACCGCTCTCTGTCCACAGAAATCATCCTCTCATCACACCCTGTGGTGCATCCATCCTCAACATTACTGTTTTGGTTCTGAAGAGCAGAACCAGAAAGGATGTAAGTGGAAAGGAAATATATTGCATGTGAAGTTGATGGATTACTTCATACTTTACTCAACATGAAAAACCTTACTGCTTTTTTTCAGCCATGAAAGTGCAAGTTCTCTTACTTTACCACTTACTATTCTAGTTTCACCCATGCCAGATACAATTTTCAATGTCCAATCAGTCTGCTCCCCCTTGGGATCCTAGGCAGGTTCGGGGCTGGTTTTCTCTTTATGAAACAGAGAAGTTAACTCTGTGTTGGGACAGCTGGGACATAGCTGTCAGTTCCTTTCCATTATCAGCAGCACCCAGCTGGATGTCTGGAATTCACAGACACTGGGGGAGACTCATGTTTGTTTGAATTTTAAAAACAGGTTGCTTGCTGGGAATGAATACTCTGCAACAGTTGCTCAGCTTTGCCTCTTTGAAAGTAAAAGCAATCCCAGTGGCTGCTAAAAGCAGAAGAGAAATCCACTCCTTGTTCATCAGTTCAGAATCTGGTTAGTGCCTGAGAGTTTTGCTTTTGCTGCAAAATAATCTGCACATGAAATATTTTTAAAAAGGCAAATATCTCTAACAAAATCAAAGCTAGGGAGAAACCCCAAGTTCTCATCACTTGAAATCAGTTTCCATTGCCACTAATTCCTTGTGAGATAAATAATTTTACAGCTATAGTAACTTCAGGATTTGCAGGAATTTTGGATAAGAATCTATTGCTGGGCACTAGATCATAGATGAAATTCTGTTTGCCATATGTCAAATGCGTAACCTTTGCTTAATTCATAGTCCAAAGATTTAGATTTATGCAGTGGTACTGCTTCTTGAAACTAGAAAATTTGCTGAATTTCTCCTAGCGGGGGCTTGCAGCTGGTGTTCATGACAAGAGTTTAAAGTATTTCTCTCCCTAATCCAAATTAGATAACGACTTGGAAGAGTCCTTTACTTGAGAAGCAAATAAGTAAACTTCCCAATGCTAAACTAAGCTTGTCATGTGTCACAGATTAAGGCAATTCCCATCTGGGATTTCAGGCTGCCCTTAGCACAGAGCTCCACTTCTCTTTGTTTTGGCCTCACTTTGAAATATACCTTGTTTCTCTATTGCTCACACAGGAACACTGTGTCAAAAATCCTAGTGGAGATCTCTTTCTTCTTCCTTTACTTTCAGCTGGAATATTTTTTTTGTTAGTTGGTTAGGGTTTGTTTGTTTGTTGCTTAGACCACCAAAATAATAGCTAGGGCTAGCTAGGTAGTCATTTCACCCCCATTTATTAGAAGTCTAAGCTATGTTCCACCTGGCTAAAGTTGTGATCATCCCTGATGTTGAGTCTGGCCTATATTTGGCATATAATACACTCTTCATAATGAATGAGAAATTTCTGTGTGTTCTTCCTATGCAAAGGGTAATATTCTGAACTAACAATCACTCAAAAGTACAAACAAACTGTGAGCTTAAATAGCTAATTCTAAGCACCAGGAGGTTGAAAAAGTGTCTTCTGTAAAAGATTGTTTCCATACAAGCCAAACTGACCAACAAATCCACAAAACAACTTTTATGTTACAACCCTTAAATAAGAATCTTATGATAAAATAGCTAAGAATACAAAAGAGAGGGCTGTAGTGACTGTTAATGGCCTGCCATTCTTCTCACAACTCAGAGTGTGCATAGCAAACTGTAGGTTCATTTCAACTAACCTGTGTTAAATACGATTTATACCAATACCATGCAATTGCCTTCAGTGCAACTGTTCTACAATCCCAGCATAAAATTTTCTCCTGACTATCTTCATGCTTGTGCTAGGTCACCTGGGGAAAAGTTATTTGGTCCTGCCCAGTTCTAGAGCCCTACCATCCAGGCTGAAAGTAGGCAGAAGCTACAAATTCTGCTGGTGGTTTCAAGGCTCATGGAAACATGGCCTCGGTAAGCTGACACACACAATCAGTAGTACATTGGCATTATTACTGTTCAGGATCTTTAGGGCAGGAAATCCCAAGTGAAGTAAATCCCAAAGTTTAGGCAAGTTTTAGCCCCAGTACACACTCTAGCCCTGTGTTGTTGGTTTTTTTCTGAAGTGTTTATACTGCAGAGTAAAAATATGTCCATTCAGCTATATTAAATAAGACTACTAAGAAATTAATATCACTTCACCTTCCCCCACAAGGCCTTCCAGTGTTCTTTGTGAAATAAACCTGCTCTGCTCCCATTCCAAACTTCTTGAGTTTCAGATGTGTATTTAGAGATGTGCTCGGCCTGCAGAAAGACTTCTTTTCCTTTTCCAAATTGGGATCATGGTCTATTAAAAACTCAGGCAGACTGATTGTTATGTGAATGTCTTCTGGTATTACTCTTTCATAAGTGATGCTTGGCCTCCTGGTGTGTACACATGTGTCTATTCATGGCCACAAGTTCAGAAGAGAAAATCTTGTTGCTTGAAGGTACCAGCCCTCAGTTTACCTTGACAGTATATGGCTGTAGGTTATTGAAGTCCAGTGGCAAGAAAGTGGCACTAATGGGAGGACTGTCAGCTTTAGTTAAATTCAGTGCTGAGCGAAGCAGAAAATCCAGTTTACTGTCTCATCCCTGAAAAACAAAGGTACTCTTTATGAACAAGCAGGCTGGTTATTTTGTTTTGGGGTCTTGACTAACTTCAGCAGGAACAGTTGCAGCTCCCATTTGACTCTTGACCATGATCCTGTAGTGATTAATATCAGAAATATATACCAGCAGGTAGGTGTGATTTGGGCATAGTCTGGACATAAAATAGCATTTCTGTTGAATAAGGTGCAGTTCCCCAGCAAGATGTTTCTCTCATTCTTTTGATTCTATGTTCATGTTATTCCAGCTGTGAGAACATAAATTGTCAGGGTAGAATTAGAGTAGCACGGACAAGCTTATACCACATGAGGCACAAAGTTTCCTGGGACAAAGAAATTTTCACAGACATTTGAATGATGAAATGGTTAAGGCTGGAGGGAGTGTCACAAGGTCATCTAGCCTTATGGAGGTCATCTTCTCCAAAGTAACAGAGTGTGTTTTTACCAGATCAGTCCTCTGCACCATCAGAGATCAGCTGGACTTTCTATATGGTACTCAACAGCAGAGACCAGCTCCCTGCATCACTGAACTACAAGCTCACTGATAGTTTCAAGTGTCCTAAATTCGTATTTTCTTTTTGTTGTTGTTGTTTTGTTTTGTTGTGAATATACTTAGGTTACAAGGGGGTGGAAGAATCTAGCAAGTTCGTTGAGATATTGCATCTTATGACTGCATAAAAGTCCAGGGATTTGTCTCCCACCACCAAGCCAAGTTTCATGATCCAGCCCAGAACAAATTTCTCTTGTTGGAGTGGTCCAGACCAGGATTAGGCAGGGAGATAGCAATGGGACAGGGCAAGTGATCAGGGTGCAGTCCTGTGTGTCCTCTCTCCTTCCCCCTTACTCAGCTCTATATGCATGCTCATAGTCACTGAGTTCCTTAATTTCTGTGGACTATTTGTGGGATATGAACAGGAAAATGTTGCTTTCAACTGCCTTGATAGTTTCCACAGTCCTTAGGACATCTGGCCATGTGTCCATTTCCAAAATAAAACACGTCATCTTGAAGTGGTCCACTTCATAATCCAAGAACTGCTCCAATAGCAGCACAGCCATACATTTTTGTCCTTACACAAGCTTTTATTTGGAAAAGGTTCTAAATGCACAGAGACTTCTCAGAATCCAATCTGACTTCTACCAGTTTGAAGACATTTTTCAAAAAGCAAATAAACATAAGAAAGACCTTTTGGGATTTCTCTTTATGTTTTCTTAAGTGTTTTATCCACTCTTTTATTTCTTATGTGCTAACCCTAGCAAATGATTTGAAAAGTGCACCTGGCTCTAAATCTGAGCTTCAACATTGACTTTACAGAAGATGAATCATGACCCTGAATTCACACATCATTTCATAAGTACTCCAATTTCTAAAACATCAAATCTATGCAAATTACTTTCTTTGTACCTTCTTTGTATCCAATTACCTACTTACTTGTACAACAAATACCCTGAAAAAAATAGATTCAAGGTGACACCGAATTTATCTTCAGCCTCCAAAAACAGAGACGAGTAGGAGGGCCTTGACAAAGAACTGTTCATACCACCTTCTGTATCACTGTTGAAATCAAGAGGATCACTAAATCCTTTATAACACCTGGCACAGAAAATCTTATCTCCCTCAAAATCTACAGAGATAGTCATGGAGCTTACCTGCAGAACCTGAGAAATTATTAAGCGAAGCAGGCTGACCCAGTGTTTTTTACCTACATGAATTCTGTCCTACTGTATTGTTCAAAATAAAGGTAGATCTTGCTTTGTCAAGGACATAATGCATCCAGGCAGAGTCCATTTTGCATCCAAGGGTTTTAGAGTCTGTATCAAAACATTGCAATGAAAATCTTCATGCTTCTGCCTCAATGTGCTTATCCTAGTAAATGCCACATCATTCAGCAGCAGCTCATCAGCTTCTCTTATGGATCTGTTTCTGTGGTGCTATGGCCCTGTGAGGGTGTGCGTTCTGCTGTGACTGGGAGAACACTTCATGGTATCGATGGTGCTTTGGCACAGAAAGCATGTTGTGCCTTTCGTGAAGTGTCATTTAAAAAGAAAAAAATGAGATTTCACTTTCTGTTTGTAACATGAGCAGCAGCTCTGTAATGTGCAGCCAACTTTCACATATATTTGGAACTAAAATAATACCTTCTTATGGTAAGTAGTACCAAATGTAGACAGCTCTTATGCTAAATTGTGTCTGTCTGAAGAGGACTGTTATTATGGTGCAGCACAAAAGATTTATTTCATGGTGAGGTTTTTTTCTGAAATTAACAGCTGTCTTTTGTTTTAATCATTGTGTATATAAAGAAAATAAAGTCATAAGACACTGAGCACTTCTAGTTCTTAAGGGCACTTTGCATTCCCAAGGAGAAAGCCTAAAGCTTGCATAACAGTAAAAAGCAGAGTTGACTTAATTTTGCAAGCATGTAGTAATTTTACTGTAGACGAAAACTCTGAAAGGAAGCCTCCTTTCATTTCCAGCACAATTCATTTGTTTGCATGAACTTTTTGGCACACAAATGCAAGGAAAAATAGTGAGGTACTTTTCAGCTAGCAGGCATCCATTTCCTTCTCTGAGGCAGCAATAATCACTGTTGAAATCCATCTTTAAAAACAGGAAGCTTTATCATTTTGATTTTCTAACAACCTCGCCCTTTCTTGTGAACCTGACCCTTGGTACGAATCATCTGCTTTGATTCAAGCACAACTCTTATAAGACTGAAGCGCAGGTATTTCCTATTTTGCTCTAAAGCACATACAGCATGTGCTTAGAAACAGCCCTGCTGAGAGTGATTCATCCAGCCTTGAGCAGGAGCACTGTTTAATGGAGCCTTACACAGGAGACCCGCATGTTTATATCATGCTTCTGTTTATTTTTTATTTCTAAGGCATAGAGGGGATGAAGCAAAATCTGAGAGGAAAACACAAGGAAAGTGCTGAGGATGAATTTACAGGGACCACAACACAGATGACATTTTTTGATAAATCAGCAACAACTAAATGCCTTTGCTAGTGGTACTTAGCAAGAGGCCCTCTCCACACAGAAGTGTAGCAGACTCACTGCTGCAATGATGTCGCCAGATACGTTTCATGCCTTCTTGAATGGATCCTTGACAGCACCTACAGGGTTGGGCACGTATGTGCTTGGTGGTGCTATTTGCTTTTGAGGAGAGGAATAGTCAGACAAGACCACTGCACCCCCCAGCCCCACGCTGTTTCTGCAGCAGAAACACCCACTGAGATGCCCCAGGCATTTGGCCAAACTACAGGAGAAAACCCTTCTACTCCCCACTCCACAGGCAAACTGGTGCCCAGCTGATGAGCTCCTAGGACATGTTAGCCAGGGAGACCGCTGTCATCACTTTTGTCTCATGCTTTTGTCTTTTGCTGGCTGTGAAGTAATCCTGAAGTGATGATGGTAGAGAAAGGGACATTGGCTTGGATGCAAAACACTGTTAACACTGCTTTATTCCCAGAAGAGCTCACTGAACACCTCTCTAAATTAACCCATGGAGTGGCCATTTAAATGGCTAACAGGAGGAGCCAACGGGAAATACTTTGGAAAGGATAGTAAACCAGGCCAATGTAGGTTTACAGTCATCTCCAGTTCCAGTGGAGAACAGTACATCATGCTACTTCTTGCAGTAGTTTTACTGGTTTCCTCAAGCAGGCCAGACGCAGGTAACGGAGGTGGTCTGGGAACTTAGTTTCTATGTTGCCATTTACTGTTTGGATAACCATAAATTTCTTGTTCATCCTGGGATCTCTCCCTCTGTGTCTCCCACCCACAGCATTGTGGTCCCCAGCAGGAGCTTCAGGCAGGGATACAAGGATCCAAGTGCACCAGCTCCATGCAGTTCTATGCATGAACTGAGTTACACTGATGTCAATGTACCTAAAGAGAAGGACCCCTGGTTTCCCATTCCAACATGGCTGGCACCTTCTGTGTGGCATTGTCTGCTCTGTGCCATTGTGCCTTTGTAGCATGGCTGCTCTGCACAGACATCAGCTGAGTTAGCTGCAGAGACAGAAGCCAGAGTTGTGCTGGAAGTAACTGATCTGCCTTGGTCAAAATGACTACTGTCAAAATCATAGTCAGTTCCTGAAACAGTGAACAAGACATCCTCCAGCAATCTCCCTCACTGGCATCACTGATTCTGTCTCTTGAGACCAGCTGACTGCACTGCCTCCAGTTCTCAGTAAAAACTTTCCCTCCCACCGCCTGTGGCTCCCAGCCCCTGTCCCTTGGCTAGCACCCCCAGCATCTCCAGTGAAGGAGCATGGAGATGTTTACCATACAGCCTGCTCCTGGTGCCTTCCTGAGCACCTCCACAGAGACCTGCACAGCATGGGCTTTCTCAGGTCCTCTCAATGCCCCAGCATGGCCAGAAGTGGCTGGAGAGCTGCTGAGGAAGTGATGAGGGCTGGCCACAAATACAGGTCGTGTCCTTGCTGTGAACTCAACAGTCAGGAACTGCAATATACTTCTGTGGTCTAAAGCAGCATTTTTAGTGCTTTTTTGTTCTCTGGGGTTTCTTCTGCTTTGGACACGCTAGACATCACTGATAATAGAAGAGAAAAGGGGAGAGGAGGATTTCTCATTTGTAAACACAACACTTTGCTTCCAGCAGAGGAGATTTTGCAAATTCTTTGCAAGCAGGGGAGCAGAAAGTCACCATAGAAAATGCACCAGGTTTTACACCCACAGCACCTGTGTGATGATGCCCAGCTGGCTGACAGGAACAGGCTCTGTTGAGCTTTGGTTTTGCTTACTGTCGCTAGGAGGTTTTGAACATGTACATGTCACACCCCAGGAAAATATGTATAACTGCATGACACAGGGCAGAAAGTGTTTCTGAGGGGAAAGGAAGAAAACAGCTTTACAGACTGGGAAGGAAACATGAGAAGAAGCAATGTAGGCCAAGAGTCTAAACTCTTTCCCTTGAATGCTTTCCCAATATGTGACCTCTCATTATTTGATTATCACAAGAGAAATCTAAAGAGTGTACTCACTGATTTCTGAATAAATGCTAACCCATAACGTGGGTCATACTCACATACTTCACATTTTTACCAGTGCATATGGGGCCTGAGCACTCTGGCAACATGTTCTGAGTCAACTGTGAAGAGTCAGAACAGCTGAGACACTGCTTATTGCAACAGATCAGTCAAGACAGACCAGGCCAAATGTTGCTCGATATTGGATTTTATATTTCTGCTTATTATAGGTTTAATGGATGTAGTACCCAGCAAATTTTTCTGTGGTTTCTGATATGCATGGCTCCAACCAGAGAGCTTACTAAAGGTTTTCCTGGTCCCATTAAGTAGTGGCTGTGCAGAAGACGGACATGGATGGTTAAGTAAGAGAGCAAATGAGGCAACACTGATCAGCACAGCAAGCTGTATCACTTTTTTGTTGTAGTTCAGATTTTCATAGGCAGCACAGCAAATGATGGTTTTGCAGGCACATTCAAAAAGCTCCACATTAGGCTGCTACTAAAGAGCAGTGGACTCTTTAGTGAATGCACTCCAACCCTGAGGGGAGGTGTGGAGGAGCTCATGGGCCTGGAATAGACCAGATGAGGTTCTGGTAGTGAAGATGTGCTACACTTGCTTGTGTTGTCACAATAGGGTGCAAGTAGTGGAATTCAGACAAAAAGGTGTGCCAGGAAGAAGACAGTCTGTGGTAAAGTCTGGCAAAGTAGGAGGAAGAAGGGACTGCAGGGGTTGTGCCCTTAAAGAAGGGTGTGGCAGCTGGTGACGGTTTGGGAGAGAAGCAACAAGAGATAAATAGCTTCTTGCATCCCCAGCTTTCATGGTGTACAGTGATGATTAAGATCTGAACTGATTTATATTGAGATAGCTATTGCTGTCTCACTTATCCCAGCTCTTTGCAACGTAACCCCCTCACACCCTAGCCATCACTCTGCTCTTATAGATTGTGATTTTGCATAAGGAACAGGCTGACTTTCTTCCCACCTACACACACTTGACAGGCTTTTTGTGTACAATACATATTCTTAAATCCTTGGGCACCAGATTTCTTGCTCTGAAATCTTCCAAACCACTTTTGATAGTATTATCTTTCTAGTCTGCAAAGCACTCAGGAAAGTTGTATGTAAAGATGGCTTTATCATAGCTACTGCAGAAATTCGAGCATTGCATATGGTAAAAAACTTATGTCTCAGCAAATTTTGCATTTCCTTGTGCAACAGGGAACACACAAATCCTGGCTTTGCACATCAGATATTCTACACGTGTCAGTCAGACACATGCAAAATGGCCATTCTGCATGAGAAGCAGGATCCAAAAAACCAGTGTTAGTGGCAACACACTGCACTGCTTCTCTCCCATATCCTTGGCCACTTAAGTGTCTGAGAATTGTCCTGCTCCTAACACAGTATGTCTTTTATTAAAGAAAAGAACAATTTTCCCTTTCTTTTTCTGAAGCCGTGACTTAGACTACTTAGATTTGATCCAGGAAACCCAAGAAGGATGTGGTTTTTTAAAGCGGCATTAACAGGTAGTGTGTAGGAAATTAATTCATTATCACAGTGTTTAAGCCACCTTTAGTGAGTTGTAAAAAGGGAGTTGTCAAGAAAGAGGTAGAAAAGACATTGTTCCTTTTGGTTTTCTGAACAAGGCTAGAACTGTGCTCCAGGCTCCGTAAGCAAACTGAGTAGTTACTGATTTGATGAGGACACCCAAAACGAAGACAAACATACCAATTCTGTCTGTAACAGCCCCTGTGGACACAAGAAGAGAGACTGTTCACAACGAGATTGTCATTTTTATCACTGGTAGAGTTTTGCAGCCCAGATGACTTGGTCCACACATGCCACTGCTAAGAACAGTGGTCTTCCTGCATCCTCTGGGTGCCTTGCTTCCCCACAGAATGGAACAAGTGAAATATTCACCACAGCAAACAAAGGGGTTAGCAGAGCACCCTGTGGTCAGAGTACTGGCACAGCGGAGGGGAGTAAAGGAGAAAGAGCAAATCCCCGTTTCAGAAGTAATATGGATTTGCACCCTGCAGTCTTGCCCACATCTGACACTTTGTTTCCTTCAGATTGTACAATCCATTTAAACCGATTAACTAATGGGATAAAAATTTGCAATGTACCCATGTAATAATCAAGCCTGTATTAAAGAAAAATATTTTAAAGTCCTTCTATCACCAGCTTTGTCAAAGTGAGATTGACTCCAGCTCAGCCTGGTGCTCTGGCCTGCTGTGCCATGCTTCCCTGCTGTTGGCAGGAACTCTCTGCACTGCCGCCAAATCCCACCAGTTGCCTCCTCCTCTGGGCAAGTCCCTGTGAGGCTGTTTCTGCAGTGGTGGGCAGAGGCAGCTTTTGTGACCCCCACCCAGCTTCCCATGCCATCACACAGGGAAGGTGCTACACAAAACCTGGACTTTCCTGATGTCCTCTTTCTGTCACTTCATCCTATGGCCATTGAACAGGAAAGGGGTTCCAAGGCCAGGGGAAAAAAGAATAGAAACAAAGGTGAGATGGATTTCCCCTGATACATCTCAAATTTGTTCTACACTCCTCACCTTGAGAAGAACTGGTCTATCTCATATTTGCTCAGCACTCTTTCTAGGTTTGGGTTTTGAATAAGAATAACCACAAACTAAAAGAAATTAAGGTGTCTAGTATATATTTCTCTTTTTCCTTAAAAAGCCAAAATAGATAAAAAGAAGAGAAAATGCCTTGGATTTTCTCAGATGAGGGGATTTTTGGTTTGGTTTTCTTTTTTTGTTTGTTTGGTTTTGTGTTGTTTTTTGTTTGGGGTTTATTTTTATGTCCTAGGGTGGTCTATATTCATTAATGACATATAATGCCTTCTCTCGGTTTAGTGATTTTTTAAAATTATTATTATTTACAAAAGCATGATGAAGGGATGCCAGTGTTAGAGTTGTGTTTCAATCCAGGAGGTTGAATAGGAAGGAAATAGAAGGTTTAATTACGTTAAGGCATGGGTTGCTGATACCAACACATGACTTCTGAATTTATAGCAATAGGTGAAAGATGCACTTTTGCTTTAGAAGCAGAAGCACTTCTCATTTTTAATGGTGAGAGAGGACACAAGTGCATGTTGTTTTTTTTCCAGAAAAGCTTTTACTCTCACATTACCAAGAGAAGGGATGGAGCCTCAGCAGACTCACTTTTAAGCACTGAGGAAATAGTCAAGTTTCAGAGTATGGTATCTTTTTTTGAATTGAAAATTGCTTGATATTTTTATCCCTGCAAACATTTTTAGCATCCAGATTGCTTTAGGTGGTTCCCCCAGGCAACTATGTAAAGAAAGCAGCCCAGTACTATTAATTTGTCTTTATCTTGCTTCATGCTGCGCCTGGTGGCAGGGCGTTGTTCTTCAGTTTCCCATGCTTTTTCACGAAAAATGAGAACACTGAATTTTTCACTGAACAATGCAGTTCTGCAGTTTTGTTTATTTTTGCTAATTAAAACCCTGTTTCAGAACAGTGCTAGCTTTGAATCTACCAGCTTGTGTTAGCATTGGACCTAGAAACTAGTGTTAGCATGGTGTAGGTTTGGCTGCTACGTTCCTCCATGTAAAGCATAGCTGCAAGCTTTGGATTTCAATGCACAAAACACCTTTTCCATAGCACAGCAAGCAGAAAAATATCCAGGGATTAAGTTCAGCCACCAGGTTTTTTGCGGTGGTTAAGTGCATAACATTGTTCAATGTTCCAGAAGGGTAAGGATCACTGAGTGCTGGTCATGGAGGATGGTAGCAGCAATCTTTGGAGATGACTAGAGGGGAAACACATACAGAACAAGGAGAAGAGAGAAGTGGAGAACAGAGATGAGGGAGAGGAAAGAAAAGGAGAAGTAGACAAAGCAAGACAGAGAAATACGTAAAACAGTGGTGTGCTGCAGGCACTACAGCAGAAATGGAAATGAAAGAGGGGATGTTTCGAAGGGACACTCAGCACCAGCTCAGTTGCAGTGAGTCGGCACTTCTCAATCATGACACACCCAGGCTCTGTACAATTCCCTGGTCCAAGCCCAGAGGGGAGGTCTCTCTCATGGCTGCTTCTAAGGACACTGCTGCTCCAGCCAGGCACAAAAACAGCCCTGATCTTCTGTCCTCCATTAGGCAGAGCAACACAAAATGAGGCTCTCTGGAAAGCAAGGTTACTGAAAAAAAAGGTGGGAAATACCTCATGGCTATGCAAAGTAGCCAGGAGTCAAAACATGCAAAATTCTCAAAGCTTCCCATCACCTCTGTCATCACTCCTGATCCATTTTTATGCCTAAGTAGCTCCAGGTATGGCTATCCCCGTTGGCTGAAGTTAAGACACAAAAACAAACACAGAACAGCCCTTCCCTGCAGTCAGTGGACTCCCAGCAAGTAGCCAGTTTACTGGGACAGAAAATCCTTGTGGAGTCATACCCACTTGTTATTTTCATTCTGCCTCGTCAGCCTTTCCTGTGTCTGTGTCACAAAATAAAAGTCAGTTGCCTGAAACAAACTCCAGCTGATCTGAACTAGCCCTGACCCTAATGACTCATTCCCCTATTTTCCCTATTTGTCCACTAGCCAAGAAAAATTCCCCTTGGTTTGCCAGATTTTCAGGATTTTCACACTTTTCAGTCTTTGGGCTGTAAGTTTGGAGGGATTATTTTTGTGGATAGTTTGACTTGACATTTTTATTTTGCTCCCCTTTCACTTTCTGTGGTTATGTAGTGTGACAGGCTGGAGCAGACAGGAATGTGCTCCCTTAGTACATGCACATTTTCCCATTAGGGATAACTTGGAAGGGTGAACTGTCTTCTGGAGCCAGGCAGCACATCCTAATTTTCAATTACTCTCATAGCTGTGGAGGATGTTAGAGCTGCTTATTCTGAAATATTTGTCAACTTGTGCTGTGTGAATCCAAAGGAACAGCTGGTCTGAATTTCCCTAAAAATGGTTATCTCTGAGCAGATTCATCTAATTTCTTTGATTTCTGCTTTGGTTTTGGTCTGTCTGGCCTTGATGCCATTTGGCCAGCCACACTTAGAGCAGAACTTTCTTTTGAAAGATGGTGGTGATTCACAGGCTCCTACCACGGCTCTCTACAGCCCTTCAAACAACTGCTTTATTTGCAGAACAACCCAGAAATAGGAAGTTGCAGCCAGGCTGCTGGTGTTGTAAAACGGAAGTAGTACATTAGAAAATTAATCATGCACTCATTTTACACTCTTTTACCTTGTCCTTAAAAAGGTTTGTAATAGCACTATATGCTATTCAATATTCTTGCACCAATTCACAGGTTGGTAGCCTCACCTGCCAGTGATAAGGTACACAGCAGGACAAAGCATCCATAGCATATCCTAAACTTTTAATTCAATAACTCATTTAATGTTAAGACTATGACAAAGTTTGAAAAAAAACCCAAAACTTTATGACTGAATCACAGCACAGACTGCTGCTTTCTTAACTACCTATTCATTTGTGTTCATTGTAGGCTATATTTTTATAACTTATGTCAGAGTACCACAAAAATTCATTCCAACCCTTCTTTTTGCAGTGACCTCTCCATGCAAATGTTCTGCATCCCCAGCAAATTTGACGGGGATGAGCCAGGAAACGAAATGCTGAGCATCTCAGGCTTGATCTGGAAGGCAGCCAGCGCACACTCCAAAAGCAGGAAGAAAGGCTTCTGCCTTGAATGTAGGTCACCGCTCACTTCTGGAAATTCATTGCTCATGTGAATAGTGCCATGAAGCAGTGCTTTAGGGAGAGCAGGCAAACATGTAATGCTTTCTGTGTGGAAATTACAGCAGCGTGAGGGAGAAGGCTCCCAGCTGCTTTGGCTTTCTCTACTCCATTTTCACCACCTCTGTAAAAGTGAGATATGTGAGTGCCTGACATCACTAGAGAGGTTCCTTGAGGGCACATTTCACTTGGAAGCATAGTTTAAATACAAAATTTCTTGACATAAATAAGGCATCCGTCTTTTGTCTTTTTAAATAAATTACACTCAAGAAGTTGTTCCAGGCTGAACTCTATTGTCAATATGGCAGTGAGCTAATCTCTCCCTTACCTGAAGATCCTTGCCCACAAGCCTGTCTGTAGCAACTGATGGGGATCATTCCTCATTTGAGCAATAGAAATACATACACACAAAAATATGTATTGAGGAGTTCTGACTTTTCATGAGCTCTACTGACACAAACTGTAGAGCATGCTTACTGTTTGCATGTAACCACACAATTAAATATGCTAGTATTGTGGTCTGAAAGCAAGGAATAAAAAACTAATGTGGATAAAATTAGAGCTGACAAACCTTTCATTGATTTTCTTTTCACTGATTCAGCATACTCATCAGAAGAACATCTTTTTTTTTTTTTCATCTTGTTTAATTCCAGGACAGTAATGCTCAGTTCTCTGCCACTTTGCCAGCCCTTGTTTTGGAGATCCATCACCAGTCTGCTCTGCTGGCCACTGTCATCACATGTGCCAACATCCTGCACCTTCAATATACCTTAAAGCAACTCAGGCATGATGATGCAATGAAAATGTAACTGTTCAAAAAGAGATCTCAAAAGACCCCACACTAAAAGTGGTGTACTGGTGCTTCAGTCTCAGATGAAGAAATCAAAGTCTTTCCTATTGGCAATCTGTTCACGTAAGACAGCATTTGCTGTTGTTAATGATTCTATTCCTGCCTTTCCACCCTGCACAATGTATATGCTCTCCCTGTGCACTTGCATTGTGTGCTTTTCTTAGTCCCTGCATGCAATTCCTATCTGTTACACTAAATCTCATTATAAAAATGACTTTTCTGTCCACCATACTACTAAAAGTTGCATTTCCCAGAAACACATTCCTGACAAACAATGCAGTTTGGCTGTATGATGCACACTAGTGCTAGGACTAACCCTTTACTGTAGCTTTGGCACTGAATCAGGAGTTGCTCCATGTCTGGGACAACAGTTACTATAAAAAAGAGACTCCTATCCACCCGCATAACAGGGGCTGGAAAAGGAAAGGATTCTGCTTGGCAGACAAAAGTAGGACATCAAGCCTCAATCTCACACTGTCTCAGTTCTGGCTTGACGTTATGATTATTTCATCTTGATGGGAAATACTGTGGTTGGAGACATGGTGCATCTCAGTTCAGTCTCTCTGAGATAAGAGGAGAAACTCATGCAAGTGAATTTCAGATCCCTAATCTGATATATATTTAATAGGTTTTTTTAACACAACAGTTAGGACAAAATGCTTTACTGGTCAATGACCAGTTCTGAAGAAATACAATCAGTATTTAGGGAGGACATAAACACCTACATCCAAAATTACACTGAGACAAGCAAATACAAAAACCAAAACCAAACCACTGGCCAAAACTTGGTGATTTTTTTTTTCCTTATATTTACTGGTTTAAATTCCTCCAACCATAGAGATGTAACACTGAGCATGCCTACAAGTACCTTGCTGCTAACCTGGTTGAACACATTGCCATCCGAGCCTGATCAGTATTCACAGGTTGGAATAGAAATTCTCCATTCTATCAGTTAGCAGCCAACCAGACAAACCTTCCAGTTAAGTCTTCCAAACTTAATACAGTTAGTTACAGTGTTTCTGAAAATGGGCACCATTTCATTGTGGGAACCAGACACAACCACAGCCCTCTCTGTAAGATAATTACTGAATTGCAATGCCACTTGTGCTCAAAAAACCCCCACGCTGCTCTAGCCACAGTCTGTGCTCAGCACCCCGCTCAGCACTTTTAATGTCCCCATACCCCTGATTGCTGAGATGGGGACAGGTATGCTGTGAACTTATCACATGCTGAGAAACTTCATTCAGTGTTTGTGCAATGACACACACAATGAATTGTCAGTGGGACCTGACTACAAAGCCTCCAGCTCCAAAATACAAGCCTCCACCTATTTAGCACAGGAATAGCTTCATTGGATGATAATATCAGGAAATTATGTGCTTTTTTCAGACACCTATAGGAGAAGGATATGATAATATGTGGCAATTATTATATATATTATTATATAATGTGTGCAATATTAATAAAATGCCCCAAGATCCTTGGAGGAAAGAGCTGATAGACCTTGAGTTCGCAGAGAGTAAATTATTTATGATCCACCCATCTGAATTATTTATCCTCCATTCATCTCTAAGCTCTAGAGATATATTTCTGTTATGCAGCTCTAGTTATCTAAAAGTTGGATATATAGTCAGAGTTGGTTGCCTAAGGTCACTTAAGAAGAGCTACCTCTCCTACCTTAAACATCTCTCTTGGAGTCTCCAGATTGACCAGAGAAGAAGCTGAGATGACTAGTTAAGACTAGGTAGCTACCTTAAAATGCTGGGTCCCAGGGTACTACCCTGGGTTTGCAATTAGACCCTGGTGTGGGTACACCAGAGAGCCTGTTGCTGCCCCATTCTGGGCCAGGGCTTGTTGCAGGCAGGGCACCCGGCCCATTTCTGCTCCCACTGCCATACTCGCTCCAGAGTCACTAGCACCTGGCTGAGGAAGCATACATTCTGAGTGGTAAAGATTAATGGTCTGGGAAAGATGATGAAGATGGAGTGAAGGAGAGAGAAGAAGAGAGTGGTGTTGCCCAGGGCTCAGCGTTTGGACCAGTCCTGTTTAATATCTTTGTTGATGAACTAGACGAAGTGGTGATGAAACTCAGTAAGTTCAAGTGGAGAGATACAGGCATTTCCATGAGCAATTTGCCCCATTCATCTCAGTGGCAGCCAATATGATGGAGGATTTCTGTACCTCTCTTCCAATATCTGGTTGCACATCTAAACCCTTGCTCTCTCTCTTTGGTCCTTGACTAAATGCATCCTCAAGAGAACTGATCCATCAGAAATGAGTTTCCTCTCTTTTCCTTCCCTCCTCTTCCCTCTCCTCTCCTCCTCCCCGCTCCTCCCCTTGCCTCCCCTCTCCTCCCCTCCCCTCCTGCCACTGGCACAGCCTGGCTTTCCTAGCCTTCTGCCCTGCTCTGAGAGGCTTAGTCTCACATTGTCATTCACAGTCATATTGACAGCCAGGCATTGTAAATCACCTCCCATCACACAGGTCTCACACTTCCATCCTCGTACATGCTCATTTGTTACTGTGGGTGGGCATGTGGGAAATACGGCTGCCAATGCAAAGCTGTCAGATGGAGGAGAGGCGCTGCTGCCCCATCTGCAGCCCAGCATACACCACTCCCCATGTCTGAGAGGACAGTCTCCATGAGGCACTCATGGGAAGAGCAGGAAGATAACCAGCTCTCAGATATCCTGAATTTGCACATTTATATTTGGAGGTTGTTACAAATAAAAATTATTTTAAAGCAATCACATCAATCAGGGCCTTTTTATGCATTTGCTGCAATGACACCCAAATGAAAAGAATCATTAGTTCATACTAAATATAAAGGTCAATCAAAGACAGCTTCTTCTTTTGGCAGCCACATCCTTTTGCTGGTCTTTGCCAGGAAGCATTCGCTTCATTGTTTCTCTTTCCCTTTGTTTCTTTTCTTTTTCTTTTTTTTCCTTTAGTTTCTTTTGACTATATATGTCCAAATCCCACTCTCAGGTTTTCTAAAAATTATATCACACCCATTTTATGTACCTGGAGAAGAAAATAGGGAACCTGTGACATTTCAAAGCTACTTTGACAGATGAGTTTTCAGCTTCAGTAGTTTTGATTGAGACTTCTCTATAACTATTATTTCAGCAGTTTTGATTGAGGCTTCTCTGTAAGTATCATAGAAGGTGCTGACTGATCCTTTGTTGTAGACATTAGAGGCAATCCCTTTAAGAAAACCATCTGAGCTAGCAGAAAGCCACAGAGAAGTCCTAGCCCATAAAGCAGATGTACAAAGGTGTTGATACATCTGTTCTGGAGACATTGCCTCTTACACACTGCTCAGCTGGGAAGCATTTGGAAACGTTTTATGGACCAGTTCAGCATTGAATGGTGGGTTGACTGCAGACTGCAGTGCAGGATAGTGGCGTCTAAACCAGCTTTCAACAAGCCCAGGCCAATTTAAGATGCTGTTTACCTGGTAATATTCGCTTTGAGAAAGCACAGATATTGCCTGTGCTCTCATTCACTCAAGCAGATCACCTCACACAGCTTCAATCAGTTATGCCAACACAGAAGCCCTGATGGCAGAAGTTGCAAGGGAAGCACTACATCAGAGTGCCATCATTCAGCTGGACAGTGTCCCTCTCTCTCCAAGCACTGCTCTTGTTGGAGGTGGAATGGATCTATCTGTGCAGGACAAGACCTATAGGGCTTTCCAAACCCTCTTGCTGCTGAGAGACAGTGCTGGCACAAATGCACGTGGTGATGCTTGGTCCTTTGGTACAGCAACAGGGCTAACCTTGGCTCCACTGTCTGCCATAAGCATCACACTTCCCATAAGTCATTAAGTTTTAACTTCTTTCAGTCTGTGCCAGGAACTGAATTGCTGTAAAATAACTCATACTTAGCTTGAAAAAGAGACTGAGATAAACCAAGATATCACCTTTCCTCATTGAAAGAATTTTGCTTTCCAAGACCTAGTAGATACAGTAGGACTGTTCTCAGTCTTCACCATCTCTGTCCTTCCTTTCTAGCACCACACTGGCCTCTTCTCACCACAGAAAGTCTCTAATAACTTTCTTTTTCATTTTCTTATGCCATTTCTAAACTTTGCTCCCTGAATTTTCTTCTTGTTTAAATTTCTTTCTCTACTTTTTCCACTACTAGAAAGGCATAAAGGCAAAATGAGGTGAGTGAGAATTTAACCCTACAATGTAGTTGCACCTTTCCCAGTCAGACCCTGGCTCTCAGCCTCAAAATTCTTCCCTTAGAGTTTCCCCTTCAGAGTTAGAATAGATGGAGCTAATGTGCCCAAACTTTGCTAGAAAAAGGCAGATTTCTGAGTTTCTTCTGTCCTGACAAAGGTAAAAACCCACTTCTGGCTCTGGTCTTGAGGCATATCAAGTGATATGCTCTCTGCTTTCAAATCTTCAACCAAAATGAAAGTCAGTTTTTCCATCTTGGTTTCTTATACATGTTTAGGCTAATTCTTTTAAAAATTCAAATTCATCTAATAAGTTTGCATCAAAAGTATAGATGAGATCAAAAGCTTACTTTGGCTGGTTTTCCTTGCCCATGCAAAGCAGTAGATTTTTTAATCTCAATGTTTTTTCCCTCTTACGTACACTGGTTTTAGAGGCAGTTGATACCATTGAAGCATGTTATCTACATCTGCATTATAAATATTACTCATGCTGGCCCAGGCACTCAAGGGAACATGCTGGTGACATTAGATGGCTGCAGCACAGAAGAAGGGAGGTAAGGTGTTCTGCATCTGAGATTAGCCATGAGACATGACTGCTGTTCTTGTGCTTCAGGACTCTGCCCTTCTAACAAACTGGGACCCATCCAGAGCCTCCAAAAAGGGATAAAATAATGCTTCAGTTGCAGGGTGGAAAGATTCCCTACCATGCCAAAACCTACAACTACCCAACCCCCTGGCAGGGCTGGTAGTTTCGCTGGAGGTCTTGATCATGACAGCTTGCCCATCCAGGTCGGGAAAAGGTAGATGGATGGAGTAGCTCTGTGAAGCCTGTATACCACATGTTGTTAATAACCCATTCAGTGAATGGTTTGCATCTTCCAGGCAGTTTCATAATGACTTTTCACAGCTATAAAAACTGGAGAAGGTCAGGATTTCTTCTGATGAAATTATATCAGTAGTCTGGAGAAATACACTTTTCTTGAAAACTTAACAGTTGCTGGAGAGGACTGATTCTAGTACAACTTTGATCAGGAAAGGTCTGTTAGATACATAGGGCTAAATCTCATCTAAGAATAGTTTTGTTCTAATGATGGAACATAATTCACATTTCCTGAAACAAACCAAAACAAGATGAAAAAGTACCCTGAAATTAGCTCAGTTGGTTAGAGTATGGTGTTAAAAACACCAAGGTTGTAAGTTTGTTCCCTGTATGGGCCATTCACTCTTGGTGATCTTTGTGGGTCCCTTCTAACTCAGAATATTCTGTGAGAATAAGAGAAAAAAGAGAGAAGGCAAGGGCTAAAATCTGATAAATGTTGGAGACTGTGAGCTATTACTTACAAAATTATTGTGCTGTGAAAATAAGTTTGTTCTGTTCTTAGTAAATTAGGTACATAAGACAAAGAGCATTGCTTTGTTCAAATGAAGCTTTTCAATGGAACAAATCCAGTGGAAAACATCACAAGCCGTGCTTTAGAAAATTTTTATTCTACGAAATTCTTCCCAGTTTCTTTGGACATATCTTATTATCTCTTTAGTGGACACTAGCTAACAAATTTTCTCTGTAAACTCTTCGTCTCACTAGTGTAGAAAAAATACAGCCATCTGACATGTATCTCCACCAATAAGCTGATTCAAAACTATTGACTTATGTGCTGCCTATCCCTACATATATTTTATTTGCTTAACAGCTGCCTTTCCAGATTTTATCTTATTGTCACTTACCATAGTATTTGCAGTGTGGGTGTATTGCTAGTGAACACAGCCTAACTAGGTTTACTTTTAAATGCTGTGAGTTTAAACTTCAGTACGTTATTATGCTTTATCAATGTTCAAATACTGTGTTCCTACTCACATGCCTCTTGAAGAGCTGCAGGTCTTTAAACTGGAATCTCTTCCTCCTGCTCAGTTAGTATAAAAGCCTAGGCAAAGAATTAGATATCTCTCTAAGCTTGGGAAGTTGAATCAATAAGATGCCCAAAGGAATTTAACCAATATTTTGAGTTTGTGTGTACATGCATAGCCACGGTGTATACTAGCAAAAATGTTCTTTATTCAAAAAAATTCTCTCTTTCTCTTTCCTATTCCTTCCTCACCTCCACAGCCCAAGGGCACAGTAGAGGAGTTGGAGACAAGTCTACAGTATATCATATCAGGCTCTACATGTTTTGGTCTCACAGAGCAATCCATGAGGAGATGGTAGGAGATGATGTCAGCCCCAGGAGCAGTTCAGAGTTACCTTCTCATCAGCAACCTTCCATCCTGTCCTTGTGTTTGTGCTTTGACAGTCAGTGCAGCTCAGAGCCTGGCTATGCAGATGACTTTTAACAAAGTCCTTTGAAAATTAGCATGGCCATTTCCGCTCAGGAACCATGAGAGGGTTACTCAGGACCTACGCTGAGGTACATGAGACCTACCTATGGGAATACAAAGTTGGCAATTTTCTTCAGCTGGTGGGGAACTTTACTTTTTTTTTCTTTTCAGTTCCTATTGTGATTTTTGTCATCATCATATAAAGAGACCTTGAATTCTGGCAGATAGCATGGAGGAACTAGGAATTCTTGTTCCTCATTATGGTCTTAGACTGAGCAGTTCCCAAGGTGTTATGAAACACTGCAGTGGGGTCACAACAGGAAGCACAACCATCAGCAGCAAGTAAAATAAAAGCGTTCCTTCCTATTCTAAGGTTTCAGAACTTCCTTATCCTCCAGTTCAAAATCCTCTTACAGCTATTGTCTTTAGCTAAAGGACTTTTTTTTTCTAAATTCTGCTTGGCCACGTTAAAGAGCAAACCCCTTTTCAGTCCTTCTGCATGCACAGTTTGCATGAGAAACAGGCAAAAGGAAAATAAAAAACACAGCTTAATCAATCCTCAGTGGAGACCTTGAAGCCTCATGTCAATAGTGTGCAGACCACATTAGGTACTCCTTTGGCTCTACATGAACTCTTAATAGAGCTCTATGTCTTATTCCTGCAGCCTCATTTCTCTTTTTCTAATTAGGTATGGTGCTGCAGTTCAGGATGGAAAGTAATCTCACAGTCTATTTAATATGTACCTGTTGACTCCCACAGAACAATTTAATCAGAATTTGATAGGGTTTGGAGGTAATCTGCCTGTTTAGAGGCCAAAAAAATGCAAGTGATCTGAGAAATCACTCTCAAAAATTTTAAAAGTGATTATTGCCAGCTAGGTGCAATGCCTGGGTCAGATCCTATTCATTTTATTTATATGAGCAGTCAAACCACGAATGGAATGGTACAACTGCATAAGGCAATCAGGATCCAACGTATTATATTCAGCTCCCTGAATACCCCTACTCCTCATTCATCAAGAGTTCCAATGACCTTTTGACCACAGTCAGACAACACAAACAGCAAGTTTAAGCACAGGATTATCTGAGCAGTTAAAGTTAGGCACATGCTTAAGCACTTCCTGAGTTAAAATCCAGGGCAGCCCTTGGAGTTTGGTCTTCCCTGCTCTCATTTGTGGATACAGAGGAAAGTCTTTGGGAAGATATGGCTGCTTCCAGTCTTCACACAGATTAATATGGTACAGTCCAAAATTCTTTTTGTCAGCTGGGGAGTTTACTGTGTGTAAGAACTTCTACAGCTCCATGAAGAGTAGTGACCCTCATGAGCTGGATTTCTTTTCTCTTCTTTAAGGCTAACTGTCTGCACAGGCAGAGATGTAAAAGGGTTACTGCATACATCTCAGGAGGATGGAAGAGGAAGTGGGTTCCTAGTTATATTGTGGCTAAGTACTACTGCTGTTGGCAGCAAAAGGGATGGCTGCAGCTCCTGACCAGGGCTGTATCCAAGGAGAGAGAGTCCATCAGTGCAGGAAGTGTTCACATATGGTGCCAGAGCATCTGGCATACCTCCCTTCACTCGCACACTGTGTGCTCAGCACCCTCTTTTAACAAGCAGGTACACCACTGCTCCATCATTTGAATCTTTTTACTTTATCTTTAGTGCTCTGAGTAGATTAATACTTGAGCCCACTCCACAGACAACCTCCCTGTGCCCACCACGCACTTCCACAGCACTCAGCTTTTGTTTCAGGGTTCTGTAGCTGTTCCAGCTACAACAGGCCGCAGGGTCTCCCATTGCAAAGCAAGCTCTGCAGCTCCAGGATTATCTGGCTGTCAGGCCCAGGGCCTGTGGATTTTCAATTTGCCTGGCTCCTCAGGCAGGATGCAAAACGAAGTGAGGGGGACGGTAGAATGATACAGGGTAAGTGTACACCACAGCCTCTCAAGGTTAGTCAGCAGCTATTATTAGCCCTGGGCTGTTGATCCAGTGGCCATTGCTTTGCCTCTGCAGGTCAGGTAGAAGACTGCAGGAAAGCTTGCAGAGTGAGCAGTGATGGACAAACTCACCGATCTCCTTCAGAAATTGAGAAAACTGTGACCCAGATGGCTCAGCCTCTCACCCTTCTTCAGTCTCCATCCATCCTGGGTAAACAAGCAGTGGTGCTGGATTGCTATGAAATGATCAGCAAAGGAAAGCAGCAATATAAATTGTAAATTGTGACCAGTATAAAAGTCCCAAAGGCCTGAGGATTTGATGGCAAAATTAAACCATAGCATTTCATATCCCTTATGTCCATTGCCTCTTATTTTGTAGCCTTTATATTACATGTTGCAGACACATACAAATCTAAGAAGAGATGTTCATTTTGCAAAGAGCTGCTCTGATTCAAAATGGCACTGGCTTGGCTATCTGTCCCTGTCCCAGAGTGAAGATCACTCTGTGAACTCGACAGCATACATAGAAAGAAGGTTTGTGTGAGCTTCTCCTCCTTTTCAGAAAAAATGCACTGGGTTATTTCATCTTGCCCAGGATGATGCTGATTTGCAGGACAGGTAATACAGTGAAAATCAGGCTATTTGAAAATGTAGCAAATTAGGCATTCAGAGTCTCCAGATGCTGTTATAAAACATTGACCCTTGACATTTATGAATCAAAACTTCTCCATATTACCACTAAATGATTCAGAACATCTTATTAAAATCTCATAGTGAAGTAAAATGGTGCTGTGCGCAGACACATTTTTTTTCAAGTTCACTTTCGGACTTGACTCCAGTTTTGCTCATTATCATTGCTTGTGTCTACAGTTCTGAAAGTTATCAAGACTTCTCTCTTCCAGCAAGCATGAAGGAACAACACCTGAAATCGTGAGTCCAGCAACTAAATTTAAGCACAGCAGTGAAAAAAATCAGGTCATTGAGATTCTTGCACATTTCCTTGTTAATATGCCACATTGAAATTACTATGTAAAACAAGAGTAGCAAACTTCACACAAAATAGTAACACTACAAAATGCAGCTGGATTAAAAAAATAATGGATCTTTTCTGAGAAAGGTGCTTGCTTGTAAAATTTCAACTGAACAGTAAGTTTTGTGGATAAATTAATTGTTTAGCAGATATAAACATTCAAAATAGGAGAATTTTAAAGAATGACATGCACAACTTGCACATCCAGAAGTTGTATACACTTATCCACAGAAGTTCAGTTTCAGCGAGTCATTCCAATATAACCTTTCTTCCACATTACCTTTTTTCCTCTTGGCAATCGTGATTTTTTTTTTTTAATATCCTTTATGACTTTTTCTGTTTGTGATTCTGATGAAAAAAAATCTTTTTTATAGAAGCAGAAATAGAATGAATTAAGCCCAAGCCACATTGATACCAGTATATAAATGATGCTCATGGAGTCAGTGTTATGTTTATTGCTAAAGATTGTTGCAATGCAGCATGATATTTTTTTGGGTTCAAAAAAGACTAAATTTTTATTGCAAAATAGTGTTTTTATTATATAGGTATGTATTGTACTGTGGTGGTGAGTACACTAATGAAAAATATCTATGAGGCATTTTTTCCACATTTTTGTAGCTGTTATTGCTTCTATACAAGGGTATGTTTTAAAATATAGTCTGCAATTGCTCATCACCAGTAATTATTCCTAATAATGTATTTCAGTTACCTAGCTATTCATCTAGGTATATGTAAGATAGGACATGCCTCAACAAGGAATGAACTGTGTTTTAAGGTCTTTTTTTCCCTCATAAAATATCCTGCCTAGTGACACATTTAATTGTTTTTGAACTCCTGAAAGCAGGGAGAGATAAAGAAAGAGCAAGCCAAAAAGGTGAATGAGCTGGTTAACAGTGCAATCCAGAATAACAGCTCAGGTCCCCATTCCTAAGGTATATTTGTTTGCAGTTCATTTCTATAAACACTAAGTTCTTCAAGTTGGTGATGGCTTTCACTGTCCTTTTGTGTTTACAGCAAAAAAAACCCTAGTTCTTTCCTAGTCTGTTAATATAATCAAATCTCTCTCTCCACTTTGTGTCTGAAGTGTAGATGCCCTGAAAAGGGCTGACTGCTCCAGTGCTTCTCTCCTACAAGTGTGTTTCTGCACACCTAAATTGGCAATTACCATATGTGAGCTCATCTTATAAGCAATGCAGGACCAGGCCAGTTCAGTTCCTGTGATCTTTGAGACAACCCCAAAAGTGCTGGAAAGTATAGGTCATTGTTTTGGAACTGCCCCCTATTTGAATGCCTAAATTTCTTACCGACAAGCAGGCAGACTAGATCACCAAGGTTGCAATAAGCCTAGCACACCCTCACACAATTCACCCCAGGCAACATGCAGGCTGCCCAGATGCTTCTTTCTCAAAACACAAGCACGAGGTGTCCCAACCATGGTAACTGTTCCAGAGGACTAGGCTCAGTGTTGTCTCAGGCTGAGTCCACCAACACTCCATAGTGACAGGTAATGGTCAGGAAACATGTAATCCAGACTTCCCATTGCCTTCCCCACAAGCCACAAAAGCCTTTCAGCATCCTAATTCAAATACAAGGGCCAGTCCTACAGGTTTACAAAGAAACTGAGCAATCAAGTGCAAGCTTTACCATTCTGGGTGCCTGAGTTATTGAGTTTATAAAGTGCCAATAGAGATTTATCCACTCTGTATGTGCAAAGTTTGCATTTTCCCTCTCCCAAAAGTCCATCCTGAACTGACAGGGAAAATTGGTTTATGGCCCCAGTTCAGGTAATTAGTCTAAGCTTGAAAAAATCAGCAAGGCATGCCAAAGCATGCCCAACCAACTTCTCATCTCTAACTGTGTCCAGCTTCTCAGGCTAAAGACAAAGGTTGAAATCCCCTCACACATCTTTGCAAAACTGGTTACTCAGGAGACAATTGGCAGGTGATGTTTAAGAAGTTTAATTTCTAAATACAGAACTGACTGTAACACTATCCTTATGCTCTAATTTCCATCAAGCTTCTTTCTCTTTAGTATACACTCTCTGAGTAATGTATTTAGGAGAAGTAATCCTATTCTTAACTTTCTCTTTACTTAGATAAATAAGTCAAGATCCAATAACCTCTCCTAATTTTTACTCTGTTTCCCCATCACCTTTGTAGATTCTCTCTGCTCCAATTTCAGTGTAATATATATCGGTTTTTTACATAAAGCAACACTAATATTCTCCAGGTATCCATACAGTTGTACTAAACCTTCCTTTTTTCTCCTGAACATGCTTGGATTGATGCATCATAGAAGTAGAGCAATGTAGGGTTGGAAAAGGACCATCTGGGACTACACTAGACATTCAGTCCTGCCCTGCACAGTCTCTAGAGCTTGAATCCCAGCAGTATCACACTGGTGGCTCACAGATCTACAGTCACCAATAAACATTCTTCCTGTCTTCCCTGCTGCCTCTGACAATAGGGACCCTGCTTCTTGTGAGTGTATGCTCATGGCTTTGCTCTCTGTGCTTATTCACCCTGCTGTTCTGATTCACAGGTTCCTCTGGTCCTCCCTCATGAATGATGCGCCTGTCCTTTTCAACATTAGTGACCCTGTGCCACTTCATATTACTGAAAAATGACTTAGACCACATTCTTGTACCAGGGTCGATAATGAAAGAATTGGATTGCATTCGTTTCCAAATGCTTTCCTGAAGAATATCACCATAACTTTGCTCATTCTGGCTCCCCGTGGCATGCTCATCTGCTCCCTACTCTAATTCCTGCGTGAGACCCACTCACCTCATTACATATATGGCTGCAATCACAATTTCAGCAATGCTCAAGGCCCATGAAATTATTCACAGAAAGCAAAGTATACAAGTGTTCAGTAAACTATTCTGCTGGGTTTAAAAACACAGTTATTTTTGCTTTTGACAGAAGTATTAATGAAAGCAAGACCTCCTCTTGTAATCTAGGGCAAGGCTGTTGGACAGCTTATTGTTTGAATTTTTCTAAATTAAAAACCAGAAGACTGAAATGCAAACTTATGATGTATAAATGTAATTTTTTCTTGTTTTCTGGTGCACTCTAAAGTGACTGAAGTGGAGCTATCTCTATTCAATAAGAATAACAAGAGTAATGCATTGTCAAATGCATTCATGACAACAGTAAATAATATATAAATAATGAAACAAAAAAAATAGAAAATACTGAATGGAGTTCATATATTTTAAAAAAGCTTAACTTTGTTAAAAAGATTATTCTGCCATTATGCAGCTACTGAGTATGACTTAAAAGTTAATAACATCTTGAAAATTTTATCTTAAAAATTTATTGCAACTTCTTCCATCCTCTATTTCTCACTCTCTTTGTAAGACTTGGAAATAAATTGGGTTTGTAAACTGTAAGTATGAGAATTTTGAAACAGCTAATCTTCACAGGATATTACAGTCATAAATTACTTTTAAAAATCTTGAGGCAAGGATCTGGTTTAGAAGTCAATACATTATGCAGTTATCAGAAAGTACCTCCACAAGCTGTTATTAATGGGAGCAAAGAGCAGTAGTCAATGAGTTCTTCTGATAGTGCATTATTAATACTCAAACCACAGATTTTCTGGCATGAATTTACAGAAAAAAAACATGAAAGTAGGATATCTGATTTGTGCCAGCCATGATATGAAAAGAAATATATTTTGCATGCAACACTATTGTATCTCTGAAAATTGCCACCAAATTATCACTGAAAGCATCAAATCATCTTTTTGTTCCATTTTCCATTTATTTACTAAACCACTTATTAAGGTCTGCAATCAACAGTCTTTTCTTAAATTATCTAAGAATGCCATTCAGTGAAATTCTCAGATAATTTCCTATTAAAACACAAAATGGCAGTTTTATGGTCAGAAAGTAATAGATTTATAGTTGCATATGAAGCTTGGCAGCTCTGAATATGGGATAGAAATAGGAAGCTGGCTTTTGTGGGTATTTACTTCATTGTCCCTAAAGATATCTCTCCCTATCTTTTAGAAACATTGCTTAAGGCTTTTCCCTGAGAGGCAGGGTAGCTACGAGCAGAGCCCAGCTGAAATACAGTGTCCAAATCAACAGACCTCAGCCTTCCTCTTGTCAAGCAGCTCACAGGTTTCCCTTGCCAGTCTCCTTTTCTTTTAGTTCTTTGTTATTTGCACATTGCACAGCCACTTCAGACAGTGCTTTGTCAAGCAAAACGAAGTTTACTGCTCCTGATATTTTATATCCTCCCCTGCTTTTATGGACCTTTCCTCTCTGACTGTTAAAAGATGACGCCTTTGGTGACTTGGTGCAGAGAGGGCTTGAACTCAATAAGCTTACAGACAAGGAAACTTGCCCCAGAGGTGCAGCTTTTCAGAAGCAGCTGACATTTATTCAAATGAGTCGAGAGTTTAACATAGGTCACTACTAGATGTAGGATTCCCCAACTGCCTTTGCCAGCTCAACATCACCTCACCAGGTCCCTGGGAATGCTTGCAGCCAAGACTCGAACCAAGAGCCAGACTCATCCTCTCCACAGTGGTTGTGAAGGTTGTGAACTGCTTTGGCTCCAAATCTCTGCTCAGGGCAGGTCTCACCAGAAAATGAGTGAACACACTGAAAATAGGTGATTTGGAACCTTTTCACACCACACAGTAAAATTACACACCATTCATTTATTTGACAAAAGGAAGAGGATCCAGTTCACATCTTAGCACAAATGAAATTACCAGTTCAGGTGGTTGAATTCAGAGATGTTAAGCTGAGCACCAGGAAGGTGGTCATAGGTTCAGAAACTGCAGGCAGGAGGTGGGGAGATGCCACAGCAATGAGCCACCCCCTTCCTCTCCACATCAGCTCGCAGACCTCTGTGCGAAACACCCCAGCGCATATTGCAGTGGTAATGTGCTCTAACTCAGATCTCCTGGTGAAATGCAGGGTTTGGGTTGACAGCGCAGCTTTGGTGTAAAGGGTCAGAGCAGCTGCTGAGCCCCAGGCGAGAAACAGGGACGGATGTGGTTCTGTGCAAGTTTTAGGTACTGTATTCTGTGATCAGGAGTGGAGGGAAAGCCTAGATGCCAGCAAGGGGCTGCCACTGGCCCCAGGCATTTGGATCCCTGCCCTGCGTTAGGCTGGACTGGTAAGATCCCTTTGCTTGCTCTGGGCTACTTGTTATGGAAATACTAAATTTGACTGCATTTTTATCATCATATTCTGGGTAAATGAAGAACAATTCAGTGAACTGGATATATCTTTGAAAAAAATTCTTTTTAATCACTTCGTCTTTATTTGATACACACGCGGCATCTCTGTGGACTGCTGGCTTTCTCTGAACTCAAGCTCGTGGCAGCAGAGACGTGCAGTCATCTCTCACTTCCTCTGACTGCTGAAAGGAGCTATTTGCAAGCATGTGCTGTGGGGAGCAGAGTCACTTCCTTACCATGTTTGGCCAGAGAAAGAGATTGCACCAAACACGGAAGCACTCATCATTGTGCAGTTCAGGAAAATATTTCAAACATCTCTTTTGCCTTCCTGCCTTTTTTTTTCTTTAGTAAGGAAAGATGCATAGGCTTCTATGCTATGTTGTTTGAAAACAAATGGCTGAGCTGATTCCGACTTGTCTCAACAGTTTTGTTTGACAAATTAGGGTTCTGTGTTTTAGCTGAAACTGGCTAAAATGCAGCACAAGCTTCAGCAAATGCTCACAGGACGAAAGGACCAGGGCACCTCACGTGTCCTTGCCTAAGTTAGGTTATACCACAACTGACAAAAAGCAGCTAGGATATGAAAGAAATTAAGCATGGAGCATGAAAGCAGTAACCACTGAGCAAAGGACTGCTTTAAAAAAACCTGTTGTTTCAGTATTCCAAATGAAAATTAAATGAAAATGCAGTTATTTTCTATTTTTGAGTAAGATCTGCTGGGATGTGAACTGCTAGCTGGACATCAGTTTTAAATGCTATCAAAGCTGTTACTTACCGCAATTATTTTTTCTGTCTTATAGAAGGTCAGTGTCTCAAAGAATTTGTATTACAGAATTACAGAATATGTTGAGTTGGAAGGGACCCACAAGTCCAGTTGAGTCCAATTCTTAGCTCTGCACAGGACCATCACCAAGAGTCACACCATGTACCTGAGAGACTCACACCTTGGGAGCAGAGTGCCTATTTGTGTCCTTCTTGATGTAGGTAGGACACATGTATGTTTTTGAACATCCCAGGATCCAAGTGCCATTACTCACTGCTGAGTGCCTGTTAGTCCAAGAAGATTGTGCAAGTCCCTCCATGGTATCTTTGGGTTTCCCAAGGCAAAAGGGCTCAGTGAGTGAAATCAGACTTGAAAACTTGGTGCTCCAGGTTTGGCTGGCACCACTAAACAAGTGGTGTCAACCAGAATAGGTCTCAAACTGAATTGTAGGGATCTAAGCAAGGCTGAAGGCTGCTAAAGGGGCTGCTGAGGAGATGTCCCCCTTGTCCCAGCTGCGTGTCCACCTCCTCCTGTCTCCCATGTGTGCCTCCTGCCCCACAAGCAATGCCTCCAGCAAAACAAGATGCCGGCATGACTGCTTTTGCATAAAATCAGTGTTCTTTCTTTCAAGCACTTTTTCCTAGCAGAAGGACAAGCAAGCAGTGAAAACAACCCGATAGCAACATGCCCAAGGCACATAGCCATCTTGCTCAGCTACCTTGTGCCAGGCTGTGTGGTGCCTCCCTTTGCACAGCCTTACAACTGCAGCAGGAAGTCAGCACAAGAGGAAATCCACCCCTTTCCCAAGGACAGCAGTGCCCCACATGTGTCGGGGCACTTTGTTTTTTTCCTGCCACAGGACAGAGCTTTGGGAGGCTGAGCCTGCTGCATTTCACTTTTCAAACTTCTAGACTAAACAATCCTCTTCTATAAAATTGGTTATGCTCATTGCAGGCATATGGGGCTCCCTCCCAGGTGTGTAAGCAGTGCTGGTGAGAGCAGCCACAGGGAGCAGGGTGCCTGGAGAACCATTCTCCCTTGGCTGCTTGTCGGCACGGCGGGGGTTCAATGTCTTACACTGTCCTGATATGTCACAGCACCTAGGGTCAGAAAAATCCCCTTCTCTGGGAAAGCAGTTAATCCAGCTTCTAGCATGGAAACATTTCAAAGACAATTATCATGAAGAAAGAGCAATTCTTTATTAATAGTAATGACAGAAAAAGCAGCCGCAGCAACAATTGCTTTCATCGTTCTCTGCGCTGAAAAACTTTTAGCATCATCTGCCTTCATTTTAAAATTAACAGCTTCCAGCAAATTAGAGCTTATTTATTTCCATGGGATTCATCCCATTCCCTGGGATTCAACATGTGTATAGCTAGGTCATGACTCTGTGACCACAGCTGATTTGTAGGGCAAGGCTGGTGGTTCCCACCTCTGCAGATGTTCATGGCCTTCCCCAGAGACCACATCCAGAGCCCTGCCCAACCTGTTGCTAGAGAGCAAAGATGAGCCTCCAGGAAGGTGGTGTAAGGATTCTCCTCTCCAAGTCCCTGCAATTAGAAGGAACAGAGGAAAGGTCTTTCTCTGACTACTGCTGGTCTTGTGCAAGGGCAAAATTTTTCAGCAAACTCTGAGAAAATGTTGAATTCTTCATTTATCCTAGTAGGAGTCTACAGAGAAAGGTTACTTCTGTACCCAAGCTAGGAGTTTCCAGACACTTTGGAGCTAGCTCTTTCCTCCATCTTCCAGCTGGCTGCTATCCTGCTCTGAAACCTCAAATATTTTCACAGGATGAAAATAAAGATTCCCAGCCCCATCTCCTCACAAACCTCTGCAGCACCCTCATGCCAGGGAGAAGTGCATTGCTGATGGAAGGGACAGGCCAGCCTGACTGCTGCCTGTAGTTACTACTAGTAGTTAATACTACTGCTGGCTGTAGTATTACCCTCTGCATCTCACCTGAGATCACATGCCACCTCACCTTTTCCACTCTGAGGCTCAGTCTGGTCTTCAGTCTCAATCAATGCAGCACCCACCTCCTAAATTCACGCCCAGTTTCCCCTCCTTTTCCTGTTTTTGCACACTTTCTCACTTCCTGTCACACTTCAGTGCTCCCTGTGCTTGAGAACAAAACCCTTGAAAAATGTCACTGGTGGTTACTACCATGAGCATAAAACAGCTGAGGTTAACCATCAACATCTGTTTGCACCCCCTAAGAACCTAAAAGATGAACAGCAGCATTTTCAGGGGCAAAAGTTAAAAGCAAAGACTTCTCAGTGCTGCTGGCATGCCCCAGTCCTACCATCACCTAAGGGGTGGCTCAAAGCCAGGTCCTGACTCCCACACCCATGGAGGTTTCCTGGTGGAATTAAAGAGTAAGGAGATCCGGGAGCACCAGGTACAGCCATGTGCTGTCTTTTGCTTTCACTTTATCATATTGACTATTACTCAGTTTATTGCTTGGTAGACTGATGGTCGCTCTGCGTGGCAGCTGCTGACTCAATGGCAGCGCCCTGACCGGGACATTGCTGTGGCACCTCCCACACCTCTGCAGCCCAAGCCTACACTCACAGGCTCAGGGACGAAAATTACATGGGGGGATGGTGGGAGGGAAAACCTTGCGGGATGGAAGCTGCGACATTCACTGAGCACCTATCCTGTAGCCTCTGAGTCATCTTGGAAGCAGTGCTGGTGGACCCTAGTATGGCCAGCCAGATATCACTGCCCTCACTCACAAAAGACAGGGTGAAATAGAAGTGCTTCCAGAGAACCACAGACTGACTCATGTCAGTAAATACAGCCAATGGGGTGAGTTCCTTCTTTGTCTGCTTGTCTCCCATCTAGCAAAATAGCTCTTGAACCAATTGGCCAGAAGTGGTGACTGGGTTTAAGGTGTTGCTGACTGATGTGCCTGATGAAACTGGCAGAAGCCACTCCAGGGTCCCTTAAATTACCCATGACTCACGCCTCTATGAAGCCATGCCCCTTTCATGTTTATCTTTTTTATCATTTTTTTATATATGGTCTGATACTCTGTCAGTTCTAGTGTTTTATTAGACTTCCAGGTCAAAGGTTTTGAACTTCTTTGTCATTCTTTTGTGCAATAAAGTCTGCCAGCTTGACAGCACAATTTTTTTTTCCAATGAGGATTTCAATATTCTCTGCATCCCATGTAGTTCTTCAGGTGTCCGAATGCTTATAGGGTCAGTAGAGGCTTCCTGCATTTATAATGGACAAATTATAAGCATTGTCCTCTTAGCATGTCCGAAGTTCCCTCTTCATAGCCTCTGATTCCATTATTTCATGTCCTTCTCGTATGTGAACCCCTAAACCTAATCCTTGAACATTAGCCTGGCTGAGCTAGTATTTTTTATGTTTCGTTCTGCATAACTTGAAAACAGCACTGCAAGGAGTTTTAAGAGGTCATGAGATAGATAGATAGATAGATAGATAGATAGATAGATAGATAGATAGATAGATAGATAGATAGATAAACTCCAGCCAAATATTTCTTACATTATGGTCAAATGGTAAGTGACTCTTCAAGTTCATAGCATTCTGGGACCAGGATATATGCAGAAGGACATAGGTCAAGGACATACACTGCTATGGGTACAGGCTTGAGTTTGCAGACATGGGAAGGAGCGGGTGCCTTTAGCTTCTCAGGTATGTGAGGTCTTTGGTGGATCTTCTCTGTTTCAAACATCAGAGTCAGAAGGATGTGCCTGCCCCTAGCAATGAATTAATGGTCGTCACAGGACTGCAGAGGTAAAAAATTATGCTAATGCATTGGGTAAGAAGGCTGAAATGCAAATAACAAGTGTTTGCCTTCATATTTTCACAAGCTTTTAAATGCTTAAAGTTGAAGAGCTGCCCAGTTGTCTTTGGGGTTGTTGTATCCACAATCACTGCAGGAGGGTACAGTCACACATAACAAGATATGAACACAACCGAAGTTTTTATTTGACTAAGTATTGCCCACCTGGTGTAAATAATGCTAAAGTTGTCGTCACATTGCTAAAATTCATCTTACACCTTGGAGAAAAGGAATGACTGCAAGACATAACCAAGCAATACATTACCAGAAGCACTGCAGCACTGGTCTGATCTGATACCTCTAGTCTATTAACACTCTTGGTTTAACAGCAGGGAAATAGTTCTTGCCATGATGATCATATGATGTAAATTATGTATGGCTTCAGCTGCCCAGTGCTCATGCTATCCCCTAGCATGCAGCTGCTAGTTTACTGCCTTTGTGTTGTGTGCTAAATTCCCATCTAAATTTGGTTTGTAAAAGAGCTTTGCGGCTCTGCGGCTCTGCAGGTCATCTGCTCCAACACCTTACTCAAAGCAGGGCCAGGCTTGCATTTGGATGTTCAGGGCCCTTGGAACTTTTAAGATCTCTAGTGATGGAGGTGTCTCAACTGCTCTGTTTTCAGTATTGACTGTCCTGATTATCTTAAGCTTTTTCTAATATATAGCAAGTTGCAACTTGTAGGTGGAAAGACTGTCTCTATCTTCTCTATAACATCCCATTAGGGCTGGGTTTGCTCCAAGCTGAGCAAACCCAGATGCTCTTGCAGTCTTTCCTCTTATATCACATGCTTTAGTTCCTAGTTGTTCTCCATTGGACTTGCTCCAGTATGTCAATGACCTTATTGTACTTAGGAGCACCCCCCAAACATTTTCCCAGCTGTAGTTTCTAACCCTCCATTGTTTTCAAACTTGTAAGAAGATCAAGAATGATTAATCTCTTTATTTTGAGGAAATAAAAGAAAAAGTCATATAAGGGCACAAACCCTGGGCTGTCTCTGCATTTAGCATTAGACAGATGGCTCACATTCCACCTGTCCCTGGAGGCAGATGCAGCCGAGATCTAAATGGGGAGCTGCTCAGCTGCGGCCATGTCAAATGCTGACCATATGTCACAACGGCTGGTGTCAAGGAGAAGACGGAGAAATAGTGCTTCATAATCCTGCCCAAGTGTCCTGAAAATCAGCACAAGAACCTCTTATAGTGTCTCCTATTTGCTGTACATCTTAAAAGGACAGGTACATTTTCTGTCATCACCTGTTAGGCAAATAAGTTCCCTCAAAGGATGAAATTCACCACAATACGTAACATCTCCTGATGGCTTGTTCTGAAGTAAAGTCACATTCATATGACCAATGGTCACTTGTAAGGCAGCAAACTTCATGGGAAGGTAAGGATGGAAGCAGTAGCCCATACAGGGGCGAGTACAGGCAGATTGGAGATATGGAAGCAGTTATACACTAGCCTAGACTAATGGAAAAACAGACTGGTGTCTATCTTTTAAAGGAAAATGTTTCTCTCTGTTAACTGTATGGAGAGCTTCAGCCCTAGTCACCACCCTGCCTAAGAATTAGTTCCCTGACCACAGCTCAGTTAAGTGCTGGGATCTCACTATAGCTGTTCCAATAGTACTCTAGGTTCCAGTTCTAGTAATGCTATACAACCAGCACATACTAATACTGTCAGTACACAATAATAAAGCAAAATCGTCATCACATCAATATTGATGAGCTTCATACCAGTTTATGACTCAAATAATACACCAAGAAAAGTAAGTGATTACAAAGTACACAACTGTAAGCAGCCACGTCTATGAAATATGCCCAGCTCTCTGGACAAAGGTACTGGAAAAAAGTTCATTTGGAGTGTTCCACAGACTTCTCATGTGGTTATCTTTGACAGACAAGCTTTATGGTGCTTATCAAAGTTTAGAGTTCATTAATGTACATCAGGTTAGACGCTCAGAGTCATGCACTGTCTTACTAGACAGTAAAATATTTTAAGTTGAGCTGCAGAAACATCCAGAAATAAAAAACAGTGGGTCTAAACACACTGCTACATACTTCTGCCATAAGTAGTTGCCAGTTGTACCACAGGAACAATCATTATATCAGTTCTGCCCTGGTGGTGGTCCAAAAATAATTGTACCATTGCTAGGCATGACTCAAGAAAAAAGAATTACTTTTGTAGCTGGAAAGAACCAAAGGGCACCACATCCATCTGCTTGCCTTATGGCAGGCTCAGCTTGCTATTTATCATGAGTGGCACAGTTTTGAATTCCACCTTCTGCAGCTCACACCTCTCCCTTTGCCCCTTGGCAGGGAGCTGACTCCTCTGAGTCAGCTGAGTCCTGCGGTCTCCATTCAAGCAGCCATACATTACGTATCAGCAAGTCTTGCTGAGTACACGGGAGTGGGAGTCGAGGAGAAGCCACTTCTCAGAGGGTGCAAATTACATGCTTAGCAGGCCAGAGAAGGTGCAAAGCACACCCAACTGCGCTGTTCTGGAGTCAGCTATGTTCCTTCCCAAAGGCTGCCCCCTCTCCTTCCCTGTGGTGTGGAGCGGGTAGGGAGGGCTGTGGCAAATCTGGGAAGGAACAGACTAAAGGCAAGGGAACAAATAGCTGCTGAAACTGGAATTACCGTCTTGGTTGGAGGTTGAGAATAAATCTGTCATACTTAGCCTCTCTTTCAGTGATTTCAGAGAAGGACATTGTATCTAACAATGAACACAGCAGGTAGGAACAATATGGGACAAAGGAGCAGCAACTCTTCCTTCTCTGTCACTTATAATAATTATACTTATATAAGTATACTCATTATTCATGCAAGACTAGGGTCTCCAGATTCTTCAGCTTTACAATAGACAAAATGACAGAACGCCTGCTGACTATTTAGCACCTTCAGAGAACATAACAAGGAGGAAAATGGAAACTCCCATTCAACTGGAAAGCTGCAGTAGCACTGCAGGCACATTGGCTTCATGCGGTTTCCAGCCTTGGTTACTGCTGGAGGGCCCCAGTCCTCACCCTGCTTTCCTCCCATACCTCACAAAATCAGCTTCCAAGTACTTTGATGATACCTATCTGTAGCTTCTGCTAATGAGAACAAAACTGATAGGACAGTTTCATGCAAAAAGTCATCCAAAATGGGACTATACAGGCTAGTTTTTGTCAGTAGTAACAAAGTTATAGAGTAATTGAAAGTTTTGCTAACTGTGAACAAATGGGGAAAGTGGGAGGGATCTGAAAATGCCCTGTAATATAGAAATTGCCTAGGTACAAACTGAAAAAAAGCCTATATTGAATTACCTACTGAAAGAGGTGAGGTAATGCTTATTCCCAAAGCCATAATACCTACAGATCACACTGCATCTGGAACAGTATGGTAGGCTCCATAGGGTCTGCTTTTTCAAATTCGTCCTGAGCCAAATTTTTAAAGGCCCAGTTCTTTAATGATGACTTTACAGAACAACTGGAACTACTACCGAAAGCGAGGGTTTCGATGCATACATGTGTCCAAATGAACTGGATACTTTCACAGATCTGTCCGTACCTATGCACACTAACTGATTTTTGAAAGCTGACATAAATGTGATGTAAAAGATATTTCAGATACTCAGGGTGGTTTGCAGTCTGAACAAGAGAAGTGGCAGTGTAAGTAATTTTTTTTTTAAATAAAAGTTGTTGGTATTGTTAACACAGAGCACATTTCTTAATTACGATATGTGCACTACAGTCCCCTCTCTCAGTCTGTTTCCATAGATGTCCTGGGATCTGTCCTTTTCACAAGAGCACTGGATTCTGACCTTACAGACCAACACAAAGGAGCAGAGCATGAAATGCTCTAAATCAGGAAACATAGGAGAATAAACTTAAGAAGTCAAAAACAAAGGAGGAAAACCTTACTCATAAAGGCAGTAGGGCTAGGCAAATATTACATGGGGTATATAAGGCTATATATTAGCCTATAAATGCTTCATGTAACTATGAAGGTCTGTACACAGAACTTCTAATTTTAATACTCTGTGGGGTTATATACATGTGCTTCTTAGTACAGCATCCACCCAACCTATGGACCTATATAAAATACCCCTACTAAAACAGTTGCACAAGACCTAGAAAAAAATCAAAATAAACCCATCAGTTAGATGCTTCTATATGGGAGATCATCCATCCACACATTTTAATGTTCCTTTCAATTACTGGAAGGAAATCAAGACAGCAAGAAATTATGGAAATTCTAGCTAATATTTGTACCTGTTGAAATTATAACAAGAAAATAAATAAAAGGAGAATACTGCATAAGAAAGGTGTACATTTGTATGGCACAAACTCCAGTATTGCTTTAAAATGATTGAATGTTTACCATTAGGGTAAACTACCCAGAAGACAAAGAAGAAAATAAATAATAAAAGTGAGGCAAAATTAGAGGCTTCTAAGATATCATGGGAAAAGGGCAGTTATTAATTTACAGCCTTATTATTTTGCTGGTGAAATATAACTTCCTACTGTGAAATAAAATCACTGGTCACAACTGAGCAAGTATTTAAAATATGATAATAATAAAACCACTTAATTTATTCTTCATTTACTCCTCATATATTCATACCTGCTTTCTGAAAGTGGTAAAGTATGCATATCCTTGTCGATTAAACTACAGATTGAGTCAAAATTTTGGTTTGTTTGTTTTTTTTTTCCAAAAATCATAATTGTTTTAAGGGATAATGCAGGTATGATTGAATGTCTGAAAAGCAAAGAACAATCACAATAGGACCTAAAGGAAATAAAAGGTGGCATCTTACGTGTCTGTTTAGTTTGTAACTTTTGTCTAGCTCCAGACAAACCTTGAGCTATAAATGAAATATATTTCTCTAAGCAATGATAGTGCAGCCCCAGGCTGCCTCCTCATTTTGGTGACCATGTTGCGGGTTGCTGAAGGATGAGTGAAAAAAGGCTTGCTCATCAGCAGGGACCAGCTTCCTCAACCTTAAGAGACAGGGATGGTGATGAGGAGTAGGTACTGTGGTTATTCCCAGAGGAGAAACATTCTTTTCCTTCTGCTTGTAAAAAAGTCTGTCTGTGTAGATACTTTTCTGTTCCTAATCAAACCTAGTAATATCAGACAGTAAATGATATATCAAGACTCAGGGTGGATATAAATTTCCACCATTCCTTGGAGCTCCATTTACAGAGCCATTCACCCTCTGCTAGCCCAGATGAGTATTTGAAATGTAACCCACAAAGCCAAGAGTGTAGTAACAGGTTCTTGTTATAAAGGAATTTGCCCTATATATATTAGGCTGGTTCAGTGATCAAACATTTGTGCAATTTGAAAGACTGAAATTAGCAGACAAGTTCCCTTTTAATGTCAATAGAGATGTCTGAAGTAGGTAGCTGGACTTCTATTTGTTTGTTGAGATAAAACTGAAAGCATTATTTAACATCAAAAATGTTTGTCAGCTGGGTCAAATACATAGTAATTCTTTAAATACTACCAAGAATGGTATATATAAACTAACAGGCAGTTAAGCACACAGTGTACACTAACAAATGGGATACTACAAATGTACACTGGAGATATTTCTTCAACTATTGACTACTGCAATGTTTGAATGTTCATAAGGGCTTGAGTATGTTTGACTACCTCACTGGAAATACTGTTTTGCGTACTATGAAGGAACATCTGTCTCTGATATGTCCCTTCTATGCAAGCAATAAACTGAATAAATTGTCTTGAATTTGTAATAATGGTCTCACTACTGTCAAATGCAAGAATAGTGGCTGAAGGCAGTGGACAGTCCATTACCAGATGAAAAATCTGTACTCTGCATCTGTGGAAGAAGCAATCTTTAAGGGCCCACTAATGTAAATTCATATTACAAAGGGTAGTTTCTCAGATTTCATTACATCTGTTGAAAGAAGTTAGTGTATATGGCTGAAATTCACATGGTGTTATAAATAATTTACATTGACAAAGACCACAGGACAGCCTTTGATCACATAAAAAATTGATTTATCTGCACAAAGAAGAACTGCATAGCTAGTCCTGCCAAATCTTTGTTCATTGGTGTAGTGTTTACTCTCGTGATTAGGCCTGCTGGTTCCTGCCACCTTTACTCAGCCTGGAGCATGCGCACCCCATAAAGAGTCCTCCACAAAGGAGTGGACAAGGGTATAAACTGCTAGTGATTTCTTCATAATCATAAGCTTTTATTGTTTTTTTCTCTCTAGTGACCCATTTTCTTTTAATACCAATAACATTTTAGAAAGATACCATGCCTGAAGATGCATGTGATTTAGATGCCCATAATACAGCTGATCTTAGTTATATTACTTCTGTATAAAAATCAATACAGAGAAATTTTAAAACATATGTTAACTTCTGCATAGGACTCCAGTTTCCTATCTGCCTTTAATTCCACATGCTCCAGCTGAGACTTGCTGCTTCCCTGGACATAACCAACTGAAGTCATGGCTGCCTTTCCCATCCACTGTGTCTCCATTTTGTCACCTGTACTGCAGTGGATTCCCACAGAGTCCTGCAGAAATAGCACTGGTATGAGCCACAGAGCAAGGCAATGGACAAGCCAGAAAGGCCTTGACAAAATAGTACAAGCCTTTTTCTATCAGTACTTAAAAACACACTCCATTTGAATATTTCATCTGTGCATGCTTGTATGTGTTATAAACAAAGGGATTTCACATTCATTCAGGACAGTTTTGCACTGAGTTGAATCCTGACCAACAGCAAAGCTGTCTCCTGTCCCTGCTGATTCTAATGAGAAGCAGCAATGACTCACTGAACTTCACTTGGAGATTTCACACATGTTTGCCTTAGCATATATGCCTGTTCCACTGCATACAGTCTGTTTAGCTTATGGCACTGCTGACAAGAAGGACGTACAGCACCTCCACATCCCTGCTGTGCAAGATAAGCATATGGTACTGATATAAAATCTAATTGATTTCACCAGCACAGCCTGTCCTGCAGCTCACAGGCAACAATCTCAAATAATTTAAAGGGATCAGTAATCTGCTATTAAATTGCAATGATTAATATGTGATACTGCTTTTTCAAAACCCCAGTGAAGTATTTGCAATGGCTTCTTTTCTTTCTCTCTGAGTTCACTCTCCTTTCTTTCTCCCTCCATGTATATCCCTCATATATACTGGTCTGAGCAGTCCTGGGGAATGATATGTAGGAAAAAAACCTATACCAAGACATAATTACAATGATATAGCTAACAGAAAAGGCCTAGATATTTCAAATGTCAGTAGATCTGAAGATGTGTGGGCAGGATTTACAACACTGGTATGTTGCCACTGGTAACTGACTGCATTTTTAACCTTCCCACTGCTGGCTAGCAGCATGAAAGAGGATAAGTCTAGGAACTTAGCACTAGAAATAAACACTCACATTACAAACCGCTAAGACTTGTTGTGAAGGCAAGACAAACAAGGGAAAGGACTGTATAAAGGTTAGAGAAGAGCTCTTTCTTCCTGATGAGTAGCCTACTCAGCACCTAACCCTTCCAATTTGCTGCCATGGAGCTGTTTCCTCTGTGAGATCAGCCCTGAGGGCTGGTTTTGGTCATTCCAGAAAGAGTGAAGTTTTTACTGCAAGAATTTTAAAGGCACAGCCATCTCAGGCAAAAGATACTTGATGGAGTTCCACTGTCAAAGAGTTGGCAGCAGTCCTTCGCTGAGAGTGAGCCATTTGGAGACACCAAGCAATCTGACAGACTATTAGAGTGCACACTGGAGTCAGACATATAATCTGAAGTAGGGAGTAGTTGCTGACAGGGGTGTTACACCCACAAATTGGGTCTGATGAGCGAGGACTGACAAGACCAACCTTCCTGGGCATGCAATGGAGTTAATATTAGGGTACTTATCCAGATGGATGGGAACAAATTTAGAGAAGGAAACAGGATTCAGGGAAAAATAAGAGTATGTGAAAGGGGATAGTGAGAAGAGAAAGCCTCGAGATACGCAATTGCACTTCATGTCATGCAAAGAGGGGGAATACTCCCATTCCTTCTGAGAATAGCTGGTTGCAACAGAGTCCTGCCTAGGAGGCCCCCTACAAGCCAATATCATACAGTGGGGGGAGTTGCAAACGACTAAAACTACGTTATTACCCTTAATTAGACACTCGAATGAAAAATGTGCATCTTTCTTCACATTCAGAAAACTCGCTGAAATGAAGGCAACCACACCTGCTCAGCACCTTGGCATTTCATAGGGACTTAAGCAATGAGGGAAATTTCGCCTAAAGTTGTGAGCATCCAACTGCTCCATTAGCATTAACCCTAAATATGCATTTAAAACTCTTTTAGAGTCAAAAACTATGTGAAACCACTCATGGTCTCAAAACACTATTTACTGGTTTTTATGATCTTGGAGAGCACAAATTGTAATGTCACAGTGTGGCCTTTGCTGAAAACAAACTCTGCCTATCAGCTCACAAAGCCCAGCTGAAAATGCTATAGATGAGACAGTACTCTGCTCGTGCTGCAATGCATGTGATTAAACAGCTCTTCCATTTAAAGACCTTTAGGAGAATGCCAGTCTGTTCCAAGTTTTAACCTTTAAAATGTGGCAAGGACTTCGAGTGCGACTTTGGCATTTCTCAGTGTAACCCACACCTCCCACACAAAGCAGAGAAGAGTTTAACAAGTAAAGCACCAGGGAAGCAGATGTATTTGTACACTCTATGGACCCCAGTAAAAGCATGCGTGTCTCCTGGAATTCCACCTCTGTTCCTTTTGACAACATACTAACTCCTTGTGCTGAGAATTGGTGCCATCTATAATATCCTCATTAATTTTCAGAGCTTCCCCTTCCCCCCCTCTACTTAATGGTGGCAAGTCAGCTACCATGAGCAAAGCAGGCNAAAAAAAAAAAGAATAAAAAAATTGAAACGTGAAGTTCTTCCCGTGAACAATGTTCTTTGCATAATCCAAGCATTAGCTGCTTTTGTAGTCGTGAGCTATCGAGATGAGATGATCTGGGATCCATCTTTGCTGCCCTAACATGTCAGAATGGTGGGGTACAACTCAGCTGCTAGGAGATTCCTTATTCCGAATTCATTCTGAAACAGTGGGACCAAAATCATTGATGCCTTCACCAACTCACTTCATTTCTTGCAATGCTTTGTTTGCTACTGCTAGGGAATAGGGGTATTTGTATAAAGCTCATCTTGTATTGCTTTCTAGTAGAAGTAATTTTGTTGTACTCTCCATGATAACTTTTCATGGAACCTTCTAGCCTTTGATAGGACAGAAGGACAAGATTTTTTGAAGACCTAGGCATCAGGCTCCCTACCAACAAAAGCCTTCATGCATCATGTAGTATCCTTAACCTAGTAATTAAGTTCTGTGAGAAAAGGATTTACATATTGAGCTACTTTGGCCCATTCCGTGGATGCAAAGCAGCCCTAAAGACATGACTGAATCTGGACTGGTAGGGTTATGGCTGGTCTGCATTCCTGCATAGGACTCAAGCATTTTGTGTTACTGTTTGGTATGGCTGAAACTTTGTGACTAAAGTGGCATGAATGGTGTTAGAAATGTTAAAATATAAAAGGCTCAGCTGCCCTGGGCAGTGTCCTGGGACTGCCCCTGGGAGCCCACCCTGCGGTATTGCCAGCAGTGCACACCACAGGATGACACGTGATCTGACGACATAGTCCCTCTTGGAAAGAACCCAGAACAGCATGAATAAAACTGCTGTGAACCAGGAGGGCACTCAGCATGCTGAAGATGGTTTCCACTTTGGCAGTGTAGATGATCAGGACCCTGTTCACCTTTCTGTCTGAGGATATTACTCTGGAATGGCCTCCTTTTCCTCACCACTTGTTCTCATTAAACATTAAAAAAGGCGCAATGCAAAGAATGGACATTTCCATTCCCACTGCACTGTGGGTCAATGGCATTTCTGAGAGGCGGTGCCCAGTTTAGAGGGAAGGATGAAGAATACTCCTCTGTTGGCTCAGTTTTCTTATAAAGCAAGTGAGGTGAATGAAGATGCATGGAAAATTAATCCAGGAAGTAATTCTGATTATTATGTAGCTGTAAAATTCTCTACATTATCTTGAATTGAAATCAAGCTATGCAGAGGGCCTTAAAGATAAATTCCAAAACTTCCAAGTGATGGTTTGAAGAAATACTTATCCATTTCAAAACATTTTAAAATGCTATACCTGAGTAATATAAACATTGTCATGTATAGTTATATGTCAGCTGGAAAGGAAATACCATTATAGGAAATAACCCATAAAGTAATATCTATGGAAATTTGTAAAATATGTTAGGTAAGACTTGAAGCATCTGACAGCCTGAATTTCATACTTTTGGTCCAGAAAGAAGTAGATTTCAATGAGTTCATCTGTATTTTTTTTTAGAGACCTGAATGTTGCTGCTGTAGTTTCAAACCACTAGAAGATAACTAAATTATTCATGGCAAATATTATGCATTCCTTTTCTTGGTTTGGTGCTTGTTGGTTTTTTTTGTTTTGAATTTTTGGGTTGGGTTTTTTTTCAATTTTCAGACCCATCTCCAAATGTTACAAGTGTACTGAATATTTATCCATAATACGCAAACAAAGGGCACTGCCAATGTCTGTTCATGGAATCTGAAATGTTTAGGAAGTCCCATGAGATTGTTTCCAGGCCCAAATTTCGAGCCTATTACCACATGCCAAAGATAAAATGATGAGAATTACAATAGTGGGTAAGAATTACTTCATCATTGAAAAGCCTTTGGTCAATGTAATGATGAGGGTTTTTTTCAAGACAATGTCTTGATTGGACATGTGGTGAATATTTGGGGACTATTTGAATGCTAGAAATATATTTAAATCAGAGTAAATCCACTGATTTATTTCCAAAATATTGGTGAAAGAAAAATCAATTTTGTTACATAAAAAACAAATCCAAGGCAATCAGAAAACCTGAGGCCATAGGAATTCTCAGTTAAAGAAAAAAAAAAAAGGTTATTTACTCATTTCACTGTCATTCTTTGTATATTATGGCCTGAAACTAAGGCTATGGGCATATATTTGACTCTGCTTTGATATTAGCATTTACTTTTTGTGAGGGAGCAGTGGTTGCAGAATCTCCCAGTTGCCAATTCTCATTACAGTGCATGAATTTCATCGTGCTTGACAGTTTTCATAAAGCCTATGGTCCAGGAGACTGAAAAATCTCTAAGAACCCCAACTTTTGATTACAAGGAAAAAACCCAATGTCCTCATGATTGTAGAAACAAAAAAAAAAAAAATATCTTGGCTCTGCTCCCAATATACTACCAGAGGCAAAATCAAACATCTCTCAGAACTCACTATGTTTGATTTTATTTTTTTTCCTAAGCAGGAAGAAGAGGAAGTCAGAGAGCAGTCTGACATTTTAAAAACAGAGTAAAAACAATACTGGAATTCAGGTCATTAACTTCAGCTGAAAACAGAGAGAAAAATGGACTCCTTCTTGTCATACGTCACAGAATTCTGAAACAGGTGTATGGTAAAGTGCAGGGCTTTTTTAAAAAAATAACCACCATATCACAGGGACAACAGCAAATGAATCTGCCAGACAGCATACAAATAATGGAAAAACATTATCTATAATTCCCTTTCTCTGAATTATCAAAATAGCCCATTTTATTAGAATTTGGTTGCCTTGACTGTTGAATTGAAAATGCATAAAGCTGGCGCATCAGTGATTTCACAGAAGGCCAAGCCTGACACAGGTTGCTTTGCACAGTCATCCTACTGTATATCAACAAATAAGCACAAGATGAACTTTTTTATTCCTTCACACCCCTTTTAGTATGAGCCCAGTGCAGCTATTGCTCTGCACACTGTACTATGTGCTCATTGTGTTTTATATGATGATTGGAGTAGTGCACGGTTCCTTACTAATAAAATTCTGCTGTGCAGCAGATGTATGTGGCAGTCATAAATGATCACAATACACAATAGGAACTGCTCATTTCTACACTGTTTCTAGGGAAGTAAAGGGTTACTAGGGGAAGTGGTGTTTTATCACACATTCATCATTGCACAAAAATAGCCTAGAAGACTAAAATGCTTGCATTAAAGTCTCCACATTTCTGTAATTAATACCACAATGAGCTATTTTGGATATGGTTAGCATATGCTTTCTGTCCAATATATGTATAGTTAATGATATCTGGGGAGGTGCATGAAAGGGAGAGAAAATCTTCTTCTAAATGCTGAGAAAGGAGGAACTTGGCTCAGCACTGGAGGACAGAGCTACTCACCACATCGTCTCACCAGAGCTGTCTCTATCCTGGGGGTGGGGAGGCAGCAACACCAGACACCATAAGTCTCTTAGGGCTGGCATAGTGTGCCTGCACAGTGTATGAGATAAAAAAACATATATGCCTTTCTTTTTCATAACCAGGTTTTGGGCTGTATTTTTTTTCTAGTCAGTTTGTGTCTGGTGAAAGTTTCTAGACTGAGAGCTGAAGAGACTGATCGCCTTTATTAGCCACAGCCAACATTCAGTGCAGACACAGTCCTGAGTATTACAATCGATCCATCCAAGCCTCCATTTTTCATGCCATCAATTGCATTCCTGTGAAGTAGGTGTCAGATGTGACCTCCCCATGTGACTACAAAGCATGGCAAAGATGTGCCATAATTTTCTTTGAATGTATGCAAAGAGCTGAGCACGAAGCAAGCATCTGTTGGATGATAGAGTCCAATAATTCCTGAATCTGACCTGTAGGTTTACTTTCCAGTTCATTTTGTATTTTATTCAGTCCTTGATGCCAGAAAGAGATCTTCTATAACAGTAGTAGTAGCTTGTTGCCCTATTTCTTGGAAAGATATCTGAGCCTCACCACCTCACGCTGCATACGGTGGTACTACTGTTTGGCCAGCACCGATCACTTTGGACTTAGAAGTCAGAAGCATCATAACTCATTACAATTTTGCTGAACTATGCCGTCTTACAGCATGTAATTTCATTGACTTACACAGAGCTGTGTATACCTCATACTTTCCCTCCCTCAGAAATACATTGCTTTGGTTTATTTCCCCCAGACAAATCCACACTAAGCAAGCGCTCATTTCCACCTCTTTGCGCACGTGCAGTTCCGACTGTATGCTTCTGAACCTAGTCATGTCACATCCCATGTTACCTGATTAAGATCAGTAGCTGGGAGTTGATTAATTGACTTTTCAGAAGCTCAGCTGTAAGTTTCCTATGTCTTTCCCATTATACACAGGGAATAAAATGAAAGCTTAAACAAGTATAAGAAATGGTTAATTTAATTCCTGAACTCATCAGCTTAAATTAGTGTGGAGATCCTTATGCCACCAGGACTTTCGAAATCTTCCCATGCACTACATCAAAAAATCTCAGGCCTGAACTGAGATTCTCATCAAACACACAATTCTGCAAATCTTCCACTGATGGGGGGCTGGGGACTGTGGCTGCAAGCACATGGCACCGCCCTCCGGCTTCCACTTTCTCTGGAAGCACAGATACCCACCAAACCCACAAGAAGAGCCCCACTGCCCTCACTGGCATAAAACTGTGTGTTGCTGCAGTCAGATGCTCTGAAACCCCAAATCTACATGACCCCGCCAAGTCAGCAGCCTCAGCAAAACCCAAGCTTTCCCAGAGGGACTAATTCTGCCGTATAGGAAGTGGCTGAAATTAATGCAGCCTCTAGTCCTTAAGATAAAACTTAAGGCACTGCAGAAGCACGCTCACCACCCTCCTACAGGTTATCTGACAGCATTTTTTTCCCAGAATGTTCATTACTCACTTCAGTCTGATGAAATTCACGACTACTGAAGTCAACTCCTACTGATCTCCCTGGATCACAGGTTTAAGCATTGTCATTTAAGGAAAAATAACTAAAAACTGTCCCAGGCACGAAAGAATTGCCATAAATTAGCAACATGGAATGTGATTATTTGCATACCAGAATTATGACGGTCTTTGTAAGTTACCACGTTTTTGTCCCCAAATGGTCAGTTTTGAATTCTTAAAAAAATTGTACCTTTTTATTCTTTGATACCAGTTCTTAGGATCAAGTAGATGTTAGAAGATTAAAATATGTTTTTCAAAACATGAGTAACATTGTAGCAAAACTATTTTTATTTGCATGGGACACCACCCACTGAAATAGCTTCAGGAAACTAAAATCTTATGTTCAATCTTAGACTCAAAATTCAAGTTACATTTTCCTTTAAATACTATATCAGAATAACAAGCCTTAATTATTATATGAACTAATTACAGCTTTATACAACTGAGGCTGAATGTCTGCAGCAGTACAGAATGGTTCTTACGACAAGAGCTATGCTATGGGTGGGGCAAAGCAATAAACATAGCCCAATTGTTTTGCCTTTATCAATCTCTACATTAAATAAATATTTAAAGTGATATACTCACATGGTAAAAAATTGTAAGATACGCAATTTTTTACTGAAATCTAAAAACTGGCTTCAAAGATCACAAACTTATCTATTGGTGAGCACAGATATGGAAAAAAAATATAAAGGTGAATGAGGTTTGAGGCATCTCCAAATGTTTCATAGTATCCCATGTCTCAGTATCGGCTTTTATGCTTCATATCCATTGATACAGTTCTCCAAAGAGAGGACATAAATACCATCCAGGTTTTAAAACATTTTATTTGCATATTAAAAAAATTGTGCATTCCAATAATTAAAATCATTTGAACAAAAAAAAATGGCACTCGATTAACTGCATTTTACAGCTCGCAGGACCTTGGTACAGCTTTGCATTTATTCGTGTGTTACTCTAGTTTACTGTAGTCCCACCCAAGTTCTTCTTTCATCAACATGCAAGCTCTTTCATGCCACCAGGACCAAAGCCAGACAGGCAGAGGGAAAGGCAGCGCCTTCATTCAGTGTCAGTAGTTCTCTCTATTCTTTTGATGTGAAAGGGGCAGTACAGTCATTTTAAACTTTATCCAACCTCTTGCATCTTACAAAGTTAAACAGCTAAAAGAAGTAAAATAAGAAGGCAATGCTTGTGGAATGTACAGTGCATAATTTGGAAGGGCAGATTTCATTACGATTCACCCGCTTGCTTCTCCTGTTCAATTGCTAAAATGGGGGAGAAAACAGAAAAGGAGAGAAAAAAAATGAAGATTGGGAACCTGAAATACATTCACATGACAATTGCTATAAATTGCTAAAATATATGTATATTTTTAATCAAAACAGGATGTAAATAGTTGTAAATTAAGCGCTGCTAAGCAGTGCGTTCAGGTTTTCGCTGTCTGGCACGGACACAGCGGCGTATCCTCTCTCCAGCCCGCACCCGCCGCACCCCCGGCTCCCCGCCTGCCGCCCCTCTTTGTCTCCTCCCGCCTCCCTCCCTCCATCCCTCTCTGCCCGTTTCCCTCCTTCCCTACTTGCCTCCCTCCCTCCCTTCCTTCCTCCCTGCCTGGCCGCACTCACTTTCTTTTGAAGGCAGTGGGTTTTTCTCTTGCGTCTCTGTCTTCTTCAATTTGGACTTGTCAAATTTCTCGATCTCAGCCATGTCTGGTTTGTCGGACATGTTGGCAGGTGACTCTGCGCACGGAAGGCAAGAAGAGCCCGTCACCCCCTGGCGAGGCTCCCCGGCCCCCCCGGCGCCCCTGCGGGGCCGCGCCCGCCGCACCCAGCCCGGGGACCCGCGGCACCCGCACGCTCAACCACGGTGAAAATGAAACGCTCCACCCCCGGCGTGTTTAAAAACAATAGTAATTTTCAAAAGTGTCCCTTTAATCCAGCACCCAAGGCGGTGCCGCTCGCCGCCAGCCGCCGCCGGAGGCAGCTCTCGGTATCTGCGCGCTGCAGAGTACAATAGAGGGGCCGCGCCCGACTCTCACCGCGTTTTTAACTCCTTTAAGGAAAAATAATTAAAAAAAAAAGCGCCCTGGGTCGGCAACAAAGCCGGCTTGCGTCTCGCAGGCCACCGCCCTGCAGCGGCGCGCCCTTGGACAATACCACCATGCGGACAATAGCCCCCTCCCTCCCT